>JABTTQ020000139.1:0-420424 GCA_016081115.2 Rehmannia glutinosa
AGCTAGCAGAGGAGGACTGCATTGATATGAATTGGTTGATAAGTCTATTGAGGGAGGCTATGGATACAGCGTTTGAGTGGATATCAAGTCGATGTGAAAAAAAATGACAATTAATAGTGAGAATTTGGCTGGTCGTCGTAGCGATTTCATGCAGGTATTGTTTCGTTATCCACTCTGTTGCATAAAAATGAATTTTCATACACAGAAAGTTTGTTTTTTCTCCTTTTGTTGTTTTTCCAGCATTTGTAAGCCCAAAATTGTTGAGAGAAGAGCAGATTCATGTTTACTGTAAAAACTGAAGTTTATACTTTATACGGGAAGAAATACAAGCATGCATTGCATTTGAAATGTTTTCCCATATTCTTCTTTAGGGAAATTACAATAACACCCCTGAGGTTTAACCTAATTACAGAAAGCTCCAATTATCTTTCAAAATTACAAATGGCCCATTGAAGTTTGTATTTACCTAATAGATACCGTCTCTTGAAACAAATTGTTAAAGGGTACTTGTAGTTTTGAAAGGTAACTTGTGTTTTTAAGTAATTAAGCTAAACCGCAGGGTGTTTTTGTAACTATACCTATTCTTTATTTACCCATGAAGTTCCTGTACTAATGTTGTCTTTCATCCTGTACAGTTTATCCTGGACGCTCAGTTTCTGGTGGAAATAGCAAGATCCGGTGGGTACCTATCCGACAACGTGATAAATGTCTCCACGAATATTATATCTCGTCTTGAAGAATCCTTCATTTCTGCTGGATTAAGTCCTCTAAGGTGAATATACAGATTGTCTATGGTGATGAAAAATGCTCTCTTGTCTGCCAATTTACTAATGTTTCTTTGGGGTCCATTAAATGCAAAAAGGAATTATGGAATTAATATTATTTTCCAACTTTAACATATTTTGCAGAGACATGAACGATGGTGAATGGCCTGCAAATGCAGCTACACGAGCCCTTAAGAAGTTGCAAGAACTTCATGAAAAAGAGAACGCAACTACTTCTACACAAGACTCACTTCCTTATGTGTCAAGTGATATCCAGTTTGAGGATGAAGGGATCGAGTCAGTGAACAATCCAGTGATTGTAAATGCCCAAGATTCTGATTCAAACACTCAAGCATCTATAACAGAAGGTACACCAATTGAAGAAAATGTGGATCTTGAAGAACGGCATACAGTATATTGTAACAGGGAATTATATGGGGAAGTTGAAGAGAAAATTTAAGCAAGTGATGTAATTGTGCCCCACATACCATCTTCGAAATAAACATAAGAGTCATGATATAAATATATGTAATATTAATTGCATTCAAATCTAGCTTAGATGGAAACATGGAGTAATAAGTTAATTATGCCAAAGAGTTTCCAAATGCACAAATAATATACAGTGGGTTTTTTTTTTTTTTTTTTAGTCATTCCCATCAAACCAAAATTTCTTTGTCATTTTTTTCAAACATATGCTTTAGCCATTTTGGGGACGTGAAAAGCCCAATTTGCCCTTGAGTCAATTTAAGCACAAATATCACATCCTTGTAATTTCGTTTGCAGTTACAATAACTCAACACTATCTGTTGTCGACATCGCATCGAGTTACATTAACTTGGCATCCATTTCTCTTACTTATTATAACCCAATTATTTTGTTTTTCTCCAAAAAACTTTGAATTCAAATAACCTTTTCATTTAAACTCGTTTTGCATGTATAATATATCAAATTAATCATCTTTCCAATATCTATAATTCAACACCCGTATTGCATATTTAAAAACGAAAATACAGATTCAATTTTTTAAAAAACTTGAAAGAAATAGTAAGAGGATACATAGACATAAATAAAAGAGAGAAATAGTCCAAATATCAAACAAACATCTTTAGAAGGGTATGAATGTCATTTGCTTGGCCAAAATGGCTAAAAATACGTGTTTACAAAAAATGGCTAGTATTGTCAGTGTATTAAAAAAATCTGACTGGTAATCAAACCGGTCTCGCTACGCTTCACGGTTCAGCCGCCAGACTGGTCCGACCGGTTTTAATGAAGTTCTGCATTTGTATGGATAATCAGAAATTAATCTCAATCTAAGAATTAAAACCTCTATTTCTAATATCAATGAAATGAAGTTTTGGGAACAGAAATCTGTGAAGATAATAAGTGATACGCAATCCAACAATCAGCAGATGCCAAAAAACATTGGATGAATGCTATAAACTTCACAAAATAAAACAACTAAAATACACTAATGAGGAATTGTCATCAAGTTGTGAAGAAGAAAATAGTCATTTGACACTAAAAAGGGCTAGTAAAGCTTTCATTAAAATGGTCTGTTGCTTCCAAACCCACATTTTCATTTTAATTTCCATGAATAATCAATATTTCCTATTTCCAAAGCCGTACGAAGAAAATTACCATTCTTTAGTGGACAACATAGTACTGCACCTCCATTAAAAATACTAATAAAGGAAAAAAAGATGAGTAGTGTGCCCATGAAATCAATTTCACAATGGGCAGAATAAACTATCCAGAAGAAACCATGTAAGGATAAAAGCCCTATCATCAGAAACCACAATGTAACACTTTCCATAACAGTTCAATTTTCGAACCCTAAAATCTCGGTTCATCTCCAAATAGTTCTCTCTTTCGCCTTTCATAGACCTGGATCATTATGATAATTAAAACTTTGATTCCAAAAGAAATGATTCATGAATGTCCTGAAATATTTTGAGTAGATATAGTTTATTGGCCCATTACAATCCAGAGACAGTCCAACATCACAAAATCTACACAAGACATTGACATATAAAGGTTTCATCCAAATATCATACAGTCAGACCTCGGATCGAGCAGTGATTACTGTTCACCGCATATTGTCACGGCGCCTGACATAACGAGTTCGGTCATTGTATCTTGGTCTGTCTTGAGCTCTCTGAGGCACCGGCTCCACTCTCCTTTGTCTCTCCGGAGACCGTTGAACTATCTCTCCGTTCACAAATAACTCAGCTGCCAAATCATGAAAAACATGTAGACAAGATTAAAAATCTACAATACAACAACACATGTTCTTACAACGAAACATTTTTTAAAGTTAAATGACTTTAAGTCGAATTTCGAAACCAATTAATATTAATATCCAATAAATGGGGAAAACATAATTGCTTGTAGTTTCTTTCAAACTACTAGAGTAAAATGGTAAATGCATGAATTCTTTTTTTCCCCCTTCCAAATTGCTTATCTAAAAACTTTGATGTAGCAATAGTTTGATTTTTGAACAATATAAGAAAAGTACCTCCATAGTCCTTGTTCTCAGCATCAACATATGAATCTGGAAGCACAAACAGAACACCAGGCAGACCTGCATAAAGCAAGAGGCCAACAGAAAATAAAAACAATCAAACCCAACCACACATCAAATCAAACTTACAATATAAAGAACCATGTTCTTGCTAAGAAAATATCCAAGCACAAACCTTCAAGCTTGTTAGAAGTCTCTCGTCAATCTCACACCCAAACCCAAAGTACCTCTCGCACGATACATTATATATCTTCTTCTTCGCCTCCTCCTCACTTTAAACAACAGAAAAGTTAAAAATACACCAAAAAAACAGAAAAACAAAAATTTAAATGGATTTCATATCACTCAGCGAGAAATTAGCACAGTGGCTGCTAATTTGAAATACCTGCGAGCTTCTCAATTCAGCATTAGCATATACACTGTGTCATAACTATTTTCTCTTAGCCGTCAAGCTAATAATACAGGCGTGTGTAAAATAACAAAATGCACTAATATTTTCCAAGGAAAGGGAATATCATAAAATCTACCTCCCGACGACCTTTGCTAGGGTTTGAATATAGCAATCAATCATCTGCTGTTTCGTGGCCCCTTCACCGCCAGGCTTATCCATCACTATAAGCCAGTGCTCATAATCACAGCCGGGGAAGAGCGGCGCCATCTCGGTGGGCGGGCGGTCGTTGAAGTTCGACCCGGAGTTCAGCGGCGAGTATGCCGAACCGGATCTGTTAACTCGGCACCGGATAGGATTGACTCTCGGAGGAGAAATGACCCGGAGTGAGTGGGATAATGCGGGTGTAGCATAGCGGGTTGTGGAAATTCGGACTCGGTCGAACCCAGGGAGAGGCGGGGTTTGGAGATAGTGGAAGATAAGAAGCGTTTTGGGAGGAGGAGGGATGCGGTGGCGCCGGTTGATCGGACGGCTAGGATCGATCGGGCGATTGTGGCGGCCATTTTTGGAGTAAAGTGGGAAATGGGCGAGGGTTTTTGGGTATGGGTTTTCAGGGGTTTAGATAAGTCGAACGAAATGGAAAGGGGATTGAGTGCAGAGCAGTGCTAATACAAGTAAATATGTTCTGGTTTTAGCGATTTTAGTGTGATGCGACTATTAGTGAGTTGGAGATTTATTATTATTGTTATTATTATTATTAATTGAAAAGGGCTAGAGAGACCTTATCTAAGACAACCATTCTCATTAATTTGTTGACTTTAGGGATGACGATAATGATAGGTGGGATATCTTGATATCCGCACTCCATCTCGTCCTTAGAACGGGACAGGCGGGCCGATCTACCGTGGGGCACGTGGCAGGTCAACGGTGGCGGGCCCAGGATTTGTAATTGAGGGGGGCCAATTACGGATGAGTACATGCGGGTACGCATTCCTCTTCAGTTCCTAATGAAATGATATAGGTAAATATTTTTCAGGTTTAGGAGGATTATGTCACTTCGAGTAATATGTATAATTTTTTTATTGTGTTTGAAATGAGTATGTGTAGTATTAATATCATAGGATTTTGGTAGAGATAATGTAGCCGCTTTAAGTTAAAAAGCTGAATTATCAAACATTATATATATACGATAATTATATTTAAATATATGTTATATTTGAAATTTATGGAGTATACATTTTGATTATGATTTATTTTATGTATTTTGAAATATTTAACTATGAGTATAGATGTAAGTTTTGGTGTCTTGGTGAGGAGAAAGCTCAAACCACCACAAAGGGTCGGAGGAGGTTGTGGGTGACAAAAAAGAGAAGTTAAGAGGCGAAGGTGAGACCTTATATGAATAGCGGTGAGGTTGATTTGTGCTTAGATGGTTTCGATTGTCCAGTGAAACTTTAGTCGCCATGCAAAGCAATGAAGTCTGGCGATGCAAACAAGGCAAAGGATGGAATTGAGGCCACGGAATTGAGACTCTTGGCCATGAAAGTGCAATCCAAGGAGTGAGACTCCTATGGATGCCAATGAAGACCCCAAAGCGACTCGTCTGTGAAGGGATTTTATTGAAGACCCCTTGCGATTGAGATGCAAAAGGGATAGCCAGAAGCCCAACAACGGTTGAGACTATGCGAGGGTAATGAAGACCCGGAGGAGATTGAGACTTTCTGGGTAAGAAGGTCAAAGAACAGTGTCGGCCTCTCAAGAGAATTCATGGAAGAATATGATATATATCAAAACCAGGCGATAGTTTATCAAACTTAAAAATAATAGTCATTGGCTTTTGTGGTACACAACAAATTTCATTGATCAATAATTTGGATTGGGATCGAAAATACTAAAATACCGCATACACACATTATATATATGTAGTAAGAAAGGAAAAATTTGGGGGAGAGGTCCCCATAACTGAGTGTGTCGCCCGCTGTTGACCGTCTGTCCACATTAAATAAATTTAAATAGAAAAATAGAAAAAAATGAATAAAATATTTATTTTTAATCTATTTATAAAATATTCTTTGCAAAAAGTTATTAGTTTCAATTTATAAATATTAGATATAATATTAAAAGATAAAAAATTATATTATAATATATATTATATATGCAAAATATATATTACATATATTAAAAAACATATGCGGGGCGGTACCCGCGGGGCGGAAGTGATACCCAATCCCGCCCCCGCCCGCCCGCTTATGGGTTACGAGACGGGCGATCCAAATGGGACGGGGGGAAAAGGCGGGTACCGCTGGTCATGTCCAAATTGTCATCCCTAGTTGACACACAAAACAAACTTTAAAGTTGTTTGATCTAAGAAATTCGTTGTATTGCAATTGCGACGATGGATCCAAACTTCGATGTAATCTCGATTAGAGTAAGCAATGGCATCTCTCGATGTGACACTTATAGTCCTCAAAAAAAATGTGACACTTTTAGCATCCACTTCAAAAATCACTTTAGTGTAGCCTAGTGATTGAACTTATTTAATTCCTTCAAGTAATGCAAGAGCTTCACCTTCTTTGAAGTTGAGACACCCAATTCAAACCGATGTTGGAAAGACCATGGATTGACGATCCGGCAAAGTTAGTCGAGGAGATGCAAAAACGAAAGTAACCTCAAGACAAGGTTATGTTGGCGGCGACATCTTAAAGAGGAGGCCGACCGCATACAAAGCCGCTTTAATAGCAAAGGTGTTTTCGAACAAGCCGATCCATAGAGATACATTCAAACAAAGAGATCCGAAAATACTCGATTTCTAGATCTATGGAGATTTAAGCGGTGGGAGAAAATTTATTTATAATGGATTTCAGGATCTACAATGGATAAAGAAGAACCTCTGAGAAGGTCCTTGGAATTTTCATAGAAATTTGGTTATATTTCAAGAGATCCAAGGGCTCCAAAACCCAGGAATCGTAACATTTGAGAAAATAGACATTTAGGTCCAACTTCATAATCTGCCGATTGCATTCATGAATCGCAATATTTTAGAAACAATTGGAAGGAAAATAGGACTAATCCTTGAAATAGATGAAGGGGAAGGCGGCAATTTCTGGGGGAGATTTGCTAGAATAAGGGTGAGGATAGATCTGGGGAAGCCATTAAAGAAATTTGTTAGTGTCCAGGTCGAGCAAGAAAAAGAGGAAGTTATTGTTTTTCTAGTTTACGAACGATTATCGGACTATCTACGCTCGCGTGCGGGCGAATGGACATGTCCATGGATCGCGAGGTAAGCGAACAAAGATAATCTACAGTTTGGGCCCTGTCACACAAGCAGTAGAAGAAGCAGGGATGAGAAGAATACACCAGTGCACGCTTCTTGTTCGGGGTCATCGACATCAAACCAGAATGTAACTACGAGCAGAGGAAAAGAAAAGGATGCAAGCCTAAGCCCAGAGGAGGATAAAAATGAATTATTACGAGATAAAGCGGATCTTGAAGAGGTGTTGTCTAGTGGAATGGGAGTAGAACAATTGCACTGTCTTCTCATTAATATGAAAGGAGTTGAGAGTAGTGAAAAGAAACAAATGGGGAAAGAAATTTTGAGGGGGAAAGCCCCAAAACACCAAAGTTTTCTCTAATGCGGCTAGTTGACGTGGGTGGACAACATATGTCATCTACACAAAAGAATGAGCGGGACGAAGGAAATATACTCTATGACAAATTCTTGATCTCGTAGAGAGAACGGCGCCAAACGACTACTTCAACAGTCATAGTCCGAGTAAATGGAAGCAAAGGGCAAGGGCAGAAGCTGCCTCAACGGAAGATATCCAAGGAACCCCAAAGTGAATCAAGGAAAAATGAAAATATAATGAGGAGACGAATATGGATCGAGCCCCGATAAGCGAATGTTACAATTTACCGATGAAAAAATAGAGGACCATATTCAAACGGCGAGAGGTTGTGGAGCAACCTGCCGATCCCAATGAGTTGTATTATGTGGAACGCTCGGGGCTTGGCAATCCTCGAGCGTTCGGAGAACTCCGCCACCTCGTCAAAGAAAGGAAACCTTCTCTACTCTTTCTTCGGAGACAAGGATGGTGGAGCATAGAAGTCGCCATTGGAGGGATTTATTGGGTTTTGTTGGTCATTTTGTAGTTAATTGTCGAGGAAAAGTGGTGGATTAATGTTGTTGTGGAATCAAACCATGTCTGTTAGTGTTAAATCATTTTATCAAGGCCATATAGATTGCATTGTTCATGAGGATAATAAAGTTTGGAGATTTCTTGGTTTCTACGAAACCCCGAAGCCTCGATGCGGAAATTCTCATGGGATCTTCTCAAGAGACTATCCGATATACGGAAATAAAGAATTACCTTGGTTGGTAGGGGGGCGATTTTAATGAAATATCTATGATAGCGAGAAGAAATGAGGCCGACTTAGAGCAAATGCACAAATGGCATCAATGCGAAGCGATGGAATTCTGTGAACATAGGAGCATGCACGCGGTGAGTTTTTCACATGGGTGGGCGAAATCGGGAGAAATTCCTATATTTGAGAGGCTAGGCAGATTCTTACACTCGGAAGGGTGGTGTCATTTGTATCAGCGGTGTTTGCAACAAACACGGAATTTTACCACTTGGATCACGACCGGTCGAGATAACGCTTGGGCCATTAAATCGAGGGTGGGGAAGAGACAAACAACGAGGTAAAAATAGCTTTAAATTTGAGTCTTGCTATTTGGACGAGGATAATATTGAGTTGATTATCGAGAAAGGATGGACGGCGGACCGCCGTCGAATGCTCTCTTTCGGAAAAAATCAAGATTTGTGGGGAATATATCTCGCAATGGGCTGGAACAAGGTTTGAAGACTTAGAATATTATAGCCGCAAAGAGAAAACAATTGAATTCTTTAAAGAGCATGAAGTATGGGAGAAATCAATTTGCAGTTGCTGAACTTGAAAAGAGCATTGAGAAACTCGATTACCAAGAGGAAAGCTATTAGAAACAGAGCGAGAAATTTGTGGCTTGCATTAGGAGACCAAAACTCAAAACTCTTCCACGCACAGGCGGTCGCGCAAAGCACGTAATACCATAGGGGTTTGATGTCGAGTCATGGTGACTTTTATTAGATAAAAAGCTATGTTAGAAATTATAATCGACTACTTTGAAAGGCTTTTAAGACCGATTCACCCTCCCATGAATACATTCGGGCGGGTCAGAATGTCTCAACCGGTGGTGGATGTGGAAATGAATGATTCCTTAACATGTCTTTCTCAAGTGGAGAAGTCAAAAAAGCTATTTTGAACTTGGCCGGATCGGGCACTGGGTCGGATGGGATGACATGCTTATTTTTTCAGAAATTTTGGAGAATTGTTGGGCAAGATGTTACACAAGCTGCTCTAAGAATACTCAATGAAGGAGCTTCTTTGGAAGAGTGGAATCAAACAGTGATTACTTTGATCCCAAAAGTGAAAAATCCCCTCATGGTGAAGGAATTCCGGCCTATAAGCTTATGTAACTTCTGCTACAAAATAATTGCCAGGGCACTTGCTAATAGAATGAAAAAAATGATGCCTGTTGTTATTGATGACTTCCAAAGCGCGTTTGTTCCGGGAAGATTGATTTCAGACAACATAATTTTGGGATTTGAATGCTTACATTGGATTCGTAACCACAGGCAGAGGAAAAGGGGTATCTTCGCTTAAACTCGATATGAGCTAAGCATACGATCGGGTGGAATGGAGCTTTCTACGGGCCATTATGATTAAACTGGGGTTTAACTCCTCATGGTTTCAAAAGATTATGCATTGTGTACAGTCGATTTTCCTTCTCATTTTGCATGAACCAGGAAACATTTGGTACTGTAAAACCGAGTCGGGGTATTCGTCAGGGTGACCCGTTATCTCCGTAGTTATTTGTGTTATGTGCTCAAGGATTTTCATCTTTATTGCGGGATTACGAACAGGAAGTTGTTGCATGGGGTTAAGATCGCTACGAGGTTGCCCCCAATTTCCCACATTTTTTTTTGCCAATGTGATTGTATTCTTTCGGCGGAAATCTCATAAGCAAATGCCATCTTTGATGCACTTCAAATATACGAAAAATCGGGCCACCTTATTAATTTCGACAAATCGGCTCTTTCCTTTAGCCCAAATACCACGCAAGAAATCGTTGATCGATTAAAACAAAGCTTACAATTTTAGTCTCCCTGACCACGAAGTTTATGGGAGTGCCTTCTTTCTCTCTAAGAAGTAAAAGGATCGATTCTCATACATTCGTGAAAAAAATACGAGAAGAAAATTCAAGGGTGGGGAAGGAAATATTTTTCCGAAGGGGCAAAGAAGTCTTGATCAAATCAATTATTCGAGGCGATCGGCGTACACCATGTCATGTTTTCGCATTCCATCTTCTATTTGTGATGATATCAAGTGAGATGTGCTAATTTTTGGTGGGGAGTTAATGACGACAAAGAAAAGGATGCATTGGTGCTCATGGGACTCACTCTGCAAGCCAAAAATTAGGGGAGGAATGGGCTTTAAAATCGACACTTTTAATAAATCTTTGCTTTAAAAGCATTTGTGGAGAATTATTCAAAATCCAGGAGTCTCAGTGGCAAGAGTATTAAAAGCGAGATATTTAAAACACGTGACATTTTGGAGGCGCCCCTCGGATGCAACCCATCATATATTTGGCGATCGTTTCAATGGAGTAAACAAATTCTACAAGATGGTGTGTTGGAAGGTGGGTATGGAAGGGATATCCATATTTTCAAGGATCGATGGATTCTACGCGGAGTCAACCGTGGAGTAAGACAAGCGACCCCAACACCCAGGTATGCAAAATATGGGAACTTATTAACAATGGTAGGTGGAATGAAGATTTAATTGCATCCATGTTTCCGAGATTTGTGGCAAGAGAGATATGTGCAATCTGACTCCCAAACCGGACTGAACGCGATTCTCGATTCTAGAAATTCGAAGCAAAGGGTAGATTTTCAGTGCACGAAGGTTATAAACTCGCAATTGGCTTCCACGACACCCCAAGTCATCAATCTGACCAAGCTCTATCTCATTGGTGGAAAGGTTTGCGGGCTTTGAACATTCCTCCAAACATAAAGAACTTTTGGTGGAGAGTCTCAAAAGATTTTATTCATCTTTGGAGTTAATCTAAGGGCGCATCATCCGCCAACCTCGTAAATGTTCTTTGTGTAATTTTAATGAAGACACCACAATGCACTAGCTATTTTTTTGTCCCAGGATTAAACGACTTTGGAGATACGAACCTTTTGCCCACTACCTAAAACAGCAAAAAAAGGGTCTACAATTGAGGTGTGTCTATGGATGTTTTAGAACCTCTCAAAATCGGAGTTCAAATATTTTGCAACTTTTACATGGATCTTGTGGAAAGAGAGACAGAGAATTATCCATGGTGAGGGAGCTAGAGGCCAAATGAAAATTAATGATGGGGTGAGATTTTTCTCCTCAATTTTGAAGTCCAAAAAGATTTGTCCTCTAAGCTTATGGCGCCAAACGTTTCTCCTCAAGAACGATGGATTCCGCCCCCACAAGGCGAAGTGCGATTGGATGTAGACGCTTGTGTGAATCCTCGAGAAAGGTGTTTTCGGAATGGGGAATTATGCAGGATGGATAGGGTAATCTTGTGGCCTTTGGTAAACCTATAGAGCAACCGCCTCGATCTTAGAATGTGAACTTCAAGCGATCAAAGAAGGATTGGAAGTCTGTTTTAATGTTAATATCTTGCCTTCTCAAATTACATCGGACTCTCTACTTGCGGTACAAGCGATTATCGTCGGTGGAGAAACTTTTAATTACGTTCAAGATTGGTTTATCAAAGATCATCCAATTTTGTTGTCTCTTGTTCGGAGCCAATGTTTCATGTTCGACGTTCGCAATTACAATTGCACATTCACTTGCAAATTTTTCTGCTTTTTCTCGGTTTTCTTTTGTTTGGAAAAATGAGATGTTTCCTAGTTGGCTAAAGGATCTTGTATGTAAGGACTTATCATCCAGGTTTAATAAAATACAAGTTTTCCTTGCGTCAAAAAAAAAATAATGCAAAGCCTGTTAAATTCTCCATTTTCGAATCACCGTGTTGCGATTTGCACATTTAACAAAATAATAAGAAGGTGGATGTCATCTTAAACAATTAAATCTATCCATATTTCTAGGAGAAAAATTTGTTACACAAGAGTGTTAGAGTTCTAATCTATGCATAGAATCATATGTGGAGGAGGCAATTCCAAGTCTTCGACTTGTTTGTCCTACCTGACGAATATATGGGAAGATGATTCCATGTCCCCGACCTACTCATCCCGACCGAGGACACGTGGCCACATCGTCACCACCTGAATTGGCGGTGACTTACGCATAAGGTAGGCCATGCGCAATGGAATCGGAATACTAGATATGACAACTTATTTAACAAAATATTGTGTTTTCCAACAAAATTTAGAACTATGGTGTGTGTCCCGACCTACACATCCCGATTGAGGACATGTGACCACATAAATGCACCGATCTGAATTAGCGGGACTTACGTAGAAGGTAGGCTTCATGCCCAATGGAATCAAATACTAGATATGACGACTTATTTAACATAATATTGTGTTTTCGGGAAAATTCTGAGAACTATGGTGTGTGTGTGCGCAAGACGCATGTAAGTGTAATTTTGTAAAGTCAATCGGATTTGGAATACCGACTATTGATGGGTCGCGTATTCAAATCTCGATTGCGATATATTTTTTATATTTATTCCAGTAAGGATTCAAAATCCCAATTCACTCAATTAATAAAAAAAATTATAAAGTTTTTAGTTGGAATTTGAATACCCGATTGTGTATCGACAAATTTAGTCGGGATTTTAACACCCGACTGAATCCAAAAATAATTTTAAAACTATTCAACGATCAAATATTTGTTAAATAGGGTAGGATGAATTATTAATGTGTGTGGTCGGCTCCTCCATAAAAACGAAGTTCGTCTCTAGCAAAAAAAAAAAAAAAAAAACAATGTCTTCTTCACTCCACCATTTTCATCCTCTCCCACCATAGCAAGTGGACTCCAATGGTCGAGACAACGACATCTCCGTGACATTAGTGGGCTCGGGCTACTTGGCTGACGGGCGAGCGTAGGTTAGCCTTTTCTTTTTAGCTTTTTTATGTAAATATTTTTTAGGGATAATTACAAAAACACCCCTAAGGTTTAGGCTAATTACAAAAAAAAAGCCGTAGTTCTTTGAAAATTACAAAAACTCCTTGGGGTTTGATTTGTCTTACATTTTTCCCGGTGATTTTGAAAACATTTCAAAAAACCACGACATTTACAAAATTATTACGATTTACCCTTAGATTTGAGACAAAACAATATCGAAGGTTTTTTTTTTTGTAATTTTGAAATATGTTTGGGTTTTTTTTGTAATTAACTCAAACCTCAGGGGTGTTTTTGTAATTATCCCTATTTTTTTTATTTAAATAGGAAGTTAAATGTTATTTTGCATTGTATAATATTATTTCATGTTTGTCATTTGGGGTTAATATATTAGTTATCCTTATCATTTTATTAAAATGTTATTTTTGCATAGTATAATTATATGTCAATGTTTGTCATTTTGGATTAATGTGTTAGTCATTCTTGTCATTTTTGTAAAATTGTGTTTTCGAATTGTATAATCCTTATTTTATTTTGTCATTTTTTAATTTATCAATATATTTGTAGCGTTGAAGATATGCCAAATTCAAATAATATTAGAGTCGTTGTTTATTTCAGATGTCAAATATTAATTGAAAATGTCTATCAAGTGGCATATAATCAGCCTGCTATTTGAGCCACTAAAATTTCATGAACAACAAATCTGAACAATTTGATATGTGTATTGCATAATAATATGATGGGTTTGGATAAAAAATTGTGTTTAGTTGAAGTCTCTCCTAAATACTGTGATAACATGTCACAAGCCATTATGATTAATATCAAACGAGATATGTGACTTTTCTTTGATTCGCATGCCAGAAACAAATCTGCACATCATTTTGTTGTTGAGGCAGAGGAATTGTACCATAATATTGTGTTTGATACCATTTTAGAAAATTAGTATGTTTTGGTTGTGTTATTATTTTGATATTTTTCCTTAGATGTGGCGGGTCCATCTCATGGGTATGATGCAGATTATTATGTGTCTCGATCTTCATAAACTTACCCAGGTTTTTTCACACTTCAGGGGACATCATTTACCTTACTTCTACAGCTCGATTTTGGTATGGGATTCCAAAATTTCTCAGGCTCTGATCGGTCCGGATTTAGGCGTATTGAGTTTCATACATCATCTATTGAATTTCGACCAGTTGGTAGTGAGAGTCATGACCGTGGGGAGTCTAGCACATTCACCTTTGATTGTACCATAGATTAAGATGACCAAACACAATATGAACCTAGTGAGCATGTAGATGTAGTGAGTAGAAGTACACGACAAAGGCACCCTTCTGGATGTGGATGTGGCACTGATGGGCATAGATGTTAGGTATTTTTGTAATTGTATGACATGTGTAACAGTGGTAATGTATCAATGTATTGTCAAGACAGAGATTATATCAACTTTTCATTGATGTGCGGGGACGAAGACACCTTGGAGCCAAGGGAATCACTGGGCCTCCCGAAATTTTGAAAAAGTCTATGGGTATTTAAGCAATTTCATCTTATAATCTTAAAACAATTACGAGAGAAAATAGGAAAAAAAAAGACCATTATTAAACACGTTCAAGTACAATACCATTAGCTTATAGCTCAAGTGGTATCACTAACCTTTTATAAGGGTGTTGACAAGTTCAAACCCCGTATCTTTCGGTTTCTTAGGAATTTATCTCCTCCATCCAACCAAGACTCCCAACTTATTAAAAAAAAACACGTTCAAGTACAATAAAGTCTTCAAGTCTTTTTTTTTTTTTTGCCTTCCCATTTGTCAATCTTGAAAAATATTTGAGTCTTTCATTTTGTTTTTTCTTGTTCTTAAAATTTTGTACATTTTTTGCTCCACTAACTTTAGCTCGAATTTTGACATTATTCTCTTGTGCTTCTATTTGTCTCATTTGGGATTTGGGGTTCTTCATCAAGGCATAGAATTGTAGAGTTAATTCTTCATTATCTTACTTTGCCATTGCCATGGTTGAAAAAACTTTTAGGCAATGAATATCATGAAGGGTTCACTACCCAACCTAATACGAAATGGATGTTGAATGATTGTTTGGTAATATACATAAAAAATATATATTTTGAAATATTAACAATGAAGCTATTAAGAAGAACAAAGGATTTTATGATATATTGATGTAGATGTATTCTATTATTTTATTTTGAATGTTGAGATGTAGTCGAATTAATACATTGACTTTTTCAAAATTGGTACTTATTTATAGTTTTATTTTTAGAGTTGGTGTATTGTATTTTATTTTTATACTATTGACAATTCGAGCCCCTACATCAAATTCATGGCTTTGTCACTTTGTTAATGTGTATTTTCTCAGTGTTTCATTTTCAGCTTTATATTGATATGAATTATCAAGACATATATTCTATGAGATTTTCAATGATGAGTTTTGTCACACTATTTCGTTTTTAGTTTTATATTGATGTGAATTATCAAGACATGAAGTCTATTAGTTTTTTATTGATGGGTATTCACATTATTTCGTTTTCAACTTTTTATTGATGTGTATTGTCAAGACATAGTGCTTGTTTGGGAGCACTTTTGAAATGGACTTTTGGATCTAAAAATCCATTTCAATAAATTTTCATGTTTGGTGGTTATTTTGGAATGGACTTTTGGATAAGTCACTCCTCCAAAAAGTCCATTCTAAAGAAGTGAGAATGAGAGGCTTTTTGAAAAGTCCATTCTCGATAAGTCCATTTTCCAAATGAACCTTTTCATAAGTGCTCCCAAACAAGCCCATAATATCTAATCAGTTTTTCATTGATAAATATTGTTATTTCAGCTTCATATTAATGTGTATTATCAATATATAGATTCAATCAGCTTTACATTGATGGTTACTGTGTAAAATTAGTATATAAATATCCTATCACATACCATACATCTCAGACGATTCAAAACAACGTACTAACAAATAGATTAACTCATCTTTCTCGTCACATTTCAATGTGAACCACGATTTCTCCCCTCTACCATCTCCTATTAACAGGGATCCAATCTACGTACTATTTTCTCTGAGAGTAAAAGAAAAGAAAGTGGATATTGTCAATTGACATTTTACTCATTGGTTTCATGTGAATAAGTTGAATGTTGGAAATTGGGTGATCCGTGAAATCAACAACAACACATTTATTTGGTAGTAATGGCTTTCCTAAAGTCAGGTCAACCAACGTGTGTAGCATCTTTATGCTCGTTACACATTCTTTGACAAAATGTTGGTCACTTTGTGTGTTGTTTGGGATCGCAAGCTTGATTTCGTCCATGCAAATGACAAGAATAAATTTGACTATGGCAATGTAATTTATTTAAAGTATTTTCATTTGTTCGGATAGATAACACATATGATTTATAACCAGTCGAGTCGGTCGAGCTAAAATCCGATGATTATATCTATGTCTATTGGCTCAACTTGTATGAGAGAGAGAGAGAGAGAGATAGAGAAATCACTCCCCTATAAATACCCTCGTTTATGGCTAAGAGATGTGGGTTCACAAATTCTTTATTCAAAGTATTTAAGAGAACATTTATCGTCCCAAATTAATGGAATACAAATCCAACATGTTCATGTCGTTAAAGCATTCATATTGTCATATATTGTTTTATTTACTATTCACTTAAGAATGTAGGTTGTTAACCACATCACCATTTTTCTTGTTTCATACGGAGAAGATCGAGAAAGTCAACAAATTAGCGTTAGATGAAGAGCATTGTTGTTTCTGACTACTCCACACCCAAAAATTCGCAACTCCAACCTTACCGAAATGTTGAAACACATTTCCAACTTACCCCAAAAGCAATCTGTATTCGGCCATATGTTCAATAATCCTAAAATTCCCAAAGAAAGTAAAACCAAGAAGTGAATAAAAATGATGAAGAGCATGAGGTGCTTGACGCGCTGCTGAGAAAGAAGCTTGGCTCGGGTAGTCGGGAAGAGTGTTCGTGAATTTCTTTCGCTAGTGTATGGTGTGTAACACCCCAATTTCAATAAACTAAAATAATCATAAAAATACCAATTATCATAGTACAACTCGGATTCCAACTCAAGTTCCACAAGAGTACTTATCTAAAAGTATAATAATTGAAATATATAACTTGATGAAATCTAAGTCTATCGAAAATTCCACAAAACCCGAAGTACATATACTAGGTTTGTTTCATATAAAATAACAGAAGTCTTAACTTACAAAATAATATAAAGAAAAATTACATAAAATAAGACTATAACAATTCCCTAAGCAAAATACTTGAATGAAATCCCAAAAAAAACTATTTCAATCCAAAGCAATCTCAACGTCTTATTATTCTTCCGTAAGTGGTTCGGTGTTAGGGTCATCAATCTTTGAAAATTTTTAAAAAATATGGGGTGAGCTAAAAGAACTCAGTTGGTAGGGGATGAGAATGCATAGTAGTTACGAAAATGAGAAACATATTTATAAATAATATACTGAGCAGAGCACTTGGTATGCAAAATAGTTTTCATGATACAAAATAATCGACACTAATTCACTCACAAACTTATAGAATAACTATAAGTAAATAGTTTTTAGGGTTATTGATTTTTGCAACCCGTATCTTATAGGGTCATTGCGGTTTCAAAGACTGTACTATTTTATTTTTGAAAGTAGTACCTAAACTAAACGAATTTGTGGAAGTGCAACCTAATACACAAGCGATGGAATATTTCAAGGGATTCCATCACGTGACACGCACGCCCCTCTTTTTAAGGGTATTTTTGTCAATTTAGGGTCATTAATCTCCCACCCAAAGAAAATAGGGGCTTATGGTTCCCAAATTGCAATCTCACGGCAACCTTCAAACATTACGCCGTCACCTTCTTCGACCACTTCTCCGCCATCTCATTATCCTATCGATAATTACCCGGTGACAACCTTCATCACCACTTCAAAGAAACAACTCGAACATTACTCCCGATCTAGGCCCCGCCGTTAGAACTATATTGAGGAGTCGACGGGTGGGAGTAGTGTTTTAAATTCAACGACCACACAAAAGTATGAGTACGATAACAATTTCCAGCCTCCACCGGAGAAAATTCTTCAAGCACACAAGGTCGCGAGGTTTGCGGTTGGGGCTATGGCATTCGATAGCGTTTCTATTGCAGTTGGCTACCTTAAGAAATCTCTTGTTGTTGACAAATCCATCACCGGGCATCGAATCTCTTGTTATTTTGTTGACTTGATGATATCAGGTTTGATTTGTAAAGATTGTTTGGCTTGCAATTTGGGAACCCTAAGCCCCTATTTGGGGATTTGTGAATTCCCGTGCAAATCACGTTAGTTTTTGGGTGGGAGATTAATGACAACATAAATCGCGAAAATACCCTTAAAAAAGGGGTGTGCGTGTCACGTAATGGAATCCGGTGGAATATTCCATCGGGTGTGTATTAGGTTGCACTTCCACAAATTCGTTTAGTTTAGGTACTACTTTCAAAAATAAAATAGTACAGTAATCTTTGAAACCGCAATGACCTATAAGACAAGGTTGCAAAAAATCAATAACCCTAGTTTTTATGATCATCATGGTCATGTAGATACAAATTTGGAAAAATAGTTTCAATAATTTGAGCCGATTTTAAAACGGACAAGATTATATGCTTCATTTTAAAATCCAACAAATACGGTAAAAACGAATCACGCTAATTCAAGCCAAATTTAAAATGGGCATAATTCTATGTCCCATTTTAAAAACCAATCAGGGACATACAAAATAAATACAGGGTCGATGTTGATCAAACATCGAATCCTATTTCGTTCTCCCACGCAATTGTCGAAGCCTCATATGCACCTTATTCCTCCCGGGTGGCTCGATGACTCTTTAGTTGTGGGTTTATACCTAGAGTTTGTCATATTAGAAATATACCAATACTACGATCCAAGTTCGTCATCGTCTCGGCCCACCGTAAAATTGGGAATAGGCACATATGTAGTCGAGCAAACATCAACATACGACTCGGGAAACGCGAAATTAGTTCATAGTTGTACAATAAACGGTAAATAAATATTTATTATGCTAACAATGATTTTTACAAAAGACGCAAATTGCTCAAATGCGGTCAAAACAAATTTATACTGAAAGCGAAGACATCAAATGATTCATTGAACCATGAATTCAATGAATTAATAAGAAACGAATCATAGCTACTTGTTACAACAAGAATTTGTATAATAAAAGTCTGGCCACAAGATTTATAATATGTAACAATAGGCCTTCAAGTTTTCAAAAGTCTTAAAATGGTCCACGGTTTTAGAAATTACAATTTAACCCCGAAACTCTTTATTTTCACATATCCGCCACCTCAAGAATGACTTTTTAACATTCATAATTACCAATCGAACATTAAGAAGTAACTGGACAACCCCTCAATAGTTGTAAAATTTTAGAATAATACAACACTTTTGAAAATTTACAAATTGACCCCAAGAATTTATATTTTTGTGAAATTACCCCAAATGAACTTTTAAAATGTACAAACTCCACTACAAATCCCTTAAAAATATAAAATAATCCCAGGTCAGTTTTCAAACTTATAAAAATGGGGGAGGGCAATTTCTAGAAATTACAATTTGGCTCCAAAGTTCTTGATTTTTACTAAATTCTCCTCCAAACTCTTGATAAATTGAGAATTAACCCATACTAATCAAAGTAATCAACAAAGATCCACAAATAACCACTTTAAAGTTTTAAAGAATAGCTCCACAATTTTAGTAATTACAAACATAGCCTCCAAGCTTAATAAAACTTCAATTAAACTACCAACTATAAATAACCCAACAATCAAATTGTCAAACCATCACAATGACCATATAATCACACATTTAATTAAATAATTACTCAATAATTGTATAATTGCCACGCCCAACCTCGGAGTCGTGACACGTCAAATGAACTTAAGTAGGTTTACTTAAGTCGGCCCGAAACAAACCAATTATTCATTCGCAAAAAAGTAATTCAATCATAACGAAGAAAATCCAAAATTATACATAAAGTCAAATAATCCGAGTCCGAAATATCGCAACGGAAATAATAAAAGTACATCATTGTTCAAAACGGTTCTACGGGTCCTACGCCCGGCTATTACAAATTTCACAATTGTTCGTTCATCAAAATAACATAAATAAAATTCAAGTTGACTCAAGGTCCGGTAATATATGGGATTAGTCGGTAGCATCAAAGTCTTCGCCGCCTTCTTTCTTCCTAAGCAGGTCTCATCCTCTCAGTTGGAAAAAAATAGCGGGAGTGAGACAAAATTCTCGATGGGTGTGGTAGGTGTGTGTGCAAGTGGGGCTTATATTTTATGCAAGAAAATCGTTTCATGAGTTTTGATGCAAGAAACGTGCGATGACATTTTCATATACTTAATAGTTTTATTAATATTATTTAGCGATCGGTCACCAATTCGAGATCGAGTTGGTGGCGCACGAAAGTGTGACGCCAACCTAGTCGATCCGTCAATTCATATCGTTGGTTGTGCACGAAAGTGTGACGCCTGACAGACCACCACCTTATACCGGCAGAAGTGTCGATCAAACATCATCTCCCAAACAAGACATCGTATCCCTCATGTCGATAGGGTCAAGCCGCTATCCCGGCTTGGCACGACGTCTCCACAGTGGAGCCGCTAAGCTCGGAGAACATCATAATCATAATTATACCAAAATCCTACGACCCAATCACCCGGACTCTCCCGTCCGGCCGAGGTTGGGAGTTGGGACGATGGAGGCCGGTATGAGATCGTAGCCA
Organism: Rehmannia glutinosa; assembly: GCA_016081115.2. NCBI lineage: Eukaryota > Viridiplantae > Streptophyta > Magnoliopsida > Lamiales > Orobanchaceae > Rehmannia > Rehmannia glutinosa. Next base: position 20,649 of record JABTTQ020000139.1, read on the forward strand.
AGCTACCCATCTGTACGCGACTTATCCATTCCACAAATGTGTCAATTCGTATCGATGGTTGCACACGAAAAGTATGACGCCAACCCGGTCAGTTAGTCAAGAGGGCGGCGTGTTCGTAGACTCGCCGCGTCCGATATTCAATCGGGCCGAGACATTGACACGGCATAGATATCGGAGGGTAATCTAGCCGGTTCTATTCTTGATTCAGTGTATTATGTCGAAATTCTTAATAAGGTTGATTATGCGGACGAGGTAGTCGCCTTATTATCATGACAATTAGTCGTTATGAAAATCCCCAATAATATTCGGATAATAATTTATAAATAATGAAATAAATTAATTAAATAAAATATTTAATGTTATATAAATAAAATGAATTTTAGAAGATAAAATAATTCTTATGACCTTGGTAAATTATATTTTAAAATAAAATAATTGATTAAATAGAAAAATTTATGTCGGGTTTTAAAAATTTCATAAGTTGTGATTCCGGACTCGAAAAAGGGCAAGATCAGTCCCTAATTTTTCTAATTATTCTAAGGAATCATATTTTCTGGGTCTTGGGTCAAATTTTCGAAAATTGCAGGTCAGCCCAAGTTTTTCCCAAATTTATTATTTTGACCCGATCTTTTAAAAATTGATATCTCTTAAACCGGAAAAGGTTTTAACGAGATTCCAAGTCTAATAATCTTTTGAGGTAGTACGTATGTAGGTTAAAAACAGTTTTCAAAAATTTCCAGGTTTAGTACCGATTTTCTGAAAATTCTATTTTTAACCCCAAAGTCAATTTTTATTGTTAAGGGCTCGTTTCAAGCCCGTTTTTCGTGAAATTTTGACTAAAGGTCCAGAATACTAATTAAAGTAATTTCATAAATTTCTCGGAACAATAACTTTCCAGATTTTTCGAAATTTACAGTTTAGCCCCTAAGAATTGGAAAATTTCAATTAAGTGTCTAAAATTCGCGTATTCGCGTTTGTTTGACCCGGAGGGTTCCAATTATTATATTTATTTATATTACAGTAATTTTAGTACCAATTTTTGGATTTTTCAGTGGGGTTTCGCAGTTTTTTATTTTTATCATTTTGGCCCTATATTTTGCTATAATTGCAAAAATGGCCCAAACACGATTTTGTTCACAAGTCCTAAAGTACAGATTATTGTTATGGTATGTTAAAAGTATTTTTTTATAATCTAAGTTATTTGGCTTAATTTCCCATACACATGTAAATATTTCAAATTTACAAAAATATAAGTATTTGAAATTTAAATGTGTATATTATATAAAAAAACATACATTTATGCCACAAGAAAAAAATATAAGCATACAAAAGCTATCTTTCTATGTAAAATTACTTTTAACATAAATGTACATACATATATTCTTTTTGTGCGAAAATTTCGGAAATAAAACTAAATTTTTTCCGAGAAATATAAGTAATATAAATACATATTATTCATGCTATTTTATGCATAAAAAAATATCATGAATTTGAAAAGTTCACCCACCTCTTCTAGAGCTTTTGGGTAAAGATGGTCTAGGTAGCTTCTAGCCTTCCCAAGCTTCCTAAAGGTCCTCTCAAGTGCTCTAAGAACAGACCCCTAAGTGGCGATTCTGGAAAGTCAAAGATGGAGGAAAATGGAGAAAATGAGAAAGAAGGAGAAAACAAAAAGAATTAAGGTGACATATTAAGGGAGTCTTACCTTGTCTTAGTAACTAGTCTTCCAACTTCACTTGAATCTCCTTTCCTTAGAATTTTCGGCCTCCTTGCTTCTTCTTTGTTAGGATTCGGTTCTTTTGTTTTTAGAGGAGAGAGTGGTATGTTTTTGGTGAGATTGTGTAAGAGTTGGATGAAATGGTGTAAAACACAAATTATCCCCTCTTATATCCTTAAGTGGTCGTTCCTCCTAGTGTAGGTAGTCAAGATTTTGATTTCTTGGGAGTTGGCTATGGAAAGCATGCTATGGAAAAGTGGAAAGGTCTTCTTGGGATTGGGGTAGCTTGTCTTGGGTTTGGAAAATGCTATCATGCTAGGAAAATGACAAGAGAAAGAGGACAAAATTTTTACTCCTTTCCTTCTTCAAGTGGACGTCCACTTTTGTAAGTCCTCCTCTAATTTTTTTTTTTTTTTAAGTGATATTACAACCCACATTCACATAGTGGATATTTCATATCAATGTCCTATAGTCCAAACCCCTACATAAGTCAAGTACCATATTCTTATTGTTTGATTTGATAAGTCAAATGATATAAGTTATGTTTAATAATATATCATTAGGGATAGTTAGAATTAGCAATTAGTAAGTTAGGAGATAAAATACATTAATAAAATACTAAGAATAAAAGAAATTAAACTAAATTTTATTAATATCAATTTGTGACATTTAATCACACGATACAATATCCAGACTATTACAATTTGATTAATCAAAATTTTGGGGTCTCACATTATTTAACAAACAATTTTAAGAAACTCATTTGAAAATAAAATAAATCTTTTTTACCCACCTCAAATCAAATTTCTCAGATCAACCACCAAAACCTTTACCATGGTCTCCAAATAAGATCATAAAGTCAACCCAACTACAATGAAGTTATTATTAAAATTAGATTGTAACATCAAACCCAATTGTATATCTATGAAAATCACAGAATTTTAATTATCACTTACACTAAAATGATCCTCAAAGCTTGAATAATTACTCTCTAAAGTACACGGCAGATGCATAACCAACGAAATAAAAAAAAATCTTACTTTGCACTCCACTTTCTCTTTCTCTCATTTTTCGTAAGTGGAGAAATGAGGTCTTGCCACGGTACCACCTCTATTTATAAATGAAAATGGATATCAAGCTTACATTTAAATTGTTAAAAAAAAAAAAAAAAAAAAACTGGCTTGAGTTTGTGGGTTGTGGGCCAAGAATAGGAAGAAAATGAGATCAATCTATGTTAAATTTAGGCTTTGTTTAACTTGCAAATAAAAGTGTGTTTTGCGTCATTCAAAGTGATTAGAAAAAGTGATAGAAGGTTAGACCATTTTTTTTTTAAGAAATAAATTGTTTAGCTTGGTCTAAAAAAAAGTCTCAAATGAAAATTAGGCTAACTTATTAAGGAAACATTGAGAAAATTGGCTATAGTGTAAACAATTAATTGGCTTATAAAATAGGAGAAAATAGTTACACTTTTGGTAAATTAATAAAACGGCTAAGAATTTCCTGGATTTGTATAATTTCAAAGATATGAATAAAATGGTTTAACTAAGAAAGTGACTCAATGTTATTCAAGACAAGGTGACCCACTACCTTCAACTATTAAGTCCATAAGTCAAAGACTTAAATCTCTAATACTTAACTTTTCATTATAATATATGTTGAATGATCAAGCTTAATCTAATCAAGTAATGTTATTCTTACACGTACTTAAAACTTTTAAATATTAAACTTAATAACTCAAGCACTACACTAATCTAAATCCCACTTAAATTTACTAAGATATATTAAATCAAAGTATTTATATCAATCATTAAAACAACTAAAATTATATACTAACACTAAAATTGAATAAATATAGATAATTAAAACTCAAATATTGATTAAGCCTCTATTTACATAATTGTCCAAATTTGGGGTCTTACATACCATCTTCTTTAAAGAATTTGGTCCACAAATACATTCCACCTAGGGATAATTACAAAAATGATCATCCTTGAGGTTTGGACTAGTTGTAGAAAAATTCATAGATTTTTGAAAATTACAAAACACCGATTGTTTTTAATTCTATATTAAATATAAGGGGATAATTATAATATTTTTACAAGTATAAAGGGGTGTTTTAATTTTTCTTGCTTATAAAGGAGATAAAGTATAATACAAAGTCAAATCTCAAGGGTTTTTGTTTTGTAATTCTTAAAAATCTATGGGTCTTATTGTAGTTAATCCAAATCTCGGGGTAGTTTTGTTATTATCCCCTTCCATTAGGTTTGTAATGTAGTTAGATATATATATACATATTAAGCGATTCACTTACAAATAATATGTCAAAAAATTCTTGCCTAATATACTTCGTATATATAGCTATATAATTATGTGGTGGAAATGTATTTTAGGTAAGTTTTATTATGTTATATAATTCAATGTTAGTATGTTAATGTCATACCATTGGGACGAGGAAGACTCAAGCGAGAGCAATCACAACAAGCACCTCATGTAGTAACCAAGTCATATGACAAAGATGTTGAAGATGTGATTGCTAAAAGGATCGTTCAAGGCGGCGTTCTACCCCGCACTCAAACTTAATTAAATGGAAGGGGGCAACCGAGTCCGAGATGACATAAAGATTTTTGAAGAAGACTTGTGGCGATTCGACCATAATTCAACCAGTACAAAGGCGACAAGGACGTCGAATTAGGTGAGAGATGATGTAACAAGCCGCCAATTTGGGTGATTTTCTCTATAAAGTAGGCAAGAGGTTAGCCAAAATTTAAGTCCATTTGGTTGGCCTATTTTTTACATAGAATTCTCTAAAATCTTATAGGAATTTTTGTAAAATTATAAGATGATTCTAGATGACTCTTTTGTAAATTTCTTGATGTGTATTTTAGGAACATTTCATGGAAAAGTCTCAAGACTTACTCCTAACCTCAACCGTTGGATCAAACCTACTATCACCTTGCTTTGTCCTTTAAGGATGTAGAGTAGTATAATAGAAGTTAGACTATTTGTAAATCATCAAATATTTATAAGCAAGTTTGAGTGAATAATACAAGTGTGCATTTCCAATATATGTGTGCGGCCCCGACTTTTTCCAACATAAGATACGATGTTATATAATGATGTATTATTTGGCTAAGTGTCGCAAACCTATTATTAATAAAACGTGACGCGACTTTTATTCCCTCCAATCATTAGGCTTTCCTTATTCTCGAGCGTACCAACTTTAATTCCTTCTCTAATATTAATACCGATCGATTGACTACGACTTTAGAAATATTAGGCCCTCGATATTTAGGAGTACATTTCAATCAATATCCAAATATGTCACCTTATTCTATAATTCATCTCAACCAACTTCCAATTTATTTTTTTGGAACTACACTTTTGTTATTTCACATCCTTAATTTTAAATTTCTAAATATTTAATTATGGATATTTATACATTTTATTTTCCTTCAATTTTATAAAAAAAAAAACAAAAAAATTTCCCTAAATTTCGACCCTACTCTCTCTAAATGGGGAAAATAACTCAATTTTTCTTCTACTACTATTTTTATTATTTTGAATCTCCCAACTAGATAAGTTATGGGGGAAAATTATATTCTCTCCCCTTGAAATCGGCTCCCAAGAGACTTTTAAAGGATTGGCTACATTTATTTTTTCCAACACATTTAATCAATTTATTACACACAAAAAAACAATCCTCCTCCCAACCTAGAGTTTCGGCCCTTACTAGTAATAATATAGCAAAATTCATCTCATCCTCCTACAACTCACAAACTCTCTCAATACACTCTTATCCAACACTTAAACACAAAATTTCCTCTTCCATAGGACCGAAAATTCCAACAACTAAGGTAAGAAATTTCTTCCAATTTTTAACTTGATGAATCCTTCTTGTTAAGGTACTCCTAGAGGAATTTTCTTGAAGAATTAAGAGACCTAGACTTGACTACAAGCTTGTAGAAGAAATTCAAGACTACACATTTTAAGGTAAGAAATTATGGTTTGAGTATTTTCCTCTTGACAACATAAAGAATTAATTTTTGACATAAGAGTATGAAATTATGGAGCTTAGGGACTGACCCACACCATCTCAAGTTGAAGTTAGAAGCTTGAACAAAAAAATTCATTTTTAGAGACTACTTGAAGACATTAAGGTGAGGAGTAGCTATTTGATCCTATTAAATTTCTTTGAACTTGAGACTTTAATTTTAACACCCAAATATAGTTTGGATGCCATATAGAGGCTGACCTTCAAGAGTTTAGGTCAAGAATTTGACACCATGAAGAAGACTTCATTTTAGATTAACCCAAAAAACTACTACGAGGTGGGTGAAAAAACATTCGAAAATAGACAAATAATTTTGATAAAATGCATGTAGTACATGAAAATATTTTATTTACTATATTTATATCACATGTATCTTTTGATATGTATCAAGTTCAAGAAGTTTCACAAAAATGAGCATGATTTTGATTTCTTGCACAATAGGGACATACGTGCATATATATTTTAATTTCTTGCTCATCTCTTGATTTATGTGTTAATGAATATGTTATATGCTCAAAATCATATTCTATACTTGATATATATTCTTAAAAATATGACCTTGTGCTCGAATTTGAACAAATATGTCATTTATGTAATTTTTGCAAAGTTGGGTACTAAACCGTAATTTTGAAAACTGTCCAAGGGTCAATCTGTACATTTCGAAATTTTGGACTGTATTAATTATAAAATTTAATATTTTAAGTTAATAATAAAAGTTTAAAGGTTTTGAGACAAAAAAACCCATCCTTAGAATTTTAGGGACTCAAATGTGGAAACTTGAAAGTTTAAGGGCCAAAATTGAATTTTTAAAAACTGTTCAGGGACCTGTCTGAAAATTTCGAAATTTTGACTTCCTAAAACTGGAAAACTTATATTTTGAGAAATTTTAAAATGTTAATGTGGTTTGAGTTGAGAAAACCGACTTTTGAACTTTAAGTACTAAAGTGTAAAAATTCCAATCTCTAAGGACTAAAATGAAATTTCTAGAAAAGAAACGTCCCAGACACCTGGGAAATTACACAACCTAAAATTTTATAACATTTTGAACTCATGGTTCAAGTTTCATAACAAAGAACACAAAATAAACCCTTAAGGGCAAAAATCAAATTTTGGACTAAAAATAGAATTTGTAAAAATTAAGGGACCTAAACCGACCCTATTTCAAAACTGTTTTTTGTTCTAACATTCTACTATTATAAATGATATTTAAAATTAGAATCACATCAAAAGTCCTGCCGGTTTGTGAGATCCAAAATTTTTAAGTTCAGTCCGAAAATGATAATTTTGACAAAAGAAGGCATCAAACTGAAACTTTCTTAAAAATTGACCCAAACCCTTTGAAAACCTGAATCTTTGAAAAATTGGGGAATTTAGAAACTGGCCTTACATTTTTCGAGGTCGATACTAGGACTTGTTCAATTTCGACATGATAAGTACTTTTTCAAAAAAATGGGACTATTTATAAAATTTTCCTTTTACCAAGGACCCCAAAATAAATTATTTTCTTCACTATAGTCCTAAAACTGATGTAATTATATTTTAATTATACTTCAATAATTGTTTTGAAAATCCCCGGACCATACGCACTACGTGTGGCGACTTCCTCGCCTTAAGACAAATTTATACTTAATTTGTTGATATCTTGTAATGCTTTTATATGTATCGTCATGATTTTACTTGACTACCTTGTTGACATGATATGAACTTCATGAATCTAATTGTGCTTGAGTCAACTTGGTGCGTCGAGCTCACGATCGAGTGGACTAGTCGTGTTTTGGAACAGAAGCAAGCGGATGCGATACCTTACGGGCCCCATCTGCCCTAATCCCACAATCATGGACGGAGTGTCAAGGGAAGTGGGTTGTAGTATGGGTATAATCATGATTATGACACACGGGCCTTGAAAGCCATAATTATTGGAGTTGTCTCGCCGGGTAGTAATAAGGTTGATATGACTATGTGACAAACGTGCTTGGGGAGTCATAAGGTATATGAGAATAATCGTTGTCCGATCCACACGGTGCCCAATGTTACGTGCTTGGATTGGCATCACTCTGTATGCAACCATTACTTGCTTGGGTTGGCATTACACTCGTGACGCAACCACTACTTGCTTGGGTTGGTGTTACACTCGTACACAACCACTATTTGAACTACTTGCAACGTATTCATAGTGTGAATGGTCATGAACTATTTTCATCAAATTATATAAAATTGTATTATTTTGAATACTATATTGCTTGTGAATCACATGTGACGCCCACATCACGAACCATGCATTCTTTATATAATTGTTTTCCCGCATCTATATAAGCTACACTTAAACACGATCACCCATCCACCGAGAATTTTTGTCTCACCCCATTCTTTCAACGACCAACTGTTGATTCACCATATTATGGAGATGTCAACGAAGAAGACCAAGCGACGGAATAATTCCTATACTTAGTCCGTCGATCTAAATTTTTTAAAATTAGTTTATGCTCAGTTAATGGACAATTTATTTTGTTTGATGTAATAGAGGGGTGTAGGACCTATTCACATGGATAATTAGTTTGTATTGGTATTTCCGCTGCGACTATTAAATTTTTTTTAGAAGTTATGTTGAACAATGTCTTTTTGGGAATTAATATTACTCAAAAACTTGGTGGATTATATTCTTAGAATGGAAAAGCGACGTAAGTTAACCATTATGTCGCCACTCCAAATTTGGGGCGGGACAATATGTTGTGTCTTTATTACATAGTCATCTTCTTATGCTTATTCACACACAAAAATTTCGAGAGAGAAGAGGACGACTTAACCACACACGGATGCACGTCCCCTATTGTTTGTCCTTATTTTAACTTTTCATTAACCTTATCTAATTTTATGATAAATAATTTTTATTTTAAAATTAAAATATCTTAAAATTAAATATTAAGATAAAATTTAAAATTTAATATTTGAATTATTTATTTATTTCGATATTTAAATATGAGTTTTTTCAAAGTCCTTTTATTTTTAAAATTTAAGATGATATTTAATGTAGGTAGCCAAACTCTTATTTTTATCAACATGTATATATTTTCCTTTGTTTATAAAGGTCCCAAGGCATCCGAATCGATTTTCTTATTTGGAAAAATTGCAATTAGTCTTGTATTTATAGTGGTCTTGCAAAATTAGTCATGTAACTTTTAAAGTTGCAATTTTAGTTATGTGACAATTTTGTCCCTCAACAAAAATAACAATTTTAATCTTATAATTTTTAGGATCTTACAATTTTATTCTTATGTGTTTTAGTTGTGGTAATTTCAATCTTATTAGTAAAAAAATCCAATTTTTCCAAATTTGTACGTGCTTATGTATTTTTATAATTAGGATATAATGCATGTAAAACTCGTATCTCGAGATATTGATTCGGATTCATAATTCTAAATTTTTTCTCTCATTAAGCAAAGTTATATAATATAAATAATAAATAAAATCTACTCGTAAGTAATAAAATATAGGCTCGGTACCATTTTGTACTTGATCTTGGGCATATTGAATATTGAGATAATTATTATTTGCCACCCCAACTTTACCCCTTTTTATACTTCACAACCTAAACTTTGATTCGTAACACTTTGCACCCCAAACTATGAAAATAGTTACTTTTTGCAATCTTTGGACCATTTTACCCCTAGGCATGTATTCTTTATAAACAATAGTTTAGTTATCCCTTTAAACTCTAATTTGTGATGATTGCTCCATAAGGATAAATATATTGCATTATACCATACTCAAAAAGTTTTCACTCCCTAATCAATTTGTTTTTCGGGTTTTTTAGAAATAAGAACCCGATTTTTTCAGAACTTGTTTTGTTCGTGGCATTGTTACACCTACTTAGATCCGTCTCTATTCGAGAGGTTTTAAATGGATCATGTCGGGTTTCACCTATAAACTCAACAAGACATACTTTAATCAAGATCTTATTTCACGTATTTATCCGTATACAAATTGGATCTTTAGATCGAAAATGAAAATAGTCCATTACGACCATATTCCGTAAAATTAATAAATCCCTTAAAATTCATACCTCTTTTGACCAAACAAAGACTGTTAAGTGGTTCGCAAAGCCACCGATCGGAAAATTATCGCCCCGGATCGTTTGACGAACAACTCACTGTTCAACCTCACCTCGGGAAGATGATCGCAAGTTATCCGACTCCTTCGTAAACGCTCGGCAAAGACGGACCTTGGTTCGTTTCCTACTCCAAGGCGTAAAGTAATTCTTCAAAGGGATGAATTAATAGAACATTATGAACACATGTTGAATAAACAACCTTTATTTTATTAAGAACTTAAAGAACAATTTATTACATTAGTAATCTCCTTTGGGAGGAGAAAACTTGTTTAGCCTCTCATAGTTGAGGCCTGCACTTTCGGGAATACATAAAACTTAAAACTAAAACACTCAAAATATTACAATTTTCTCACTCAGATTTTTTATTGTAAGAAAACTAAGGAAAATATTCGATGTCCTCCCTTCCTTCAAATCTCGCTTTTATAGATGTAAGTCCAGGACTTGAAAGGCGGACTCAAATCTTGCGATACTTATGACGTCATCGCTTACGTCATATCCCGCATTATGCCTCGCCACCGGTTTTTTTTTTCTTCAGCGCGTGACTCGGCCCATGTGAAAGTTGTCGGGAATCTTCTAAAAGTTGGTTTGCGTGGTCCCCGAGGAAAACGCGTTTTGTGAGTGGGCCCTTGTCCTTTCCGGTGCCTGTCCTCGTCTTCGGTCGGGTTTGGGTCGAAAACCTTTCCCAAACTCGGGTTCCTTCGTTCGGGGCATGCTTGACAAATCCGGTCGATCCATCGGCCAACATGTGCCATATTACGAATTTCCGGTAAGTTTCTTTGCTTGCGGAATCTTGTTTTCCCAGAGAATTCTTCTTTTGGTCTCGAAGAGTTCTTCGCAAACCGTGGTTGATCCGGTCATCGAATTCAAAAGGAAAGATCCATTTGCGAATTTTGGAAGAACTTGAATGGATATTTGACCTTGTCCATTTCGATTAGACAAGCCCAAAGACCCCATGCTCGCCCTGGGTAGAAGCTTCGTCTTGAGAAAATGCTCCTACTAACACTCGGTCCTTCTTTCGTTGAAGCTCGCTTTAATATATTTTAAAGCATTTCCATCCGGTCTTCTTAGCTTGATGAAATGAAAAGCTTCATTAAAGCCTTTCTTATTTGGTGAGGCCTGACCGATAAAATACAATTCCAAAATATCTCCTCTAGCCAAGTGTGATTATTATTGGTCTCAGGTCTAAATCGCTTCCCCAATCCATTTTGGTAATTTTGAGATTTCGGGAATCCTGGTGACACGGTATAGATTGAAGCTAAAACTCCAAAAGTATACCATTCCCGTACTTCATTTGGATGACTTCCTGGTTTCATCCAAACTCGGGATACTTGCCGAGATATCAACCATTGTTTTCTTTGGGTTAATACCTTGTCTTGTAACTAGTTTCTCCCATTGCCTCCGATATACCCGCATAGGAGAAATCTTAATCTCGTCAGTTTGAACCTTAGATTTGCATGTCTCGTGGCCTAAGATTCAATTCTCCTCTTTTACCCCGGAGGTTAGGTTGACTTGAAGACTCGGGTTGTGACAGGAGCTTCAACATTAGTTCTGATTTGTACACCTCGGGGATGCATCACCGCAACACTTGTGATTATGGTACTTGAATCCATAACCTCCGGGTTAGAGCCCCGTACTCTCTCGGACCCTTTTTTGCAACGTAGGAGATGCGGCCTGGAAGAGAGGCCCTTGCGATCTGCTAAGAACAATTGTCCTTGAGTTTAACCGGCATGCTCGTATTCGATTTAGAAACGGATTTTTGGTCACTATTGAAGTCGTCCGAAGAATCCACGCATTGAGACATAGCGTCCCAAAATCTCGTTCTAGACTCGCGAGTTTTCCCGAGATGTCTTACTCGTTTAAGGACTTCACAAGAATGCGTCCTTCCATCTCGTGTCAAGAAATCGCAAGAATATTTTCATGAGATTTTATAATGACAATATCATAATCATAATATTGACATTCACTTGCCATCTAAGTAATCGAGCATTTTTCGGTTTTGATTCAATTTTGTTTTTGTAGAAAAAGCCTTGACACTTGAATTATCAATTTTTAAAGTAAACTTTTAGCCAAGTAAAAATAGAGGCCATTTTTTAAAAGCCTTTCGATCGCAAAGAATTCTTTCTCGTTGATATGCCATATGTTTGCTTCATCGGGTGTGAATAAACCGCAATATCTCGCATGGCACTTCTTCATTTGGTGTGACCTTAGTAAGAACTGTTGCCCACCAATCATCACGGCATCCGTATATAGAACCGTTCGTCCTCGTCTCTTGGGAATCGCAAGTTTTGGAAGCTTTTTACAAAGTTCTTTAAGTTGCTTAATTCCTTCTTGATGTTCATTCTCCCATTTGAATCTTGCATCTTTTTTTAAGTAATGGGCTAAACACCTTCTCGTAGTATGCTGCTAGATTGTTAATAAACATTCCCAAAATTAACAACTCCTTAAAACTCAAGTCGCTTCTTGTCTTTTAGTGTATCCGGAAATCCTCAGTATCTTTTCCACAATATGATTCTAGAATAATTCCGATTCATTGATTTCAATTCGAAGAATTCAATCATCTTGTTGCGATTACACGCCTTCTTTTCCGAAAGCACTAATCCTTTCTTTGTGACAAACATCTCGAAAATATTTCCAAATGTTTGAGATGCTCCTTCATGTTCTTTGATGCGATTAGAATGTCGTTTCGATATATACGAACATGAAATCGAAATAATCTTTGAAAAGATTATCCATCTTTCTTTTATATATCCGGGGTGCGTTAGCCAATCCCATAGGCATCACGTTCCAAATATAGTGTCCCCTGTGGTGTAGAAAGTCGTAAACTTCTTACTTTCTTCCTCCATCTTAACTGGTAGAATCCGGACTTGCAATCAAACTTTGAGAATATCTTGGCACCTTTGATCTGATTAACGGATGTGCTCGCTTGGGATATAGTATCCGTCGAACTCAAAAATGTTATTAATTCCTTTGTAATTAATAACAAGTCTTCGCTTTCCTCTTTTGATTTCTCCATGGTTTTCGACTAAGAATCCTGGGCTTCTTTGTATGGAGAAACTCCTGGTGAAATTAACTTAAGGTCAAGATGTTCCTTAAGTATCTTTTGCATATCCTTACGATCTTCCTGGTTCATAAGGATTGGTTTGAATCTTACGAACTCGTACTCCTTTCCAGTTTAACCTTTAAGGAAGCTTTAAGCTCGTTCTTCTCCCACCAAGCCAAAGGATCTTCATTGTAATTCCTTTGGATCTTCTTCTTGATATCCTCGAGTGATATTTGTTCCTCTATGGTTACATCACTGTGGATTCTCCATTAGACTCATCCATAATTCGCAATGGCTTCCTCGGAGTGACTCGTTCTTCTTCCTTGTACTGACGAATGAATACAAGTTATTATCCCATATCTTCGATCCTTCGGATGGAACCAAATTGTTTATAGGATAATAAAGCTTCACCAAATTTCCTTCGATCCGCCATTTTTGGATTGCGAAATTTGGCCTCATCACCACGCTTGCTGCGGAAATTAATGGGCATTTTTTCGTAAAATGCTTCCCGCGATCTCGGACAATAATCTTATGATCACATAAGGTTGTGAAAATATCCGCACTGTATCATGGAAATAGATTGGTGGCGTCTTTACTTTGTACCATGGGTACGCCCGCGCCTCCGATCATTATTTTCGCTTGTTTAATTCCTCAGTTAAGGATAAGAATCCTTTTAGAGAAATCTCTTCCCGCAATAGCTGGTAAATCTTCTCCAATTTCTTTAGGAAAAACATCCGCTGCAAAGACATATTCCGCACTGAATCAATATAGGCGGCGAAATACTGCCTTATATTGACATATAACATTCCAATAGAAATGTATATGGAGAATGGACTAGTGGTCATCTCGATTCAGTATCTTTTATTAGCCACCTGTGAACTCCATTCCGTCTTGTAATCTTTCCCAAGGTTTATGTTCCTCAAGAAATTCAATTCCCAGTATTAATTGTTCTCGGGATTTTTCCCGCAACTCTGTGATAGTAAGCTCAATTTCTCCTATCTTGAGGCTTCCTTGATACCTTCCAACGATTGGTTGTTGGAGATAATATAGAACATCACAAGGAAAAATGTTATCCTTTTAAGTGATGTCGAATATTACTTCAACCTCTCGCCATCTTTGGACATTTCAGCCTCTCCTGCTGTTTTAAAAACATCGGGGATGCGCCGAATCGCATTTTGGTCTCCCTTTTTTTCCCAACGGCTACTACTCACCATTCTGTCTTTTGCCGAAAGACATCCTTCTAGTGCTCAACTCGAGACTCCGACTTTTGTTGAAGACTGGTTGATCTTGAATTATAATATCAATCTCCTTAATAGTTGGAGATTCAATGATTTCTCAGTAACACCACCCTGGCAAAGTCCTCAAAGATTCTTGGGACTTCAATAAATTCCTTTCTCAAGAATACTTCGGAATGATGGGCATTCGAGAGAGCATATGAAATCTTGTATGTGATCGAGTAAGGCCTATTTCCTTCTTTCATCAAATCAACTCTTTTGAAATCTTGATGAAGGGTTAGGACTCATCAAGTCTCGATCTCCCAAATTGTATGCAATTCTAGGATAGACATTAAATGTCAATTTCCCGCATACAAATTTCAGAATCCGCTCCAAGGCATGAATCCTTGAGATGCGAGATTCGCTTGTCAAAGATAGCAAGATTGAGAGGCGAATCTATTCCTTCTTTGAATGTTGCTTTAATAATTACTCTTATGGCTCCGATATGAATCCATGAGAGTGTATTTGCAACTTCTCTTTTAACTCTGCTTTTGATCTCTTGTATTTCTCTAATAGGGACCAACTGCATCTCGATCAGTTACCGGTAAACTCCATCGGAATAGCAAATTCTCCGGTTGTTACCTGTGGATAATTTGGTGTTTTTACATTCTGAAACCCAATTTTATCCAATGCTTTTTCCATAGCTCCGATCGTAAATCCATCATAGACTTGAAGCTTTGGATCTTCCTTCATGATTCTCATAAGAGTCTTATGAGAAAGCGTCGTGTGAGAGAGGAATCGACATATCCTCTCGATTTATGCATTGAAGAATTTCTTCTTCACTCCGATTCTCGAGCCGGAGTCACTTCCATCGTCAAAATAGATTTCTTCTTCATAGATGCTTTCATCCGAGGGAATATCCTCAAATTGATACACTGTATAAGATCTTGATAATAGATGACTTCTTCGATTTCTGTGTAGCTTCGAATCGCCTCGACTCCTCATTTCGGTTTTTCGGACAATCGGTCGAGATATGTCCTCTTGCTACGCATGTCCAAGAATTACGATCTTTGAAACTTTCATTAGCTCTAGTGTGAGCCCGCCGAAAGTTCATCTCCTGGATTTCTGCCATTTGTACTTGCTTGATTAGAACCTCGATGATGAGGCTCTACTCCCGCTTGCCAGTCTTTGGTCTTTGTCCGATTTATACCGGGCGGGCTTTTTGTTTTGACGAGAACCTTCTAGGTCTCCATGAAGACCTCGCTTTTTGTTGTTGATTCCTCGGCGGTATGGATGGCTTTTCTCCTTCTTCTTCTTGTGCCGCCTTGGTTGACCTCCCACAACTGTTGGGATATCATTATCCACGCAACATAGAGGAACCGCTTTGTTAATTCCTCTTAATCTCTTGTAATTCTGTGCAAAGTCGCTTGATAGCACCATTCGGATAACTTGGCCTTTAGGAAAGACATTTTTAAGCCCGCGAGTTTTCTACTTGACTCCACCCTTGTATTCCCCGATAAGCATTTCTCTCCGAGAGACTCGGAATCTTGGCAAAGAATAGTCATGCAGCTTCTTTTTCCTCAATCTTGGATTTCCACCGGTATTCGGTGAACAACTTGATATATTCGTCAATATGACAAATATCCAAGAACTCAAGGCTATAGAGGGCTTGTTTATATCTCTTTCTTTTTTCATCCTCTAATCCTAAAAAATAACTTGTGCCGATGTTGTATTTTGAATAGTTTGGCCATACCATCGACAATTCCTTCAAGTGATTCCCCCGATGTGACCGAACTTTTCGTACTAGCATCGGTCATATCCGAGCAATCTTCACCGATCCTTCAAGACTCATTTCAAGGAGTAAAATGAATGAATCCTTTGTAAGATCGAGGGTTCTCTTGAAATTTCTCATAGTCAAGCCCATTCATCAATGAGAACTTCTCTATTTTTAAAATCTAGGATGTCCAGATTTAACATCAACCCATATGGATGTATTGGGTCGAGGTGCGATCTTCCATAAGGCGTCGATAAACATTCGGCCTTCTACGGTAGGTTGTGCGGTTCCCGCAAGAGGGTTTCGACCTCCGTCACGAAAGTGGATCACTCCCGGTCGTGAAATCCCCAAAGATGTGGCATCCTCTCGTCCCGAGCTCCATGATGTGAACCCGTACTTTCTTCGACGTTAGGATTAATGGTGGCGGTGATGGAAGAATTGGTCTACCTTGTGGGTCATAGGTAACCAAAGCCGATTCTCACTGCGTTCATCTTTAAATCTACAATACCTAATCCCGAAGGATTCTCGCCAGTCATGTAGATCTTTAAGATTCATCTTTTCAATATCCATCTTTTTTAATTTTTGATGGATTTTCCTTTGATTAGGGCAATGAGCTTTTCCTCATCTGTCATCTTTCATATAACTTCGGTTGGTTTCCCTTTTTGGTGTAAATAGGGTACCGTCCCAAAATCAATACGTTTCCTTCCTCCGGATGAAACTCGGCTTTGTCCTCCAGGTTCTTGACTCGTTTCGAATATCATGAATGAGTTCAAGAGTTTCTTCGATATTTCACCATCGTCTCCATCGGTTTCGATCGATGAACTTGTCTTTGGTAGATGAATATGGCGGTTGCCATAATTTCAACCGTCTTTCGATTTCTCTAAGATCTTTGGAGATCTTAGATTTGTCTGGAAGTATCTCGTTCCACTCGGGTATTCCATCGGGAATCATTGTTCGATGGGAATTTTCATGAACCGTTTCTTGAAGGTTCATCAAGTGAACATATAGGGTTTGGTTAAGCATCCGAATCGCCTATAATATTCGCTCGCATTTTGCATTGCCTTAAGGTTTCCCGTCGGCTCTCGCATTTTCCTTTTCTTCATGTTGGTATTCCCAATATGAAACCTGGTTAAGGTGTTCTTGTGCATACATCGTCAATATTTGACGATATGTCTGTAAAGGGGTACATCTCGGACATCGGTCCGGATCCATAATCTCGGAGTAATTTCTCCTCACCAATTGTTAATTACATAAATATAATAAATTTAACTAAAAGTTCTTAATAAACCTCGCTCGATACCATTTTCTAGGATCGCAAGATCATGGGGGGAGTAGCCATAGGAAATGCAATAAGATTTATCGTCCAGGTTGCAAAGTGCAACAACTTTAAAGTTTAGAGGGTAAAGCGCAATTGCTTTCATAAGTCCAGGGGTAAATTTGGAATTTTAACCAAAGTGCAAAATTTTGTAAAGTTCAAAGGTTCAAATGTATGTATCGTTTTAAAGTTCGTGGCAAAGTGTAAAATCGTATAGTTGGGGGTGTTAACAATATTTATCCCTTGAATATTTTGATACAAGGGCATTTTAGAAATATATAAAATATTGAAATTGGCCTTAGACAATATCTCGCAAATGTAAAACTTATAGGACTGAATTGCACAAATCCAAAACCTACGGGACAAAATTGCACAAAAAAAACATACAAGACTAAAATTGCAATATAAAAAATTACAGGACTAATATCGCAAACCCCTATAAATACAAGACTGATTTTGCATTTTTTCCTCTTATACAAAAACTACCATTGAGAATTGGGTCAATTCGGAAAAACCTAAAGATTTTTAAAATTACAAAACACACATTGAGGTTTGATTATATTTATTAAATATAAAGGGTAATTGTATTTTTTTAACTTATAAGTGGGATGTTTGAATTTGAAGAGGTGTTTGCTAATATAATCATTCGAAGGTGATGCGTTTCACTCCATACTCAATACTTAATCAAATTAAAGGGACAATATGAGTTTGAGGCGACATGAGGACTTGAAGAAGACTTGTGGTAGTTCAAACCATAATTCAACCAATACGAGACGACGAGGACGCTACCAAATTAGGTGGGTAAGGATGTAACCGGTCGCCAAATTTGTTGTTCAAAAATTATATGTTATTGATTATTTAGCAATATTAATATTTTATTAATAATTATGTGTTTTTATGCGTTGGGCAATTCATATGAAATAATGGTTTGAATTTCATAATAAAAATATTTTTAGTGAGGTAACTATTGATTTGTGATGGATAATTTTATTGTTAAACTAATGTATGGTGATATACTAATAAGTAATAACTAGTAATGACGGTAAGTTTTATAAATAAAACAACATCTAGTGAAGGGCAATTGATAATATTAATGATGAAATTTGTCATCATTGAATTTTATTTTTAATGACAAGTATAATCTTGTCATTAAATGTATTAGATCAACAATGAAGGGACCTATTTCTGTCATTATAAACTTTTACCTAGGAGGTCAATAATGAGTGGTCCATGACGGAAATTTATGTCATTAAAAGTCTTTAATGTAATTTTGGACATATAATGATGAAATTTTCCGTCATTATAAATCAAATTTCTTGTAGTGTACAAGATGATTTACTATAAAATATACTTAATTTAATACCTAATATAACTTGCCATAAAAACCTTGAATAAAAACATGAGAAAAATCATGCAACCAAAAATCGGCAATGCTTGTATATTGATAAATGACAAGTAAGATCTTTGAATATCTCTCGTTCACAATAAATTGAGTACCATAATATTTATAATATTTTTTTCCTAATTAACAAAAAAATGGTCAATACATGTATATTGATAAATGGCGTGCAAGATATTTGAATACCACTTAATAATAAGTTGGAGTATTATACCAATTGTAATATTTTCCTAATTTATGTACATAATCTTTGAACAAAGCAAGATTTATGGTTATGATTTTATAATAAAACAATTCTTAATATAGGAAGTGAAATGAGCGGAAAATTTTTCTCTCGGACTTCGCTATTATATATATAGATATAGATTGAAATCGAACGCCAAACAAAGATGTGCAAAAGAGAAAAGACAGAGAAAGAGAACAAAGAGCGCGAGAGAGAAGAAAGTATGAGATAATTTTAATTCTTAGCCCGATTAATTTTTATTGTTCAAACCAGGTTACACTACTTAGATTTAACTAACTCTGTTAATTATTCACTTTAGTTAGGTTTAACAAGTTTGGTTAATTATTTTTCTAATAGTTCCAAATAGTTACAACTGGATTTTTTAATTAAATTGATAAAATAATTTTTATTTGTTTGCCTCTTCATTTTGTGGTGAAAACAACTAATTATTTATTTGCTTATTTAATTTGTGTATATATGCCTTTTAATTTGTCCATAGTTGTTTTTGGTATGTGTACACATTTTATAATATCGATTCCTTTTTGGTCTTTGGTACCATTAAGAATGAACTAGTTTTACTTTAATCAATTATTTTGCTCTTTTTTTTAGATTTTTCGGTGTTTTTCTTGTTTTTGTGCGGTGGTCGCAAAATTAATATTAGTTACCATGAAATGACAGAATTAATATTAATTACCTTTGCTAAATTATTCATTTTTTCTTTATTCATCAATTGTATTCCACACCGATCAATTCACATGTATGAAACATGATTCTTTCAACATTATATATTCCATTTTGGCGGTGTGATAATCCAATAACGTCTTAGTGACATGCATTTATGTATTGTTTTTTTTAAGACAAAATTTCATATTAGTTTCTCCATTTTCAAAAAGCTATCATGTTTTTCATATGTTTCCGGACATAAAATAAACAAATTCATATTCTACAATGATTTATCGAGACGGATGTGTTTCCAAGGACCAACACCTTCTTCACTCTTCCATTTTTTCTCCTTCAAGATATTCTCTTTCTTTTAGCCACAACCATTTTTTCACCTTCAAAAATAAAATAAAGTAGTTTATAGACCACAAATAATAAAGGACTCAACTACAAAGTCTAACTAGGGTTTACCAAGCAAATGGTTTTACAAGCCTATCGAGCATTTCTATTAATAAAGTGAGAAAAACTTCATTTGGGTTTCTATGTGGGATAGAGAATCTTTTAAAACACTCTCAACTAATACAACAATTAGGCAATGTGATGAGATAATTCCTTTGGTGATGAGCCTATAGATATGGTGCATACATATAAACAAGTTGATAATCCAAACCAATTCAGTAAATTACTTGAGGATCTTTGAGAAACCTTTATATCTCGGGTGTCTGAGTTTACAAAGTTTACAAAGCAAGATACGATTGGAGTGATAAATATTTTAATGATTTACTTGGTTTGATTCTTTGATATCTTCGGATAGCAATGAATTACCTTGGTCTTCATATAATATTAAAAAAAAAAGTTTGGTTGCATTGAGGATGGATTATGAAATTAAAAATTCATGCATGCCCGAACGATTGATCCTTAGAAACGCATTCGTCTCGATTTAGGTGAAATCACAGTCAAATATGAATTTGTTTATTTTATGTCTGGAAGCATATGGAAAACATGATATCTTTTTGAAAATCGCACTTTGGAACATGGTCTTAAGAATAAGAATTTTGGTCATTCTTTTTTATGGTGAATTTCATTAGCAACTGCATCTTATTATGACATTATTTTTGATGAAATTTCAAGTCCCCAATAATGAAAATAAAATATATATCAATTGTAGAAAATTATTTATATATCTCGAGTGTACAAACTTTACAAAGTTATCATTGGTTGTGAAATTATATAATTTGAAAGCAATATACAGTTGGAGTGATAAAAGTTTCAGTGATGTACTTGGTTTGATTTCTGATATACTTCCAGATGGCAATGAATTACTTTGTTTTTCATATAATGCAAAAAAAAGCTTGGTTGCATTGAGGATGGATTATAAAAAAATTCATGCATTCGGCGATTATATCTTATATCGGAAGGAGTATGTTAATCTTACTAGATGTCCTCCTTTTATGATGTCACGTTGGAAGATGGATAAGAATTGCAAGGTAAATTTTACTTGTTTTCCCCGCTTTCGATCAATTCCCCATTTGCTTGGTAAGCCCTAATTAGACTTTATAGTTGAGTCCTTTATTATTTGTGGTCTGTAATCTACTTTATTTTATTTTTGAAGATGAAAAAAATTGTTGGTGAAAGAGAGAGAGAATTTTGAAGGTGAAAAGGTGAAAGAGTGAAGAAGGTGTTAGATCCTTGGAAACGCATCCGTCTTGATTTAGGTGAATTCATTGTAGAATATGAATTTGTTTATTTTATGTCTGGAAGCATATGGAAAACATGATATCTTTTTGAAAACTGCACTTTGGAACATGGTCTTAAGAATAAGAATTCAGGTCATTCTTTTTATGATGAATTCCATTAGCAACTGCATCTTATTATGATATTATTTTTGGTGAAATTTTAAGCCCCCAATAATGAAAATAATATATATATATATATATTGTGGAAAAATATTTATATAATGGGTGTACAAAGTTTACAAAGTTATCAGCGATTGTGAAATTATATAATTTGAAAGCAATATACAGTTGGAGTGATAAAGATTTTAATGATTTACTTGGTTTGATTGCTGATATGCTTCCGGATGATAATTAATTACTTGTGTTCTTCATATAATGCCAAAAAAGCTTGGTTGCATTGAATATTTCAATTTCTTGGTTGTCCTACTTTTGGGATGTCACAGTTGAAGATGGGTATTGATTCCAAGTGTTAACATTTTACTTGTTCTCCTGCTTTAGATCAATTTTCCATTTGCTTAGTAAGCCTTAATTAGACTTTGTAGTTGAGTCCTTTATTATTTGTGGTAATTAATCTACTTTATTTTATTTTTGAAGGTGAAAAAGTGGTTGTGGATGAAAAGAGAGAACATTTTCAAGACCTTGATTTAAATAAAAAAATAAATTATGATTGCTTTCAAGAGAAAAGAGAAAAAAGTAACAAGTATAAATTACATAAATGAACCCTTTTTAATTTTCTTCGTGTTTTAGTCCCGATAACCTCCAAATCTCCTTCTTCAAACTTATGTATGGTTGATCAAGATTCTTGGCTTATCGAATATGCTATAGATTAATGTGCAGAGAAGAGACTAATAGTTATCATTGTCTAAGAGAGAACCTTGTTTTCTTTTGCAGAATCTTGAGAAAAACCCGCCTCCATTGTGAATTGTCATCTCTGGATTTTAGAAGTGAACTAACATTATGATGAGTCGCTTCTCATACCTCATGTGATATATGATTGTTCTAGCTTAATACCACTTCAAATAACTTGGTAGTTTAAATATATGTTTCAATGACCATGGCAAGATATTAATATCTCTAGGGAGTTTGTTAAACGAGAAGTAAAGTTAGTTGTTTGGCCAACTCCGTGTAAACCAAGCACCTTAGTGGGATCTTGATTACAAAGGCGACGTTGTGTGAAAAGATAAATAATGTTGGTTAGATTGCAGGAAATCGCCTAATAAAATGAATAAAACTTAAATCATGCAATGTGATTGAAGAGATGGAAGTGGGTGGTCTCATGCTTAATTTGTAGAAATCTTCACCAACATGTTTGAGGTTTAGATTTTGGTATTGCAACATTTGTGAACTTTTGAAGATGCGTACAATCTTGAAAAAAACGCAGAGCTTGATATATATATGTCTACGTAGTTTAGCTAATTTTTATGCCATGTGTTCTTTTTTGTTGATTGTTATGCATCTCTACGGTTTTATGGTGACTTTCATTAGCAACCATCTTATTATCATATTATTTTTGGTGAAATTTCAAGTTCTCCAATGAAGAAAAAAATATCTATGTGTGCATTCATGAAGTTAAACATAATCTCAACATCACATGGTTTGGGCCCTCCTTTGTATGCGGTATCCAAGGTTTGTAACGTTTTAAAGGAAAGAATCAAACAAAATCAAACTCAGTTTCGGTTTTCACAAAAGAAAGTAGTGTTGCGTGCCTTTTGCTTTATTTGATTTAAAAGGTGCTCCCTCATTGTTGTCTTTGGTTATTAACGTTGTAGGGTAGGGTGACAGAGTACGTGATGATAAAGAGAAGTATGATAGTATCCGTTAGCTAGCATTGTGGATATAAGGTGGAGTTGTAACATTAATCAATGAAATTATATATTCTTCTCCTGTTTCGATCAATTCTCCATTTGCTTGGTAAGCCCTAATTAGACTTCGTAGTTGAGCATTGTATTATTTGTGATATATAAACTACTTTAGTTTATTTTTGAAGGTGAAAAAATGGTTGCTATTTGAAAGAGAGATAACACTTTGAAGGTAAAAAAATGGAAGAATGAAAAAGGTATTGATCCTTGGAAACGCATTCGTCTTGATTTAGGTGAAATCACTATAGAATATGAATTTGTTTATTTTATGTCGGAAACATATGGAAAACATGATATTTTTTTTTAAAACTACACTTTGGAACATGGTATTAACAATAAGAATTTCGGTCATTCTTTTATGGTGAATTTCATTAGCAATCGTGCATCTTATTATGATATTATTTGAAATTTCAAGGCCACAATAATGAAAATAATATATATATATATATATATATATATATATTGTAGAAAAGTATTTATATACTGTGGTGTACATAGTTTACAAAGTTATCGATTGTGAAATTATATAATTTGAAAGCAAGATATAGTTGGAGTGATAAAGATTCTAATGATTTCTTGTGTTTAATTGCTAATATGCAGATTTTTAATGATTTTTATTTTAGTTTATATTTAATTAATGGTTATTTAAGTATAGGTAGGTAATTTTGTTTGAATATCAGTAAAAAATGGGAGTTATTTTTGGAGTGCCCGTTCACATTCCGGATTTTTGGGATTTACTTGAAACCATATCTCGATCTTATCCGTGAGAAATATGTTGCTTATTGAAGACAAATATATATTTTTTTGGATATATTTGAAATCGTATCTCCGAAATCCTCTCTTTTCTTTCACAGTCAAACTTGCAATTAATATTGGCGCATTCCGTTGTGCAAAATATATTGCTTATTGAGGACAAATATGTTGTTTATTTAGACAGATAATATTGCAACCACAAACTATTCTCTTCGATTTGTCTTTTTATATATATGTAATTATGTTACTTATTTATATCAACTATGTTGCTTATCAAGAACAAATATGTTACTTATTTAGTGAGACAATGTTACTAAGTAAGTATCTTTGTTTTTTTTTTATGTGGATGTGTTGCATATTGAAGACAATTATTTTGCTTATTTAAGTAGACAATGTTTCTAAGATAAGTGCAAATGTTGATTTAAATAGGTCATATGTCTTGTATATATGTATTTTTGTGGCTTTTGTATGTCAACTGTGTTGCTTATTGATGACAAATATGTTTCTTAGACATTGTATATTAGTTGCTTACAAATATTACGTAATTTTGCTATGGTATTAGATGGTAAGATAACATCTATGTTGTTGTGTGTAACTTCCCTAATTTAATGGGATATGATTGATTGGTTCGGACTAATATATCCCCTTTATCAATTTATTTAGCTATTTTTATATATTTTTAAGCATATTTAATATTAATCATTGAAACTTGTCGATCTGTGGTCCAGATTTGGTCTTACGTATTTACCTAAGGCATTGGTCTCATATAATCTCTCTATCTTTCTCTCTCTCTCTATATATATATATATATATATATATTGTAGAAAAATATTTATATCTTGGGTTTACAGAGTTTACAAAGTTAACATCTATTGTAAAATTATACAATTTGAAAGCAAGATACAATTGAAGTGATAAAGGTTTTAATAATTTACTATGTTTAATTGTTAATATGCTTCCAGATGGCAATGAATTACCTTGTTCTTCATATGATGCAAAAAAAAAGCTTGGTTGCATTGAGGTTGGATTATGAAAAAATTCATGCATGCCCGAACAATTGTATCTTATATCGGAAGTAGTATGTCAATTTTACTAGTTTTCCTACTTTTGGGATGTCGCGGTTGAAGACGGGTAAGAATTCCAAGGTAAATTTACTTGTTCTCCTACTTTCGATCAATGGCTTGAGAAGAAAGTGGGCTCGCACGCATAAATGGTTGGGCCAAATTTGTAGATTGTAGTGTAAAATCGCCGATTTGCCCCCTATGCGCAGGCGATACGAGCTCGATCCAGTTTGTTTTGCTACTTTAAAATCAATTTTGTGAAGCCTTATCTTAATTTGACCATTTCCAAGCCTTATCTAAATTTTAACAATAATCGTTCATATTATTTTGCAAGTGGGTAGATTACTGTTATTAATTCAAATGTTTGTTCCTATTTTCTGAAAACAGAAAATCATATGCCTTATCTGAAGTCTAAAGAACTTGTGCAACATAATTTTCTGTTCCTATTTTTTTGCCTCATTCAAACGTGTGCTTTTTCCTTTTTTCTGAAAATAATGCTTCCTGTTTTTTGGATGAAATCCGCTGGTAGTGGGTTTACAAATACCCCTCATATAGTTGCATTCGAAAGACTGAAAAACATCATCTTCCTTCTTTAATTTCTGCAACTTCCTAATTTGCTGGGTTACTAGAAATTTTCTGCCATTTTTTACCTATTGAATCTTGGGGGATTACGAAAATAAATTCCTTAAGGACAGTGCTCCGAGCACGTCTCAGGTTTTCCTTTTTCTCAAATACAAAATTTGTTTACCTCCATTCTTGGTGGTTGTTTTCAGACCTCAACTGCATATTATCCAAAAATCTTAAGGAATTTATGGACTTCGAAAACACTACTCCACTTACAATTGGCACTGATGCAACAACCTCTTTAGAAGCCAATGTCGCTACAGGAACTGCCCAGGCCAATGTCACATCCTATGTGACAAATACCATCATTATTGTTCCATCACCAATGGCTTCACATCCTTCAACCTTCTCATATGCCAAGCCTTTTTCTGATATCTCTAAAATAGAAATGTTCAGTGGACATATGCCAATAAGGTTTGCAGAAAAGCGATCATTAGCACTCTGGCTAATGATTTGTTCGATGTGTACTGTTCTTATTCAGAAGCAAATGAAATTTATGAATCTTTACATCTCAAATTCACCAAGATTTGGAAAAAGTTCATAATTGGGAACTACTATCGTTGGGAGATGACGGATGATAAGGATATCAAGATGCAAATCAACGAGTACCACAAGTTGTTAAAGGATCTGAAAGCTGAAAAGATCATACTCCAAGAAGAATTTGTTTCTGGGATTTTGATTGAGAAGCTACCTGAAACTTGGAATGACTACAAACAACAACTCAAGCATAAACACAAGCAATTGTCACTTGCGAACCTGATAACATATGTCATCATCGAGGACACAAACTGGAGGGAACTTAAAGCCACAAAGGCGAAGGGGATAGCTTCAAAGGCAAATATAGTGCAAGGTAAGCTTTCTAACAAGCCTATTAAGATATTTAATCAACCTGATAACAAACCTAAAGTGAATCATCCCAATACTTTCAAGAAAAAAAGGGAACTGTTATGTTTGTGGAAAGCCAGGTCACCATACACCGCAATGTAAACAAAGAAAGAAACCTACAAATTCCCAAAGCCAAATGCAAATTTGGTTGAAGGGGATGATGTAGTTGCGGCGGTACTAAGTCAAATTAATCTCATGGCCAGTGTGAAAGAATGGGTGGTAGACTCTAGAGATGGCAAAATGACCCGCCCCGTCCTGTGACCCGTGGCGGGTCGGGTCTGGGTATCACCTCCGCCCCGCCCCGCCCCGTGCTATTTTTTTTAAATATATTTAATGTATATTTTTATGTATATTATATAAAATTATATATTTTTATGTATTTAATATATATTTAACATATATAATGACAAAGTTTATGAATAAGATGTATTTATAATACAAAATATAATATTAAAAATTATTATTAATATGAAATATAAGATAAAAATATAAAAAAAATAAAAAGAAATCGACACGGGCGACCCGCCCGCCTCCTATTGCCATCTCTAGTAGACTGGGCTACCAGGCACATCTGTGCAAATAAAGAGGCTTTTGCATCCTACAATCTTGTGGGGATGGAGAAGAACATGTGTATCTCGGGATTCTCGAATCGCACAAGTTCTTGGCAAATGCACTCACATCCGGCAAGAGCTTGGCTCTTAATGATGTACTTCATGTGCCTAATATTAGGGCAAACTTAGTTTCCATTTCTCTGTTAGGAAAGGTTTGGGGGTTATAGTGTCATTTGAATCTGACAAGATTGTAATGACAGAAAATTATGTCCTTGTGGGCAAAGGTTATTGTAATCAGGGTCTTTTTGTACTGAATGTTTCCGATGTTATTAATAAAATTGCTTCTTCTTATGCTTACTTGATTGATTCTATTGATGTATGGCATGCGAAATTATGACACGTTAGCGCTTCCTATATTTATAAAATGCAGACTTCTTGGTTTAATTTTTGGTATTAATAATACTAGCCTGAATAAATATGAAATATGTTGTGAAGCTATATTTAATCAAGAAATCATGCTTTTCTGTTCAACGAGAATCTGAATTACTTAGTCTAATTCATACTGATTTAGGTTATTTAAAATAAACCATGACTAGAAGTGGTAAAAATTATTATGTGACTTTTATGGATGATTATTCTAGATATGCTAAAGTATATTTACTTAGAAAAAAGATGAAGCCTATAACATGTTTCGTTTATATAAGTCCGAAGTTGAAAATTAGTTGAATAAAAAGATTAAAAGAGTTAGATCAGAGGTGGCGAATACATATTATTTAATGATTTTTGTGAACAACAAGGAATAATACATGAAATTACCCTCCATATTCTCCCGAATCAAATGGTGTAGCAGAGAAAGGAAAAATAGGACTTTAAAAGAAATGATGAATGAAATGCTCATTAGTTCAAAGCCGCTAATTATTTTTGGAGTGAAACTATTTTATCCGCATGTCACTTACAAAACAGAATACTTTATAAGAAAGCCGGTAAGATACCTTATGAATTATGGAAAGGCTATAAGTCTAACCTAAAATATTTAAAAGTGTGAGACTGTCTTGCTAAAGTTATGTTGCCTGATCATAAGAAGAGAAAATTAGGTTCTAAAACTTCTGATTGCCTATTTATTGGTTATGCTGACCATAGTGTTGCACATGGATTTCTTGTTATGAAAAGTGACGTGCTAGATGTTAATACAATTGTTGAAACAAAAAATGCTGAATTTTTTGAGCATATTTTAACTTTAAAAACTCAGACAATTTCTCGTGCACCTGTTGAATCTACTTCTGATGCTCCTATTGAACATAATATTGAGAACTCTTTTGAGGAGTTAAGAATGAGTAAAAGACAAAGAAAAGAAACTTCGTTTGGAAATGATTTTTATACATATCTTGTAGAAAATGACCCTTTAACATTTTAAAAGTCGTTTTTCTTCCGATTCTTTATCTTGGAAAAAAGCCATCAAAATCGAAATTGATTCTATTGAACAAAATTAAACTTGGACTTTAGTTGATTTGCCACCGGATCTAAGCCTATAGGTTACAAAAGGATTTTTAAGAAGAAATATTTTCCTGATGGAACTATTGAAAAATATAAAGCTAGATTGGTTGCAAAAAGTTTTACTCAAAATTAAAATGTGGATTATTTTGATACTTTTGCACCAAGAACTAGAATTTCTTCTATCCGAGTTTTGATTGTCTTGGGTCGTTAGGAATTCTATTGTTTAGATTTTGATGAATGCCATGTAAAACTTAGAATAGAAAGTTGGCTCCCCAATTCTTGCTTTGAAATGTATTGTAACAATTAGAGTCGCCAAGCCGAGTTAAGTCGCCTACGCTCCAACTTGCAAGAAGACAATCAAGGCTTGAAGGAAAACTCACGTGAGACAATTGAGTACAACAAAGAAAGACAGAACTCGACTTGAAGAAGCGGTGGAATGCGGTGAGTGGAACATCGGTCAAGTCAACTCAAGAGAAGCCAAGTCTCAAGCCAAGTGTGTAAGAGTCATCCATGATTGGAAGTCGACTCTAAGTCACCTGGGGAAAGCGAGGAAAAGCGTCAAGTCGAGATAAGCAGAAAAGAACCGTTGCTGAGTAAATCAAGAGATTTACTTAAACAAGTAATATCTCCATACTACCTTTCTTGGAGTGCTCGATCCCAGAAGCGTGCAAAAGAAATGAACCAATGGGAAGCACTACACCGTGTCGAACTCGAAAAGGTGATAAAACATTTCATACGAGGAAATGGCAATTCCAAGAATCGCACACCAACGATCGCAAAGTGATTTTCAAAAATGAGCCTATCTCTTCAACGGGCAAATTTTTGAAAGTTCACTATAAAAGGCCGAGGAGTTTGATTGAGAAGGATAATGCGTGGATGAATGACACACGTGAGATATACAAGCTTATCAATAATCGAAACATTCTCAATCCTCAAGCCTACATCTCAAGTACATCAATCCAACACTTACTTACCCGTGAAGGAAAGAGAACTTCAATCGTTGAAGAGGAAAATATCGAAAACAAGGGGTCTACATTCCAAGAAGGATTGTAGAAAGGTTCAAGGTGAACCAAGTCTTAAGCTTTTGGAGGGCTTCGTGATCAAATCCAAAGTGCTTGAGCAAAGTGAGTCAGAAGTAGCAAGGCAATTTGCCCCCGTGAAGAAGGCCGAGTCGCACGAGAAGCTTGGTGAGTGATCAAGGCGTCTCGGATCGAGTCCCAAAGGATCAAGTCGTTTGTTGTGATCAAGACTTGTATCCGGACTATTACCACTTTGTAAACCGATCATTACTTAGTGGATTCCTCCAGGAGTTGGAGAAGAGAGGAGTAGAAGAATTACCCCATCTTCGAACCTCTATAAAAACTTTCTTGTGTCATTTACATTTCAAAGATTTAAATTTCTCGCACTTTTAATTGCTTATATCTACCGATAAATTTGCTATCCATTTGATAATCTATAAGTACTAAATCAAGTCAAAAACTTGTTTAATCAAACTTAAGGGTGTTAAGTCTTCCATTTGAAAAACAAAACCACAAATTGAGTCAAATTATAGCCAACAAATTTGAGTTACTCTATTAATGTATTTCTCCGAGTCGTTGAGAGATTAACTCTACCGAGGACTAATTCGATTGTCCATCAAGGACACGGTGTGTAGAACTCTGAGATTTAAAAGGCCTAAATCGAAAATTTGGTAAGGTTTATTCAACCCCCTTCTAAACCTTACACTTACACCCCTTGGGACCTACAAGTGGTATCGGAGCGGTTGGTTCATTGAACCCTCCGTGACCAGTTCTCGAACTAGATCTCCAATCTTTTCAAAAGTCCGCTTGAGTACTTATCTTTCAAAACTCTTTTCTATCATTAAAAATTATTATCATGGAAGCAAATCTAACACGCATTCCTATGTTCACTATTGAAGAATTTGATGATTGGAAAATTCGTATGCGAGGATCATCTATCAAAGCATTACATGATGAGATGTGGATAATGATAGAAGATGGGCCTCGCAAATATTAAAGGTGAACACATTTGTCACGAAGAGTTTGCATTTGAAGGGGAAGAAGATCAAGACACCGGACGGTCATGGTTGAAAAACCAAGAACCGAGTGGACAAATGATGACAGAAAAAGATACAACCTGGACAATGTAGCCAAGGACATTCTTTACAAAACCTTGGATAAAGCCATGTTCAACAAAGTCAAATCTTGCAAAACGGCTAAGGAAATGGGGACAAGTTGACTTTGATTTGTGAAGGTTGAGCAAATCAAAGAAAACAAATTATCGATGGTCAGACTGAAGTTTGAAAATTTCAAAATGATCTCGGGAGAGAACTGGACCAACTAGACGCTCGATTCTGTAAATCACAAATGAGTGTCTACACTTGGAAAGGAATATACACAAAAGGAAATGTGTATGAAGATCCTAAAAGTCTTCGGTGAATGGGAAATGAAGGTCATGGCATTGAGACACTCCATGGACCTATCAAAGACATCCAATCACGAGTTATTCTCGGACCTCAAAGCCTACGAGTTTGAGTGAGAAGGAAAGACGAGGAAGAGACAATTTGTACCCCAAAACAATTTGCTCTAGTTGTCAAAGACGGAAGGAGAGCCGAGGTCAAAGAAGCAATTGACCCGTAAGAAGAAATAGCCCTAATGGTTAAAAGATTTAACAAGTTCTTTAACAAGAACTACAAGAGAGGAAAGGGTGAATCCTCCGGAAGACACTCGGCTCCTCCAAATCAAGAGATGATAGGCCAACCAAGAGAATGGATCATCAACAAGTTGAGTATCAAAGGGCCGACAACTCAAGAATAGAAAGAGTCGATCAAAAGGTCAATATCTATGTTGGAATTGTAGACAACCAGGTCACTATGCCATTTGATGCTCATATCCGTAGTCAACAAGTACAGAAACGAAGAAGAAAGAAAGGTCTTGAGAGAAAGAAGACAAGAGAAGAAAAAGGCAATGATGGCTGCAGAGATTGCCGAGACGACAAGTCAAGAGAGACACCGGTGACTCGTAGAGCAAAGTGAAGCCGACTATTCAAGTGACTCGAAGAAGAAGCTTTGATCCGCTTAATGGCCAAAAAGAACAAGATCAAGAAGATGAGGTTCAAGGAGCAGTGAGTGCCAAGGAACCTGGTACATGGCGATGGGTTCCTCCGCACATGACAGAAATAAGAGAAATCTGTCAAAATTCAAGGAAGTCAAAGGAGCAAAAGTCATATTTGGAGGAAATGAAGCTCCTGGTGAAATAAGAGGCATTTGGATCCATCAAAAGGAATGGTTTAGAAATCACAGATGTTGCATATGTTGAAGGACTAAACTTCAATTTACTAAGCATCACCAACTCTGCGACAAGGGCTACAATGTTGGATTCAACATGGGAATATGCCAAATCAAAAATGTTGAATCTAATGAAGTTGTCTTTGCAAGGATGTAGACAGAGAAAAATATGTATGTAGTGGATTGGTCAACCGCAACACCCAAAGACTGTCTACTAGCAAAAGAGCAATTTGAATCAAGTTGTGGCACAAAAAGCCGAGTCACCTGAACTTCAAAACAATTAATAAGCTAGCAAGAAGTCATCTTGTAGAAGGACTTCCGACTCAAGATATACAAGAAGGAAAGTATATGTGATGCATGTCAGAAGGGAAAACAAATCAAGTCGTCATTCAAAGAAAAGACATGCCCATTCTCAACAAGAATATTGCATCTGCTTCATATGGATCTATTTGGCCCAGTGGAACCAGCAAGCATAAGTGGAAAGAAATACACCTTGGTGGTAGTAGATGACTACTCAAGATATACATGGACAATATTCATGTGCAAGAAGAAAGAAACTCTACAAAAGCTACACGGTGATGAAGAGAATACAAAATGAGAAGAGTCAAACCATTATCAAAATAAGATCGGATAGAGGAACTGAGTTTGTCAATGGAATAATAACTCAGATCTTGTATTGAGAATGGTATTGGTCATGAACTATCAGCTGCAAGGACTCCACAGCAAAATGGAGTTGCAGAAAGAAGGAACAGAACTCTCAAGGAAGCAGCAAGGACCATGTTAGCTGAAGCAGGGTTACCAAAAAGATTTTGGGCTGAAGCAATCAACACAGCTTGCTACACCCAAAACAGATGTATGATAAATAGGCAGCTGACAAAGACTCCCTATGAGATCTGGACTGGAAGAAAACCAAATGTTGCATATTTCAGGATATTTGGATGTAAATGCTTCATCCACAATAATGGCAAAGACAACCTAAAGGCTTTTGATGCTAAAGCTGATGAGGGTATCTTCTTAGGATACTCAGCTGAAAGCAAAGCCTACAGAATACTCAACAAAAGAACTATGGTTACAGAAGAATCCATTCATGTAGTATTCGATGAGCCAAACATAAATGGAAAAGACATTGAAGAGTCAGCTGATAAGCTGAAACATCCAATCTCACAGAAGAATCCCTATGCTGAAGCTGAAGCGGGGATTATCAATTCAGAAGAAGATGAGATAGCTGAATCTCAAAAACAGCTGGAAAATCTGCAGCTGAGTGATCACGAGAGAGCTGACCACAGCAACACAGCTGCAAGTCGACTGAATCCAGCTAACTTACTTCAACCTGACGTAAGATGGCTGAGAGACCATCCACCAGATCTTGTCATTGGAGACATGAGAGAAGGTGTCAAGACAAGATCCAGAACTCAACAAGAAGCAATGTTCACATGCTTCATCTCGCAGATAGAGCCCAAAGATGTGTCACAAGCATTGGATGACACACATTGGATTCAAGCTATGCAAGAAGAGCTGAATCAGTTTGAGAGAAATAAAGTATGGGAATTAGTACAAAGACCCATACATCAAAATGTTATTGGAACCAAATGGGTATTCAGAAATAAGATGAACGAGGAAGGTTCTGTGGTAAGAAACAAAGCAAGATTGGTAGCCAAAGGATATTGCCAAGAAGAAGGAATAGATTTTGATGAAACATTTGCTCCTGTAGCAAGATTGGAAGCTATAAGGATGTTTCTTGCCTATGCAGCTCACAAAAACTTCATTGTATATCAAATGGATGTAAAAAGTGCATTCCTAAATGGATTATTGGAAGAAGAAGTGTATGTTGAACAACCTCCAGGATTTGAGCAGAAGACTCTTGGAGACAAAGTGTACAAACTCAAGAAAGCCCTGTATGGATTGAAACAGGCACCCAGAGCATGGTATGATACCCCCGTCACAATTCCTAATCGAAAATGGATTCACTAAAGGAAAAGTAGATAGAACACTTTTCGTAATTCAAGACAAGAAGAGTATACGCTTGTTCAAATATATGTGGATGACATCATTTTTGGATCCACTAACAAAGAGTCTGTGTGAAAAATTCTCAAACCTCATGCAAAGTAAATTTGAAATGAGCATGATGGGAGAGCCGACATTCTTCCTGGACTTCAAGTGAAACAAAGCTGAAGGATGGAACCTTCATAAGCCAAACAAAATACACCGAGATTTAATGAAGAAATTTGGTATGGAGGAGAAGTCTTCTCGTAAAAATACCAATGAACACATCACCAAAATGGACATGGATGCAGATGGCAAGCCTGTAGATCAAACAAGATACAGAGCACTTATGGATCATCGCTCTATCTCACAGCAAAGGTGCCGGACATCACCTTTGTGTAGGTGTATGTGCAAGATTTCAATCGCTCCAAAAGAGAGCCATATGATCGCAGCTAAGAGAATATTGAGATACTTAAAAGGAAATCAAGAAGTAGGGCTATGGTATCCAAAGGAAGGTGGATTCAAGCTAATTGGCTATTCGACTCGACTATCCGGATGCAGAGTGGACAGAAAAGTACTTCAGGCACATGTCAAATGCTTGGAAAGATTAATTTCCTGGTTTAGCAAGAAGCAAAACTCAATAGCCACTTCTACAAATTGGTGGCGAGAATACATAGTCGGGCAAATTGGCAGTTGTGCCCAAGTCCTATGGATGAGACAAAGATTGAGAGATTATGAAGTTGAAGAAAAAGAAATTCCAATCATGTGTGATAACACAAGTGCCATTGCAATCACTCAAAATCCGTGTTGCACTCAAGAACAAAACATATAGATGTCGATATCATTTCATAAGAGATCATGTTGAAAAGAAGGACATTATCTTGGAATATATCTCAATCGACAAACAACTAGCCGACATCTTCACAAAACCATTATGTGAGTCAAGATTTGAAGAACTCAAACATGAGTTGGGGCTAATTGAGCTAAGCCGAGACACGTAAGAGTCAAAGAAACGAAATGGAACAGAAAGAAGGTGAAAAGAGTTGAAAACAAAAATTAGCTCAATAAATCACCAGATCGGAAAAGTCATTTATACCAAGTCGGTGATAAAATGAGTCACTAAGAGAAATGTGAGAAGCAGAGTTAAATCGCCTAAGAGATAAGTTGAATAACTTATGAGCAAAGAGACAAAAACGCAATCATTTTTGACTAAGCGGGAATGTTTTAAGAGACACGTCAAAGATAATGATGATGTGTACGACATAAAGCCGCACACAAAGCCTATGATTGGATATAAATGCTGCCGCATTAAATACGAGACATGAATCGCTCAATATCGCGCGGCGAAATCCAAGCCGTTGATTTCGATCACGATTCAAAACCGCCTCGCACGCCCTTTCATAAACCATATTTAAACCATTTTTCGTCTGCTTTCTCTCTCACACTTCTAAAACTGCTCAATCTCTCTCTCAAAAAGCAAAGGCAAATACTCTCAAAACCCTATCAATCTTCAAATCAAATTTCGAATTTTTCCTTGAAATTATTCTCGAGAAATGGCACCAACGTATAACTTTACCAAGTTGGGAAAACAAATCCACACCGGTTCGACCGTGGATTTCGACGAATGGTGAAGCAGGGTCCGACGACACCCTGGTGAAGAAAATCGCGGAGAAGTTAGAAACGCCAGGATCAAAACCGTTTCTAACATCGAGTATCCTATGACCTATGTGGAGGAGGTCGCACAATTCTACGTGAATGCCGAGATTCACGATGAAGGAATCAAGTCATCCATTCACGGAAGAAGCGGTGACTATCACGCCAAGGATTTGGTGAATATTGCTCACTACCAGCCAGAGGGAGCATCCGAAATCAAAGAGGCTGATGTAAACTTGGCGACGCGATGGAAAGAAATAGCCAAGTCCAACGTTGTCGACAAAATAATATACACAAAGAAACAAGAGATCTGAAGGAGGACTATCACAAATTGTTGGATATTGTTGCAAGTGTATCGACATCAAATTTGGCAGACTTTGACCAATGTCAAAGGCAAAATTGATTGTGATGGCCGCAATCATCGAAGAAAAGAAGATAAACGGGCCGAGTTTATCTACAGCAGATCGCCTTAACGTGGGGAACAAGTCCTTCAAAGAAGATGGGTCATTTGGAGGATCTCTCGGGATATGGCCTGGTGATTGCGGCTATCGAGGTGAAAGGAGTACCTCTTAGACATGGGAAGGCCTTCCATGTTAACAAGAGGATGTTTGAGCTAATCTCTGGTGCTCAAGCGTCGTGCGTACGCCAAGAGAGCCGACACAAGTGAGGGGGAATCACCGACCTCAAGACACAAACCGCTTCCTCTCCAACAAGAAGAAAAGCTGCCCCGCAGCCTACCAAAAAAGTCTGCGCCCCCGCAAAGAAAGAAAACCAAACATGCTCGTGCCCCGCAGCAGAGTCACCGCCCCCGCAGCAGAGTCACCCGCCCAGCGGCCGTGTCACCCGCCCCCGCAAAGAAGCGGTCGAGAAGGACTCACAAATTCCTTCTCTCGATCGTCAAAAAGAGGAGAATCGACAAGCCTAGACGGCCTCCTCCGTAAACAAACACAAGCACCCCCGGCCGCCAAGACTCGAGGACGCCGCCCCGAACTGTAAATCCCCCGGTACAAACCAGAGACGAAGAAGACTCGTAAAGCAATCCGAACAGAGAAACCAAATTGAGTCGGCTACTCGGCCTAGCACAGATCGGAGACTACCGGAGAAGTAGAGTCTCCAGATGTAATTGATGAAAAAACCCAAGTCTGGCGAAGGTGATCACAGAGGCAACTCAAGACACAAACCGTAGTTCATACACCAAACTCAAGAAGAACCAGCCCAAGCAGAGATAGTGATGTAATGATCCTATCTCCACCTTACCCGCACATCCAAAATCGTCTCTGCGTGAGTGGAGAAAATGGAAGCCGAGCAGTCAAGGAACAGTTCCAACTACCGAATTCATAGAAGAAGAGAGAATCGCTAAATTTCCTGATTATCTGTGCTCCGGCTCCCAAACTCTAGATGAAGACAATCGCATGGATATTCTCGCAGATCTACAAGGACAAGGAGAGAGAAAAGCAAGTGAAGAAGCCGAAGACGCGAAAAGGCAAGTACCGCCCTATCTCCAAGAAGACGTAACACTTCCATCCTCTCCTTGATGTCTTCTCCGAAAGTGATGAGGAACCCGAGAATGCCGCCGCCACGAAGAATTGCGATGCAAAGAAGCATTGCATGAATCAAGAATCCTTCACGAGCAAAGATCGATGGAGGGACCAGGAGAGTCCTCCGTAACACACTGAAATCGATCCAATGGGAGTGGTTGCAAATAGCCACCGATGTTTCGCTACCACTTGACTCACTCACGAAAGAAGGCAATAAGGAAGATGGCGATGAACGGGCTAGTGGGGACCCCGGTCGAGCCAACCCCTATTGAAGGTGTGCCACCACCGCCCCAACGGTGAACCATCAATTGCAACAATAGGGAGTTTGGAGACGAGTAACCCCACTCCAAGTCACTCGGTGCGATCGCCGCCGGGGGAAACTCCTCCACCTACAAAGAAGGTCGGAGGATCTTTGCAGATGACTCCACAAAGAATGTAGGAGGCGAAGCAAAAGACACTCAAACACAAGAAGAACAAGCAAGTTGCCACCAACGAAGCTCGAGGCGCTTGAGACTGCCTCACTGAGGTGCCAACAAGAAGGCTAATGAACGCCGATGCGATGAGGCACGAGGAAGAAGGAATGTACGGGAGTTAACACTGGCGATGAAAGCGCAATCCATGGGGTTGAGACTCCAATGGATGCCATCGCCGAAGACCCTAAGACACCGACATCGCCGAAAGGGAAGGCAGGCCTCGCAGCAGAAGAGAGCTCTTTGGAGGAAATGAAGGCCACGGGAGGTTGAGATTTCCGGGATAACACAACAAGTAGAGAACATCCCTCCCGCAACCATCGATCCATCCGAGAAGGAGATCGCGCACTTCATGATTCCCAGGACAACCCCGATGTCACATTTCGGGATCGGAAGGCGAAGAAGAAGTTTCGAGTCAACCCCATGACAAATCCAAAAGACTCACTGCGGATGTTCCAGGCACGAGCAAGTCGATCCCAAGACTACTCGTCGACCTTTAATTTTGATGATGAGCCACCAATGGAAATCTCATCATCATCCGATGACGCTCGATAAGGCCGAGGACCAGTCTACTCAAAAGGAGAAATCGGTGAGACCAACGGTCGTTAAGACAATTGAGGCTCGCAAGTTTAGCCCATCGCACCACAAAACCCACCATTTGAACCGGCGATCACCGCTCGGCTCCTCAAGCTACTACTGGATCGATTCCCAAAAGAACTTCACGCCCACCGCTTATCATCGAACAAATCCCGGATGGCGGTGATGAATCCTTTGAGGAATCTTTCCCTTTCTCACCGGAGATACGAGTAACTCCACGAAGAGTCGAAATGAGCAAGCACGCTATCACGCACCACCTCCTCTGTTTTTTCACTCGGCACTATTGTTCCACCGATTTCGATTTCGACGATGTATGGCCATCACCGCAATGAAGAAGAATCGGTTGAAGTACGAGAAGTGTTCAAGGCACTCTTTCTTTGAAGTTGAAAAGATGGAGAGGCATCAGGCCTCCTTGGATATGCTACCTGGACAACAGAGATGCCAACCTACACGGTGACTTGAGAGGCATCACGGTTAGGGTAAGGGAATGGTGGCAACAAAGAAGAATCAATGCGTGTGAACAGTGAGATACTTCGACAATTATTCAAAAAGCAGCTGGTGTGGAGAGTCGAAAATGTTGATGCGAAAACAAAGTCGCTGGGAACACATTGAACATATGCACGAAGCTCACACCGCCGAGATCAAGGCTGCTGCGTGAGCGTAATGCAAATGATATACGCGTTTGGAAGAACACATGACAAGAAAATTCAGCCTTCTCATGGCCGAGATGAAGCTGATTTCAGCAGAATCCAACGCTACTCGATGTCTCAATTCGCGGCAAAGATACAACGCAGCAGACTTGAAGCAAAATTCAACCATCGGGAGACTCGACTTCATGCTTGCCAAAGATGTTCCCTCGGGGTTCCTCTATCCTTTGATGATGCCAAAAAGGGGGAAGAGGAATACCTTAAAGCGAAAAAATCAAGTTGAAAAGAAAGGAGTGACAAGGAACAATTTGAGAAGGGAAAATCGGTGAGGAAATTTTGAAATCGAAGAAAGGAAAATCTGAGGGGGAAGGATCAAAGAATATGACCTTGATGATTGCACAAACCCCCAACAGGTCACACACGGTGACATTATAAGCAAAGAAACTCCCCCGTGACTCGCCACTCCAACACTTTGTATCTATGGCCGAGAAGAGAAAAGAAATTGAAGCGAGGGATGAAGGAGGTGGAAGGAAGAATGGATGTCGGGGTGATGAACATTTTGAAAGAACACGGAGGCATTCCGGTTGGACAGAGACACGTATGCCATTTCGATGTCGGGACAGAGCCAAGATCAGTTGACGAATTCAAAACGCTCGAATCAAGGTTATTTTGCAAATATGTCCTTAGCTCAAGCTTGGGACTGTCTTGGGAAAAGGGTCTCACATTATGTGAAGAAGGCGACAGACATGCAGACAACCTAGCGATCACTCTGCTGGTCACTCCGGGCACTCAATTTGGAAAGAAGAAGGCCCCAAAGACAAAGATACGCCCGCAGGTAGAGGAAGAAGCGGCGGTGGAGGAAGAAGCTTTGACCTAGGCCTCCGCCAAGAATATTGAATACGTAGATCCAGGAAAGAAAGGAGGGATCTCTTTGGGCCGGGCTTGACCATGTGGCAAACTTGCAAGTGGCTAAAACCAACGCCGAGTATGCAAAAAGGATAGAAGAAGAAAACAAGAGACAAACTCGGCTATGGCGGGAGAGAGACAGGGAAAGAATAAGGAAAGATGAAGTGCCAGGAAGGCATATGAGAAGAAGAAAAAGAAGGCGGTGATGACGAGAAGAAGAGAAGAAGAGAAGAAGATGCCGATCAAGATGAAAGAAGGAGACAACGAAGGAGATGAAGTGTTCTTTGTCCAACCCTTCGTGTATTTTATATGTAAATACATACAATGTAAGTCTTCTCGTAATAATGCGAATTTTTTTATACACTCGATACACCTTGATTGTGTTAAGTACAAGAATGATATGATCAATAAAAAGATTGATTATGCGCATACATTCTATGTCAATACACTATCTCAGTATGTATCTATGTTATTTGCATCTTTGTATGATTTAAGTTTTGGCATCATCAAAAAGGGGGAAATTGTTAGGAATTCTATTGTTTAGATTTTGATGAATGCCATGTAAAACTTAGAATAGAAAGTTGGCTCCCCAATTCTTGCTTTGAAATGTATTGTAATAATTAGAGTGGCCAAGCCGAGTTAAGTCGCCTACGCTCCAACTTGCAAGAAGACAACTGAAGGCTTGAAGGAAAACTCTTTGTGAGACATTTGAGTACAACAAAGAAAAGCAGACAGAACTCGATCAAGAAGCGGTGAAATGCACTGAGTGGAACATCAGTCAAGTCAACTCAAGAGAAGCCAAGTCTCAAGTCAAGTGACAGAAGAGTCATCCAATGATTGGAAAGTCGACTCTAAGTCACCCTGGGGAAAGCGAGGAAATGCGGTCAAGTCGAGATAATCGAAAAAGAACCGTTGCACGTAAATCAAGAGATTTACTTAAACAAGTAATATCTCCATACTACCTTTCTTGGAGTGCTCAGTCCCGAAGCGTGCAAAAGAAATGAACCAATGGGAAGCACTACACCGTGTCGAACTACGAAAAGGTGATAAAACATTTCATACGAGGAAATGGCAATTCCAAGAATCGCACACCAACGATCGCAAAGTGATTTTCAAAAATGAGCCTATCTCTTCAACGGGCAAATTTTTGAAAGTTCACTATAAAAGGCCGAGGAGTTTGATTGAGAAGGATAATGCGTGGATGAATGACACACGTGAGATATACAAGCTTATCAATAATCGAAACATTCTCAATCCTCAAGCCTACATCTCAAGTACATCAATCCAACACTTACCCGTGAAGGAAAGAGAACTTCAATCAGTTGAAGAGGAAAATATCGAAAACAAGGGGTCTACATTCCAAGAAGGATTGTAGAAAGGTTCAAGGTTGAACCAAGTCTTAAGCTTTTGGAGGGCTTCGTGATCAAATCCAAAGTGCTTGAGCAAGTGAGTCGTAGTAGCAAAGCAGCGCACCGCCCCGTGAAGAAGCCGAGTCGCACGAGAAGCCACCGAGTGATCAAGGCGTCTCATCGAGTCCCAAAGGATCAAGTCGGTTTTGTTGTGATCAAGACTTGTATCCTGGATGTTACCACTTTGTAAACCGATCATTACTTAGTGGATTCCTCCGGGAGTTGGAGAAGAGAGGAGTAGAAGAATTACCCCATCTTGAACCTCTATAAAAACTTTATTGTGTCATTTACATTTCAAAGATTTAAATTTCTCGCACTTTTAATTGCTTATATCTCACGATAAATTTGCTATCCATTTGATAATCTATAAGTACTAAATCAAGTCAGTAAAAACTTGTTTAATCAAACTTAAGGGTGTTAAGTCTTCCAATGAAAACAAAACCACAATCGAAGTCAAATTATAGCCAACAATGGTGAGTTACTCTATTAATAACTTATTTCAATTGAGTCTGTTGAGAGATTAACTCTCTTGAGGACTAATTCGATCGATCCATCAAGGACACGGTGTGTAGAACTCAGAGATTTAAAAGGCCTAAATCGAAAATTTGGTAAGGTTTATTCAACCCCCCTTCTAAACCTTACACTTACACCCTCTTGGGACCTACATTGGCTTCGTCCATAAACTTTTTAATCACCAAATGGATGTAAAACCGCCTTTTTAAATGGTGATTTGGAAGAAGAGATTTATATGGTGCAACAAGGAGGAAGGGTGTGTTGTTTCGGAAAAGAAAACAAAGTTTGTAAATTACTTAAATCATTATATGGTTTAAAACAAGCACCTAAGCAAATGACATAAGAAATTTGATCAACTTTTGAAATTTGATGGCTTTTTTTGTTGAAGAGGATATATGTGTTTATACAAAACTTGTTAATAATGAATGCGTGATTATTTCTTTATGTGTGGATGACATGCTCATATTCGGTAGCAACATTGATTTAATCTATAAAACCAAAGAGTTTCTTGCTTCAAACTTTGATATTAAAGATATGGGTGAAGCAAGTGTGATATTGGGTATTAAAATCATAAGAAAAGATAATAACATTATGTTACCGCAAGAACATTATGTTGAGAAGCTTCTTAAGAACTTAGATATTTCGATGTCAAACATGTGAGTACTCGTTATGATGCTAACACCCAATTAAAGAAAAATCTTGGTGATCACGTGGCTCAACTGAGTATGCACATTATTGGAAGTCTATTGCATTTAATGAATTTTTCACGACTGACATAACCTACGGATGCGTGTCGATTGAGCAGATATACACATAATCCCAACCGTGATCATTAGATCGCTTTAGCCAGGCTAATGAAATATTTGAGAGGTACCATGAATTATGGCATTCTTTATAGTGGATTTTTCCGTAAAATACCATTAAAATTGAAAGGAAAATTTTATAAAACGACCATAAGGCCCGCAATGCTTTATGGAGCGAATGTTGGGCGACTAAATATGAACACGAACAAAAAATGAGGGTAGCGAGAGATGAGAATGCTAAGATGGATGTGCGGACACACTAGATTAGATAGAATAAGAAATGAACACATTAGAAACAAAGTGGGAGTAGCACCAATAGACGAGAAAATTAGAGAAACACGATTAAGATGGTTTGGACATGTTTATAGGAGACCTTTAGATGCACCGTGCGACGTTTAGAAGGTAGAGAATCACTCACACAAATCAAAAGAGGAGAGGTAGGCCTAAAAAGACTTGGAAAAGAAGCTATTAAACATGACATGTTATACCTAGAAATAAACGAAAATATGGCTTATGACCGTAAACGATGGCGCGATATGATCCGTATAGCCGACCCCACGTAGTGGGATTAAGGCTTAGTTTGTTGTTGTTGTTGTTGGAGGGATTTAGTAATGCTAAAGCGGTTCTCTCGATTCGAGATGAGATAAAATCCACTAGTGGTTATATATTCACCCTTGGTGGGGGTCCAATTACTTGGAAGTCAGCTAAACAAACTATCATAGCAAAATATATTATGGAGTCTAAGTTTGTTGCATTAGAGTTAACTGGCAATGAGGCTGAGTGGTTGAAAAACTTCTTAGCAGATATTCCGTTGGGTTCAAAACCAACACATTCAATGTCTATGCATTGTGATTGTCAAGCAAAGAATCGCAATTGCAAAAAACAAAACTTTTAATGTTAAAAACATACATATTAAATCCGAGACATGATGTGGTTAAACAACTATTAAAAGATGGAGTAATATCCATTGATTATGTGAAGTCAGAAGTGAATTTGGCCGATTCTCTGACTAAACCTTTGGGAAGAAAATTAATTATTGAGACATCGATGTGAATGGGACTTAAGCCAATTGATAAATTTAATGATGTAAACCCAACCTTTGTGATTGGAGATCCAATGAATAAGGTTCATATGGGTAATAACAAGTCACTTGTTAATTCTCGTAGCACTAAAATTAATTGTCTCTTCCTATGGTGTGAGAAGTGCTAAATTGCAATTATGTGAGGATGAGTTACTAAAACTCTTAATGAATTTTATATCCTTTAAGGGTGGTATATTTAACGCAAAATATACTTGATGAGATTCACCTATATGAGTGTGGAGTGGGGCGCTCCTATGAGATTTTGGCATATCTCTAGAGCACTTATGAATACCGGCATGCACATGGCCTATTAGCGCAACACCGATTGAATGGCAAATGTTTTGAGAGGGTGTAATGTGACCGTGAGATTTTAACTTACAATAAAGAGTCTTTGGTTCATAGAAACTATAAGCTTCACTAGAACTCGTATTTTAAATCTTATCATTTAGGTCCGATTCATAGTCCAAAAGACACCTGATTCGATGCATTCTACCCTCGTTTTGTAACCCA
The DNA here is from genome assembly GCA_016081115.2 of Rehmannia glutinosa. Taxonomy (NCBI): domain Eukaryota; kingdom Viridiplantae; phylum Streptophyta; class Magnoliopsida; order Lamiales; family Orobanchaceae; genus Rehmannia; species Rehmannia glutinosa. The sequence continues at coordinate 64,506 of JABTTQ020000139.1, forward strand.
TCAAATTATTCCTTTTTATTCTTAATAAATATTTTAAAACATATGGGGATTGTTGTATTAGTTGAGAGTGTTTTAAAAGATTCTCTATCCCACGTAGGAACCAAAATGAAATTTTTATCACTTTATTGATAGAAAAGCTTGAATATGCTTGTAAAATGAGCTTGAGAAAAAAGTGGACTCGCGCGATAAAGAGTTGGGCCAAATTTATAGATTGTAGTGTAAAATCGTCGATTTGCACCTCCGCGTCGTGCGGGCGATATGGGCTTGACCCGTTTTGTTTTGCCACTTTAAAATCAATTTTGTTAAGCCTTATCTTAATTTGACCATTTTCAAGCTTGATCTAAATTTTAATAATAATCGTTCCTATTATTTTGCAAGTGGGTAGATTACTCTTATTAATTCAAATGTTTGTTCCTATTTTATGAAAACAGAAAAATCTATTTCTTATCTGAAGTCTGCTGAACGTGTGCAACATAGTTTTGTGTTCCTGATTTTTCGCCTCATTCAAACATGTGCTTTTTCCTTTTTTTTTTTTTTTTTTTTTTGAAAATAATGCTTCCTATTTTTGGGTGAAATATGTTGGTAGTGGGTTTACAAATAACCCTCACATAGCGAGTTCGAAAGACTGAAAAACATCATCTTCCTTCTTCATTTTCTGCAACTTTCTAATTTGCTGGGTTACTAGAATTTTTCTGCCATTTTTTACCTGTTGAATCCTGGGGGGGTTTCCTTTTTCTCAAATACAAAATTTGTTTACCTCCATTCTTGGTTGTTGTTTTCAGACCTCTACTCTACTGCATATTATCCAACACTAACGTCATCTTTGTCATTCGTTGAGTTGCGTAATGGGGGCTTTTCCCATGCCAGATCCATATTACATATGTTAAATCCATGTCGTTATAGTATAAATGCTACCTTATGGTAGTAACATGATGCTTTCTCATATTACCACAACTTGCACATGCAAGTTATTACGTTAGGATCAATAACATTTCGTACTGCAAATTGCAAGAAATCTTCTACTCTATTTGCATACTCATTTGACAACCTATTCTTTGACACCCATTCTTTGTACTAAACAAATCAATCAGCAATGAACCAAAACACACATGTATAACAATATGTCATGTTAATTGCTAATCTTCAAGATATTAACAAATACTGATAAAATTTCATTAATAATGGTTATATATAATTTGTTATTGCTTAACAACCTGCCTAATCAGTTTCTGATATTAAAATGCAGGAAAATATTAATTTAGAGAGGAAAAGATATCAAGGGGTGCCTGGGTGGGATAGGACAAAAAGAATTGGCTATTTAGTATCTGGACATACGTGAACAATTCACACAAAACTCCAACAGTGGTTGATAAAAATTAAACACACTTCTCTGTAATTGTTCACTGATATTACACTAAACCTCCTATACTATTTGCGTTTTTACACTTTGCCATATAAACTAATTTTTGATATATTTTATCATATAAATTATGTAAATTTTTTCACTTTGCCCTCTATGGACAATTTTGCCCCTAAACTTTTATTTTTCTTAGGATAATTTCAATAGTTCATTGTGGTCATTGGGCCTATCATGTTATTATATATAAAATTAATATTTTCTTAAATTCATACATTGTTTAAACAAAATGTAGTTAGGTATTTTTAGTCGATTTATGGCCTGCTCGTCACACGTACAATTTTATGACTACTCCTTACACTCAGCCTTAATAGGCATCGAAATGGTTCGTACCAACTCGACAAAAAAAAAATCAACAAAAACAAAATGGCCGCTAACTTTAGACATATGCGACCAATCTTAAGTATAAACCACTAAATTTAAAAAAAAACATATATATATATATATATATATATAGGATTTAGTTCAAATGAGACCACCCTCCCTAGGTGAGACAGTGTGGACTCATCTTACCCATTGATCTTAAAAAATGAAGGGATGTGATTAATTCAGTTTTTTTAATTATTTCCTATTTTTTGCTGATTTTAAGGGTAAGATTGTAATTTTATAATTCAAATTAGTGGTCCAAAGTGGATTTTATGGACCTGAAATTGACATCTTCTTGGATTTTGTGGCGGAATTTAAGGATCCTGTTTTCTTTCCAAATATTTTTATTTTACAAAGATAGTTAGTGTTCTTCATCGTATAATTAGACATCAAATAATGCATATTTAGTTATTTTGTTGGCACTATTTTACGAAAATAAGACATAATTGAATATAACATCTTTTGCGTATATGTAGTTATACTACACTCGCATAAATAGGTTCAATATAATGTATATTTAGTTATGAAAATGGGATGTTGCTTTTGGAAATTATAAAATGGGATGTTACATAATGATCGCATATTTAGTTATTCCACAATGCATAAATAGTTTCTAGATAATACATAGTTAGTTGATTTTGTTGCATAGTTTATGACGTCTTGCATAGTTGGATATCTTTGTACTACATATTAGTTTTTTTACGCCGCATAGATAGTTTTCGATAATGCATATTTAGTTGAGTTTTGTTGCATATTTACTTTTTCGAACTCACTGCTCGTTATTTCTCTGTAATATTACACCGTTTTTTCTCTGTAATTTTCATGAACTCGTAATTTTCGAGTTCTTCACGCTTTTTTTATTTGCGTTAATGGAGGAATGAGAGAGAGAGAGAGAGAGAGAGAGAGAGAGAGAGAGAGAGAGAGACGTGAGATTGGGGAAATTGAGAGATGTATGAGAGAGAGAAAGAGATTTGATCCATTTTTGTAACTAACTTGTTATGTTATTTTACCCTACTACCCTTATATTGATTAAATTAATATTTTAATATATTTTTTATCCATTAAATCATACACATTGATTAATAGTGGAGGATGGTTGAGATTAGTCCATTGTGTCTCACCTAGAGACATGGTCTCACTTGATCCTCCCCCATATATATATATATATATATATATATAATTTTAGTCAATTAGCGATGAAAATATTCGTCACTAAATTGGAATGTTCAACTACATTCCAGTCAAATAATGTATGAATTTAAGAGATAATATTTTTTTATTCAAAAGCATGATGGGTTGGATATGATCGTAATAAACTATTTTATTATTTTAAGAAAAATAAAATATGAAGGGTAAAGTTGTCCATATAGGGCAAGGTGGAAATATTTATATAGTTCATATGGTAAAGTGTAACAAAAAATAGTTTATATGGTAAAGTGTAAAAATGCGAATAATATAGGGGGTTTAGTGTAATTTCTCTAGAGTTTATACTACTTTCCATTCATTGATTTCATATTACTAATGGTTAATTATCATCTTGTTATAGATCCACAACTACTTGAAAATAAGTTTGGTGCAACATATCATGCATTCTTTGGTGTCAAAAAGCAGAAATATGAAAGGGGATAAAAGATTAAAAAGCATGCACAATACTATCAAAATTTAGTTAGTTAAAATTTAAAAAAACTAAATAGTACATAATCAGACACACAAAAATGCAATAATCTGGAAAAGGAAAACATGTAAACTACCAAAATAAATAAGCTCATGAGAATTGGGAAAAAAAAAAAAGATTTATCAATAGAATTCTCTTTTCATAAATTACAGCCTATGGTATTTTCATGTTTCTTTTGTTGATAACTGGTGGTAATTATGTGTTCATTTATGGGCGGTGTTTATGACTGGAATGTTTTGTTGAAATGGTATTGCTGGTGGGTTTCTTTTTTTTTTTTTTTTGTAGCCAGGGTATGATTTTTTGTACTTATAATGATTAATGAAAATGTTTCTTAGGATAATCTTTGTTTGAGCTACTAATTGACACTAAGATGATAGACTGAACATGTAGAGATTTTATATATGCAAGACCATGAAATTGGGGCAGTCAATTTTTTTCACAAAAATCTGTCGCAGACCGTCTAATGGGTCTCGACTGTTAGACGGATCGACCGCGGATCCGGTGGCATTTCCGTAATATTAGCAAAGTGGTGTTTTAGTAGTTTTCAAGGACCACCAGATAAATCCTTCTGAAAAGTATTAGTCGCCCTTCTAAAAAGTATTAGATTCTTCCGAAATGTATTAGTAGTTCTCAAGAATATTTTAGTATTTTCTTTAATATACTCCCGAAATGTATTAGCGACCCCTCAAAAAGTATTAGTAGTTCCTCGAAAAAGTATTAGTAGTTCACTGGAGAGTATTTTAGTAGTTTCCTTGAATATAATTAATTTTTTCTCCCGAAATGTATTAACAACCCTTCGAAAAGTATTAGCCGCCCTTCTAAAAAAAGTATTAGTAGTTCTTCGAAATATATTAGTAGTTCTCAAGAGTATTTTAGTATTTCTCATGAATATACTCCCAAAATGTATTAGCAAATCCCTTATAAAAATATTAGTAGTTCATCGAAAAAGTATTAGTAGTTCCTGGAGAGTATTTTAGTAGTTTCTGAATATAATTAAATTTTTCTCCGAAATGTATTAGTTGTCCATCGGAAAAGTATTAGTAGTTTCACGAAAAAGTATTAGTAGTTTTCCCCTGAAATGTTATTAGTAATTCCCCTGAATAACATCAGTTTTTCCAATAAAAAGTATTAGTAGCCCCACATAAAAGTATTAGATGTTACCCTAAAAAGTATTAGTAATTTCTATTTTGTCTTCAATAAAAAAGTGCAGAGGCATTACTTTTTATTTATTTGATTCTTTATTTAATTTTCTACATCTTCTTCCCCTCCAACTCCTCTCAATTTCGTCCTCTGCAACCACCCACACTCATATGTTGCTAACGAAAAATACTAATTGAAGGTCCACATCGTGCGCCACAAGAACATACAGACTCCATTACAAAGAAGTACAATAACTTGCGAAAATATCTCCCGATGCCTGATCGCAGATTCACAATGTTTTATCCGGCAAGATGTGCTTGTTACTCCATTCCTCACCGTCGGAGCATATGCACTCCGCTCGGCGGTGGCCAAGGCGGAGGAGGAGCCGCCTTCGGAGGGAGATCCAACAGCTTGGCGTACTCACGGCAGGTGGATGTGAGTTCACGAGATGCGGTGGATCCGGAGCATTTCTTTTAAAGATCCGGTCGAATTTGAGGATCCGTCTAACGGACTTAGATCCGTTAGACCGTCTGACATGAGACTACCTCAATTTTTTTTAGTTGTCAACTTTGTGTTTATGAAGGTTGTTAGTGTTGCATAATTTCATACTCACTCATATTCAACAAAAGTGACATTTTAGGAAAAGCCAAATATTAAGGACTGTGTGAAAATATCCAACACACCCTTAATTAATCTTCATTGATGGTTTGGAACAAAACAAATTTATACATTAATGTTAGTTGGAAATGATACATTTAAGGGTAGTTTAGGAAAAATATTTTTTCACCAGTCTTGAAAATGTCAAAATACATATCTTTTTGAAGATTTTTTTTATGTGTTTTCACTTATTTTGAATATGAGGGATTATATTTTTTAGAAAATTTTTATATTTAAAAAAATACATTTTTAATTATATTTATACACTTAAAAAAAGAAGTTAAATGTATGTATCTGTTTGAATCTTTATTTAACCCGCTTCTAAAATTTGATAACTGCACGTTAGTTCAAACCGGGCCCACTCACTCTCCCCCACCGCCATTTCCGAAAATTAGTTTTAGTGGTACTGTGAACTATAGTGGCGGGAGCTTAAAATTTGAAGGAAAAACCGCCAAAAAAGTGAGGCTTCGCGCCAATCTTCGAAAGCTCGGCATCTTCTCCAAATCGAATACAAGCGAAATCCATCACACATAAAAACGAAAGGTTGCAGCTTTCAGATCCCTCCAAATACCCAAATAGAAAAACAGGAAAAGAAAGCAGGAAAAAAATAGCAATGTCGGAGACCCAGAACGCTGCAAGGTTGCTTAATCCTTGGGTTTTTCATTTCCAGAAGCTTGGACTCGAGCTCAAATGTCCCCTCTGGTAAGATCTGAAGTGCAATTTTGACTTTCTCCCTTTTTGTAAAGTTTGTAATTACAGTGCCCTAATCTTTGGATTTTGTAATTTATTTATTTTTTTAGTTTGAACTTGATGAATAAGCCCGTCCTGCTACCTTGCAATCACATTTTCTGCAAGTAAGTTGCACCTTTCTTTTATGTAAATTTAATTGTCCCTTGATCTGCAAGGATGGATTTCCCCCAATTTTATTTATTATTTTTTAGTTTCTTATGTCCTGCTTTCATTGATGTAGTTTCTGTGTCCCGGCATCGTCCCAATTTAGCACCCAGTGTCCGACATGCCTTCAGCATTTTTCCGATGAAGGTACTTTGTATTAGCGCTGTTTATACAGTTCAATGCCTAATTTCTTGTTTAGGTTTCTGATTGTCAAGTCAAACCATTGACTGTAAACTTTTGATGTTTTTGCTTTAGAAATCAGACCAGCTTCGTATTTGGAGAACATTGTTGCCATTTACAAAAGTTTGGATGCTACTTTCAACTCTGCTATCTTGCCACTTTTATCTACTGGTAAGTGGTAACACAGAGATACACACACAAAATCTTTTTCATGGTAGTCTTGAGATAAATTTGTGCTAACGTAGCTAATTTAATTGCTACCCTAGATTCTGGAACCCCAGTTTCAATCTCAACTTCAGTTGACCAATTGAGAAAGAAACCAAGTGAGAAAATACCCAAGGGGCCGACTAATCATACTGATGATTTGCAAATTAACTGTGTTGCAAGTGGGATTGAGTCAACTAAGTGTCCTGTGTCCGAAGAGTTAGATGTGAATCATGCTCCAGAAATGTCACCTGGCAGCTCTCCCTCCTCTGTTGATGATGCCAAAGATGCCGAAGCTCAGAAAAATGAACCAGGCAGCAGAAGTAGGGTAAGATTCAAGGCTTTAATTTTGAGAAATGTAACTGAAAGTAGTGTGCTTATCTTAGATATATACACACCCACACACATAAGTATATACATACATATTTGTTGTGTTGTATAATTGGTGGAGAACAATCCTATATTGGCCAGTTGGCTGTGAGGAAATTAATTAATTGCATAATTTGTCTGCATTCTTGCTTATCTGATGTTAACCCACTACTTATCTGATTAATATTTAAGTACAAAATTTTTATAGTCTTGCATTCAACATGTTTGCGTAAACATGGAGTGGACCATATTATCACATCATTTTGACATACATGGGCATATGATACAACTGCTAGCTGTTTGATCATTCATTAGAATATTGAGCAGTCAATCTACACCATTTGCCTACTTTTGTAAATTGACGTGGTACTATAATCTATATGACTCCATCTCTATTCTTGATATTATAGCTCATGTCTGCAGGGAACAGAAATTCATAGACTCAAGAAATCTTTTGGAGATAATTTAGGTGCAGCAGCAGGTGGAATGGATGACAAAGATGTATTTCATACAAGGGAACCTAAGAGACAAAAGAAGCTGAACTATGGATTACCTGATACAGTTTTGCAAAGACATGGATACAACCAGCAAATAGTTTATCATCCTGATCAAGCTGCAGTTTCCAACTATAACAAGGCACACAAATCTAAGGAAGACATGTCTGTCATGTCTTCAACAGCACCCTGTGTTGCATCATATGTGAATGGGAGTGTTTGTGCATTTTGCCATTCTTCTAAGATAACAGAAGTAATTTTCTGACTAAGATTTTGTCACTCATTTTCCTCATATAAGTTGTTACAGTTAATTTTATTTTCATAAACTTTTTGTGAGAGATTGGACTCTAACTGTCTTTGAGGCTTAAAATTTAGTTTCATATGTTAATTGGTGTTATAGGGGACTGGACCACTGCTGCACTATGCAGATGGAAAAGAGGTAGCAAGAGGTGAAACTGCTTCTTCCAAGGCCATTCCTGTCCACAGTAAATGCATAGAATGGTATGAGATTTGTCTGCATCACCTTATATTCTGCTAAATTTTGATTTTGGACTTACTACCTCAATAAGAAAAGAGCAATAAATATGTGAAGTTGATTCTTACGTTATAATATTTCTGGGTAGACATAATCAATTTCATCGCTGTCAAGGCATTAATATTTTTGCTTCTAGGTTTAATTGTTCAAACCAATATAAAAATTTGTTTTCCATCTCTGAAATATCTCGTTGCACAATCATTTGCTGGTATCTTTAATATGCTTTTCAAGGGTCTGAGTCTTGATGGACAAATTTCTTTGGCTCTTTTTGGCTTAGGCTTTTGTTTACTTTCTTTCGTTTAGATTTTACATTTCAGAGATTTGCAGTGCAGATAATTCTTTCAAATGCTAACAAATGTTGACATTATCTGCAAATTATAATGCAAATAATTCTTGTAAGACACAAATAAGGTGACCAGGAGCTAATATATGTATTCTTGAGTTTTGATTTCAGGACTCCTAAAGTTTATTTTGTTGGAGAAATGATTAAGAATTTGGAGTCTGAACTGGCGAGAGCTTCCAAGCTCAAGTGCACTAGCTGTGGGTTAAAGGGAGCAGCACTTGGCTGCTTTGCAAAGTCCTGCAGGAGAAGTTATCACGTGCCTTGTGCTGTGGAAATCCCTGACTGTAGATGGGATTGTGTAAGTTTGCTATATAAATCCTTCTAATGTTTGTTTCTGGTTCTGTTTTCAAGCTGACCATTCTCTTAGCCTGAACCCACTTTTAATCATTTGATTTTGCAGGATGACTTTGTAATGCTATGCCCTATTCACAAATCGATCAAATTTCCAAGCGAAAAGTCCAACTCCAGAAAGCATCACAGTGAACAAAAGTGTTCGTTACCCAATCAAATGTATGGAGGTTTTATGATCATTATTTTGTATTTCTTATTCATCATATGGTACAAATATTAGACCAATAGCTTGTTTTTGACATAATCATATAATTTCTTGGTTGCGAGCCCTAACATTTCATTAATTAGATTTATGCCTGGGATTTGATTAAGCTCTAATTGACTCATTTCAATCAAGCTGGGGGACAAAAAATGTGTTCTCCTGAACTATTTATGCAAGAGACTAGTGCCTTTAACACCATTTGGAAAATTTTCATTGGCATTTATGCATGTTACTCAAGAATTTACCTGCTAACTCTTGCTAAGGTGACATTCACAAACATTGGCTTCATCACAAAGTTTAGCAAAGATATTATAATTTTTTTTTAATTTCTAAAGAATAATTAATGTATGTCAACCATAGGTATAGGATATTTAGATTGGTTTTCTTATTCATAGCACACAAGTAAACTTGTGTGAATAGGCTAGTTGGGAGCAGTTAGAGAAGTTAAGTGTGAATTCTAATCTTTTTCTATTGTCTTGAACCCAGCGTCTCTGAACAATCGAACTTTTGGGCAACCTCCCCTAATGGGCCTCAAGAATGGGCTTTGTGTGGATCTGCTCTGTCTTCAAAAGAGAAGGTTGGTTTCTATTTCATATTGTTTTTATTCCCTGATTCACATCAGACTTTTTTGGATGCGGTGGAGGTTACATTATGTTATGTTATGTTATTTTTTTGGATAAAATATGCACACTAATCTATCATGCTATACATTCAAGCAACTAATTTCCTATTTTTGATTTCTGGCACTCAGTGTTTGTTGGTCAAGTTTGCTACAATTAGTGGTGCCACCATGTTCAAGTTCTGGAATCCAAATGTCACCCATGTGATTGCAGCCACAGATTCAAATGGTGCATGCAGTAGAACTCTGAAAGTTCTCATGGCGATTTTGAATGGAAGATGGATCCTTACTATGGATTGTAAGCTCTATAATATATGCTTTTATGATTTCACTATCTCCTTACTTTGAACTTCCATATATCTATATATTTTGATTGTGGAGGGTATGGAACCTTCTTTGAATTGCTTTTGTGGAATCCACATAATGATTTGCAACAAATATTTTCTTCTTTAGGGATAAAAGCTTGCGTCGAAGCAAATTGTCCTGTGAATGAAGAACCTTATGAAGTTAATCTAGACAATCATGGTTGTTGTGGTGGCCCAAGAACTGGCAGATTAAGGGCTTCAAATAATGTGAGAATTATTATCTTCTGTTGACAATGTCGTAAATAAACTTATGTAGTTACATATGTAGTCTGGACAACAAAAAGATTCTTGTGATGATGTAAATCTATAGATTCATTCCACCATATCCTTTAACTGTTCTGGTATCTGATAAAAATAGACTTAAGGTACATTTCACTTAGCATCAGCATTATCATTTTTTGGAATGAATACTGACAAATCAACTTAACTATTCACTCTACTTTTTCTTGAAAAACTTGTTTTGTTGGTCAGATGTGATCTAAACTAGAAATATGGCATTTTGACCTTTTATTTTTGCTTCCTTTTTTGTTGCACAGGCTCCAAAGCTTTTCGATGGTTTGAGCTTTTATTTTAGCGGGGACTTTGTTCCATCTTACAAGAGTGATCTCTTAGATTTAGTTCGAGTTGGTGGAGGAACCGTTATCGAGTGCATGGAGCAGATGGTCGAACAAAGACACGATCAACAACCGATCTCTACAACGTTTGTCGTTTACAATAATGATTACCCTCAAGGATGTGCGGCAAAAGAAGCAAGTTCTTTTGTATTCAAGAGATTAGCAGAAGCCGAGGATGTGTGCAAAGACATTGATGCTCAGGTCATTCCGCATACATGGATCTTGGAATCGATAGCTGCATGTCGGGTTTTGCCCCATCCTTTTGCCTAATTGTGCTATTTGTTGCCAACAAATTGATTTTTTAATAAGTTGAGATGAGTGGTTTTTTATTTTTCCGATGATGGGAAGGAAGAAATCCATCTTTCCGAGGATTCCTAATGCTTTACGTCCCCACAAGAGAGTTCCTTCAAACCCCAATTCTTCATAGTATCACCATCACGCTGTGATTACAAAAGTTCTATTTTTTTTAATAGTACAAGTCCTGTCAATTGGGTGTAGTTTCTATTATTCATGTGCTTGCTTAGTGTGTTGATGTATTATAAAAGTCTCACTTATCAAAAAATAGGATATATTAATGATAGATGTTCCATAAGTGTAGTGCTCCAAGTGTTAACATCCATAAAACTTGTCCGACGTTCTAGTATTATATTAATTTGTTATATTGATTCTTTGAATTTTGACAACACCAAAACTTTGACACGACCTAGTTTGCTCCTTGCTCAACTCATGGCTTGGGATTAATCTAGCAATTTTTTATAATGGGATACTAAATAAATACAATTATAAATTGTATAAAAATTGGAGCATAATTTTTTTGACCTAATTAATACATAAATTAACAAAATTAATAATAATAAATAAAGTTATGGGGCACATGTCCCTGGTGTTTGTAGTTCAGTTTATGCTCACAGTAGATTGGTGAAGAAATAGGAAGACCTTTTTGCTATAGTACTAACGATATGATTGGTAATTAGTACGAATGAATTGAATTTGATAGAAATGGAATGAAAGAAATGGGAAGAGCAATTTCCTCCTATATTACTAACCACTGTTTTAAATATTGTATTACAATATAAAAAATAATAAAAATGTGTAGAAATAAGAACTGGTAAATATTTGGTATTCATTATTTTTAGTAGCCAACTTTCTTTAAATAATCATTTTTTAAAATGATATAAAAAATAGAACTATGTAAAATTATATTTCAAAATATGTGTGCATACTACATTAATCATTATACTTATTTTTTTCTTTTTGAAAAAAATAATATTTTTTTTTTCCGTTTTTGATCCGTTTTTAAAATATAATATATCAAACTAATCATTTTTATGATCTTCGTTTTAACACCTATATTGCATATATAAATAATAAAAATATAACAAATTAAAATATATAAGAAACATAATTAAAAAATTATCGAACAAATATTGTAGCTTTTTGGTTAAATATAAATTAATAACGAATAATGATTAATTAATATAAAACCGATGCAATAATAATAGTGGTTAAATATGAAAAAATTAAATTTAAAATACATAATCTTCAAAATATAAAATATATCAAACGAAATAAAAGAAATTAAAAGCATTCAATTGGTTTATAAAACTATTTTTCTTAAATATTCTCAATGGTTATGCTATATGTGTGTGTGTATGTGTATGTGTTGACGTCGCTCATATTCATTCTTACACAATTCACTTAGATATCGAAATTATCTTACGAGCAATTAACTTTCAAAACTCAAAAAAAAAAAAAAAAAAAAAAAAAGAAGCTTCCACATGTCGACCATAATCAAGGACTTGAGAATGACAAAAACGCAATAAGCTATAAGCTTTATGAGAAGCCAATGTACAATGACAAAATCTAAAAATATCGTAAGTGCTCGAGAGCAATTCCAACAAATGCAAAATCAAAGGTGGGTGCAACTTTCAAACATGTTTTAGGCTTGTCTCGCAAAGATAAGATTGAAATGATAGTTTATACTATAAATGAGCCACTAATTAAAGTCCATTCTTAAGTAGGGGTGGTCAAATAAAACCGAAATCGGGTTTCAAATTGAAATTGGAACCGGGTCAATCTGCTCCCAAACCGTAATAGTGGTCAATGGTTCCAAAACCGTAATCGAACCGTAGGCAATTCGATTCAGTTCTAGGTCTCAAAAATCGTGGGAACCGCGGTTTTAACCGCGGTTAGAACCGTGATGAAACCATTTTTTAAGGTTAAAACCAAAGAATTCTATTTTGGTAAATACATGCTATAAGAAATATTAAATGTTTATTATGATGTTTTATTTCCGTAACTACATTAGACACATTTTAGACCAAATGTTGTAATCGAACTACGTGAACTTTGATTCTTCTATACTCTAATAGTATATATAGATAGTTTAATATTATTATTATTAATATTAAGTATAAAACTTTATTGAATATTAAGTCCAAGTCTTTTTCTTTATTTTCCTTTTTTTAACTGAAATTGATAAACTATTTTAAGAAATCAAAAAATCATCAAAAGATAAACAAATGGTTAGGTTAAAACTTAACTTAGGAACCATAGAGAAAATGGGTTCCAAACCGAACCGGAACCATGAGGCAACGGTTTCGGTTCCTCCAAAATGAAGAACCGGAACCAACGGTTTTGGAACCGAAACCGGCAGTTCCAGAACCGTGGCCACCCCTATTCTTAAGGCCCACCACACTCTGATATCATATTATTTCTCTGAATTCAATGTGTACTTTTTTTTATATTTTCAATATCAGAAAATTCCGGGAATCCAATATCTAGGAGCATCTCCAAGGGATTTCTCTAAAACAGTGTGAGCTTTACATTATTTTAGAGGAAAATTTAGAGGAACTCAACATTAATTTCCAACGGTCCACTCAAAATTTTACTCCAAATTGGAATTTTCATTTTGATTTTTGTTATATTGAAATTAAATACTTTTTGTCAAATTATAATTTAATATATATATATATATAAGAATTTGATTATAAATATAACAATTTACACTAAAATCTTAATTAACAAAAAACATGATAATTAGATATTAACTTTAAAATTATTTTAATAAGTTGATGGAGATACAAAACATTTATACATAATTTAAGATAAAATGACAAAACATGACATTTAAAATATCAAAAAAAAAGAAAGAAAAATTGAGGTGTGAACAATGACCATCTACATTAAGAGGCGCAATGTTCACTCAGCCTATTTTAGAGTGAGAAATAACGTAGGGTTATAGAAGGTTTTTCCCTTCAAATTGGCGTCTATCCCTATTCTGAAGGACGATTGGAGATGCTCGAATGTCTAGGGGTGAGCATAGTTCGGTTAACCGACTACACTGAATCGAAATCGAAAGTTCGGTCCAAATCGAAACTGAACCAAACAATTCAGTTCGGTGTTCAGTTATTATTTTAAAAATTTTGGTTTTTGGTTTCGGTTTATGTGTAGGAGGTCGGTTGACCGAACCAAACCGAAAACCAACATTTTTATATTTTTTTCTATTTTTTAATTAAGTATAGCTGAAAGGCCGAAAGAAATGTGGGAATAGTCAAGTATGGCTGGGTGACCCGATTTTAATACAAATTTGGCCCTTGACTTCTTAAGTCATATTAAAAAAAAAAATTTCATTCATTTCTTAAAAATTCTCTCTCTATCCCTTTCTCTCCCAAACAAATAGACCGTTGTCTTCACTATACTCAAAAATTTCAAATTTTCTTGTCAAAACAACGTGAAACGACTTAATCAACCGAAAATTTGTAAGAAACCGAAGTTCATCATCCATAGTTGTTCGTACATCAAGTTTTAGGGTTTTTCTCAACCAAAATCGCCGATTTTGACGTAGAAATGGAACCATTGAGGTATTAATTGATTTATTATCATTATTTGTGTTTTTCTTGTTCTAATAGCCATGGAGGAAAGCTTTTGAATTGATTTGGTTACAAATAGATATGTTTGGTAAAGATTCGAGCAAAAACGACCGAGTCGTTTATAAAACGACCCTAGTCGTTTAAGTTTTGAAAGCGTGTGGAAGCCTTATGGACATTCAAGTTTTGATAATAGTTAATCGGAAGAAAAAAGTGTAGTTCACCACTATTTGAATCTCCTTTTGTTCATGGTCTTATATTTTAACATTCAATTTCTACCCGACAAAGAACTTATCAATTTGTTTATTGCAACTTATTCGATTTTTCATATTTAATGATAGATTCAGGTTGTGACTTGTAGTGACGAAGTATGACTTGTCTTAGGCCATTTCCAACCCATAACACCAAATTTGGTGTGAAAATCACACCAAATTTGGTGTTTTGGTGTAATTTTGCAAAACCCATCTCCAACCCACTACACTAAATCTTACACCAAATGAGTATTTTAATATTTTCTTTTCATTTTGGAATAGCAAATTTATTTATTTATGCAATTATTTCTTTTGCTTATATTTTATTATTATTAATGTAACTAAATAAAAACTTATATTTAACTAATATTACATTAATTAATTATATTGCAAAATTAATATTACAACTAATATCACAATAAATAAAAATACTAAATTGCACACTAGACAATAAAAAACGACAAACCTAAAACAAATATTTAAAGACAAAAAAAAGATTAATACATTACTAATTCTTGAAATTAGTATATTTAAATTTCAAGTTTAATTATAATGTTAGTGTTTTGTATTTTATGATAGACTTTGATGCTTTTTTAATTCAATTATAATTTTGTTTATTAATTATTTTAGTTTATCAAAATTTTAAGTTTAGTTTATAATAATTTATTGGTAAATATTAACTATTTTCATCCAAAATAATAATTATATACAAAATTTAAATAACTAAAACCATGTTACAAATGAATTATATATCAATTATAGGATACAATAGGAATTAAAAGTTTAAAGTAGAAGAAATTGGAGGGCAAAGAGGGAATATTTGTATTACACCAAATTTGGTGTAAAGGAATAGTGTTACACCAAATTTGGTGTAACACTATTCATTACACCAAATTTTGGTGTGATGTTTAAGTTGGGTTGGACGGTGTTTTTAGATATTTGGTGTTTTGGTGTGGGTTTTAGAGTTAGGTTGGAGATGGTCTTATGATGGAAGTTTTTATTACAAGACATTATTTATATCGATTCAATGGAAAGATCGATGCTATCTTTTATTGATAAAAGCGCATAAACGACTCGAGTCGTTTAGAGTCGCTTTTATAAATAACTCGAGTTGTTTTATGTTCAATCGACTCAAGACTCGGGTCGTTTACAAAATAGTTGGGATCGTTTACACTAGTTTAAAATACCAATAACGACTCAAAACGACTAGAGTCGTTTATAAAAGATTGAAGTCATTTTTCTAACACAATGTATTTTTTTTTGTAAGTTTATTAGTTCATGTTTAAATTTTGTTCTTATGTAATTTTTCTCCTAATAGCCATGGGAAAAGCTTTTAAATTAATTTGGGTGCGAATATATGATTTTGGTAAAGATTTCGGTATAGACGACTTAGTTGTTTATAAACGACTCCAAGTCGTTTTTTGTTTAATACGATTTAAATTATAACAAAAAACAACTCTAGTCATTTTTTAAACAATTGTAGTTGTTTTGTAAACAACTCTAGTCGTTTTGTAAACAATTGTAGTCGTTTATAAAAGACTCAAGTCGCTTTTTTTTTTACACAATGTATTTTTTGTAAGTTTATTAGTTTTGTCTAAATTATGCTCTTATGTAATTTCAGAATAAAATATGCTATTAAACGTGAGGATTGGTTTGACTCTAAAGTTTCGGTTCGAAGCACTTTGGCAAAATTTGGGATGATGTATGATCATTTGAATGATGAATATAAAGAGATGCTTTTGAAATCTTGTTTTGGCAACTTTCATTATTTGAACGATTGAATTCAAATGTGGGAAACTCTTACATAGTTTGATGTTGCGGAGGATTGCTTTTGATGATAAATTAGCCGATAATGAGGTAGATGAGATTTTGTTCTCATTTGATGGGGAAAATGATGTTTGTTTTTCGTATAAGGATTTCATTCTCATTACAGGACTTAATTCTGGTAATGAGGAGGAGTTTAGAAATAATTTGCCCGGTAAAAATAGGCTAGCGAATGGATATTTTAACAAATTTGGGCATGTGACAGTTGAAGATCTAGAAGCGGTATTTAATGAGGTGGAGGACGAGGAGGATAAGTATAAACTTGGATTAGTACTTATTTATGAGCGTATATTGAGAGCCAAGGAAATAGGTACATCTATTGAGATGGATGTGTTAAATATAGTTGATAATCTTGAATTATTCAACAAATATCCGTGGGGCAGAAGATGTTTCACATTCACCGTTCATGGGTATCGGAGAGAGTTTTCTAAAGCAACAGGTCAATATTCCTTATGGGGGTTTCCATTAGCTCTACAGGTAAATAAATTATTGAACTTGTCATATCTTTTCTCAAGTTTTAGTTTATATCTATGAATTTTTTTTTGTAATTATAAATTGTTGTCCAAGTAATCTTTTACTAACTTGTTACTTATATGTATTTTTTCTTTAAGGTGTGGGCATTTGAGACGATTCCGAGCATCGCAAGTTTATTTCAAACGTCTATGACTAACAGAAATATTCCAAGGATGTTGCGATGGAACTCAAACGTTAAACTTGGACTCAAAAAGTATTTCTCGGATATTGGATTCACCGAATGTGAGTATTTTAATTTTTAAACAACTTGTCTATTTTTACGAATTTGAATATCTAAATATTTATTGATAAAAATATTTCTTAAGTGATTTCAGCTTACAGTTCGCACAAAATTATCTCTTACACCTGAGGAAAAATTATTGGACTGCATGCGTTTTTTTGATACAGACAGTGAGGGCACCCAATCGATGAGGCGAAGGGTGTCACCGATGGTGATTTTGGCGATACACAAGGAACATCCATCCAAGAAGTAAGAAATTTTAAATTTTTAAAATGTACTTTTCAATTCATTTATGTCATAGATGAAATTAAATTATAATTTGTGTTTTTTTCTTGTAGGATGTGCATAGACCTCCTTCTACGTAACATCGATCTACTGCTAGTCCTATCAATTTAAAAACGTCTTTTAAATGCTATTTTGTCAATGGATAGAAGATTAGGTGGGAATATAGATGTATTGGAGCAAAAAATGAATGCACTAGATCGAAAAATGGAGATCATCTTACATATGAGGCCAAATGAAGAGACGGATGCAACGAGCCCATTTTGGCGTGATGAGGTATATAAGAGAACAATGTTTAAAATTTTGAATTGCACATTTTAATTCGTGATATTTTTCATTAAGTGACATTGAGTTATGATTTGTATTTTTCTTTGTAGGTTATGCATCATCCTCCTTCTCCGACGGTTGTTGATGAGCAGTTCGATAAGGGAGCCCCGACGATTCGATGAGCAGTTTTTGACAAGAGAGTCCGGATGTTCCGATTAAGGTGGTTGAAAAGGGGGCACATGTTGCTCCAATCGAGATGGTTGACAAGGGAACACCAATTGTTCCTAATGAACATAATGATTCAAGTCGTTTTGTTTTTTACACAATCTCACTAATTATCCAATCTTACAAAAAAAACTTCTAGTCTGTAAAAACACATGTGCAATTGTAAACACTAACTAATCTTGTGATTGTCTGTCAACCATTGGCCTTTGATATCGACAGGTAAGCCGGTTGTGGTCTGATGCTCCACATCTACTGCATTTGATTCTTTTAGCAAACTCTCCAGTTGAAGGAATTCTTGTTGTTCTACGACGGCCAACTTGTTGTCGGACAAGGGGTGACAATACATTTATATTCTTAATATTTTCAGGAACTTGCCATTCTGTTTTGTTAGGTGTTGGTATTATACTACATGCATATGCGGCTCTCCAAAAGTCAACAGTATAGTAATGAGAGCATAAGTTGTAAGCTGAAAACTGTCTTTGTTTGGCTGCTGCTATCGCGTGCTCGCATGGAAAATAATCTAATTGAAACTTTCTACATGTGCAAGTGTTTTCAGCAAAATTAACAATATAGTTCATGGTGCCGCCTCCTCACCGTGCATAGATCAATCGATCAATCGGCCGAGTCAGTAAATCTCTTCGCCATGTCATATTGTTTGCGCATTTTTAGTTCCATTGTAGGAGTTAAACGACTTGTGCAATTTTGTGCATTTTGACCCCTCTCAAAGAACCATTTTTGTAGCTTATTTCCTATACTCTCAATCAATGGGAGTATTGGACCTTGTCGCTCCTTTTTGAACAATGAACCGGCGACTCGCATTGTTTGAGGTCATAATATTATAGCGGTTCCCCGAAAATGCGACCTTGCCCATGTCTCAAAAATAACTGTACCATTAAGATACCTCCAACCTGTCTCATCAACATCTGATTTGATCCATGAAATTTCCAAACTCCTCATTAGTATAAGCTTTTCTTCGCTTTCATAAAAAGTGAGACTGTATTGGCATTTCGAGTTACGGTCCTCAAGTTTCCTTTTATGTGATAGATGCAATGACCGTGACGGGCATTATGATAAACATCTCGCGACCGCATTGATGAGACTTCTATGACGGTCGCCGATATAACAACAAGATCTTCCTATCACCTGTTATTTCTTTCGTTTTTGAAAAAAACCAATGCCATGAAACATCATTCTCGGAATCAACAATGCCCCAAGCATGAGGATATATCCGCATATTTGCATCCCCGACATGTAGCAACAATCAACGTACCTCTATACTTTGCAGTCAAGAATGTGCCATCTACAATAAGAACCGGTCGCATTGACGAGTGAAATCCACGAATGCAAGGCCCAAATGCTAAAAAAAGGTACTTGAAGCGGTTATCGTCATCAAGCTCTAAATAGTACACAATATCGGGATTGACAAGGGCCAAATTGTGGAGAGATGTGGGTAAACTAGCATAACTATCCTCAGGCGAACCGCGTATAAGTTCTAAAGCAACTTCTCTACACCTCCTTGCCTTTTGATAACTCATTTGTATGCCAAAGTCATGATGAATGTCATTCATGAGATTTGTTGATCTGTACGTGGTGTTGGGATCTTTCAACTTATCCATGACATGTTTCCTATGATCCGCATTGTTGCTTGCCTATGATCATTGCGAGCCATACTTATAGAGCAAGTATGTTCATGTGTATATTTTTGAATCTCAAAAAAGTGACTTTCATTGAACTTTGTTGCCCGCAAACGCCATTTGCAATTCTCATCGATGCATACAACTGTGTACACCTCTTTATTTGATTTTTTAACTTGAATTCAAAATTATGCTTCAACGCAAGAAAATGTATGACTTCCTCAAGTTCTTTTTTGGAATTGAATACTGACTGGTCAGTAAATCACCATCGGGTATCACATGCGATGTATCGCTTAATCAAGAAGAAAAAGGTGCTCACTTGTGAATGCATTTTCTTCTCTATAGCGTTGTGCACTCGGCTCAGGTGTAACATCATTACCTAGATTGTTTAATGAAATAATCTGCAACTCATTCCAGTTTATTGCTTGGCCGTTATCATTTTCTTCCACCTCACAATAATGATCATTGTCTTCTTGTTGCATGTCAAAACCAACTACATTGTCTCCTACTGGTTGTTGGTAATTGTTGTTTGATTCATACTCATTTGCTACTCAATCGACTCTTTCTCACAAGTGTTACATAAATTGGAGAAAGTTGACATTGTGTATTGACACCTAAAACCATTTTAATCGTCTATCGCAATCAATATGAACTGGAACTTTATCACAGCCCGCAGGGGCAAGAAACCTCATCTCAATATCATTCAATGAAGAATCAACATTGCAAAGGTCTTGAAATTGAGAATATAGCTCTTCATATGACATATCGGCAGTGATTGGAAGGCCTTCTACACCGACATTGCCATTATTTTCTTTCTTCCATATCCATTTGTCATCTTCGTTGACAAGTTCGCAAAATAAAATACAGTTACCCAAAATGGTGGAGTCATGCCTACATTTCAAAGAACAAAGTGTAAGAGAAAAATCACATTGTATAAAAAACTATATATGCACTACAAAACAACTCAACACCAAAAAACAACCAAAAACAACTAGAGTCTTTTATCGACAAAAATCCACCAAAAAACAACCGTGAGTCGCTTAATGGTTTAAATGACCAAAAAACAACCAGGGTCGTTTTTGTCGAAAAATTTATCGGGTTCTTGGGTTCATTTATTCATTGTAGTAATATTCAAAACATGTCAAAATTTCAACCAATATGACAATGTAGAACTAATAGATGTTACTTACCTCGAATAATTAGCTGAAATGCTCTAAGTTGTAGAATCACCTAAGATTAAAGAAGCTGATTGTGTGAAATGAATGAGAGCTTGAAGTCAATTTTGTTAAAATAAAGAATGAGATCAATTTTGTGATTTAAAAATGTATATAAGGGTATTTTAGACTTTTTAAATAAAAAAGGCCATAAAAGTATGTTTTCTATAAGTAAAGTCAAAATTGTTGTTTGACCTAGTAAAAAGGTCATTTATGAAAGGGAGCCGCTATTAACACCCCAAAAATCTATTAATACACCCCTAATTTTTAACTAAAAAAATGTCAACAACTAAAAAGACTAAAATACCCTTAGAACTTACAAAGTTTCTAAATACACCCACCAAATCTCTTTATACACCCCAATATTTTTAAAACATTATTATCTTGTTCCCCCACCCCACTCGTCTTCTCCCCTCATTTTCCCTTTTTTTCTTCTTTTTTTTTTTTTCTCTTTTCTCTCTCTCCCAAAACTCTATAACTGGAAAAAGTTTGACTAACATACAATCAAAAGTTGACGAACATGAATATAACACGGTCCCAAGAAATTAAGGTGATACTACTTTATATTGATCAAAGTATGATACTACATAATACTATCAAATACGCTTATATGCTTCAAAAGACAAAGAAATACCAAATCAAATTGCAATTGGGAAAAGAAGCTCGGGTATATTATTATAATAAATGATGTAATGAGAAGCCGACTCTGTAACAAACGAATATTTATAAGATTTTGGCTATCAATATGCTATTGCGAATTATTTTGCCTAAGAACGTGAAATAGAAGTGGAGAAACAGAGTAGCGATTTGAGCAAAAGCTAGAATTTGTAGTTTCTACCAAGAATAACATAGACCATCAATTAATTAATTACAATAACATGTCACAGAAACATGGTGGTCCTTTTCTCTTCAAAAAAAAAAAAAAAAATGCATACAGTAGCAAAACTTGAGCAGATGTGTGTGTGTTGTGTGTGTGTGTGTGAATTAGGGTTAAATTGGGGGAAGCGTAAATTGGAGATTGTTGGGGGTGTATTAAGTAAATATATTATTTATAAAAAAATGGGTAGGAATGTATTAGGAAAGGAGGTGTATTGATAGGTTTTGGAAGTGTGAATGGCGAACCCCTTTATGAAATTACCCCGAAAGAAAGCCCGTCCAAACTCTAAGCCAGAGAAGCAAGAAAGTACTAAGTGTAAGAAAAAAGGCAGGGGATTTCCGTTTCACCCCATTCCGCCGTCGGGCCGGCCTCCTTCTCCCTCACTTGCAGCCAAAGCTTGCCTCTCGTTACTTTGTCAAACCCTAGCCCCCAAATCACCCGGATGGGATCTTCTATTCCAAAATCTGTGTTTCATCTCCTATTCCAACCGCAGATGATTGACACGTGTATTACACTTACAATGTTAATTTTCAAGCATAAATCAAGCAATCAGAAATTGTAGGGTTCTAAAATGGTAAGTGTAATACACGTGTCAATCATCCACACTGGGTTGGAATAGAGATGAAACACTGTGATTTTGGAATAGAAGATCCCATCCGCAAATCACCCGTTGATTGTTGAAAGTTGAGTTTGAACCGAACTGACCAGAGTGGAAGTAGGCGCCAATTTCGAAAGCTTATATTTTGCGAATCTTTCAAATTGAATAAATAGATATGGATAATGTTCCACCGTCAGTCCTCCGCCAGCCGCCGGCGCCTCCCCGTCGCCACCGCTCGCTAGTGGCCGGCGATGCAGAAAATGGAATCTCAGAAGTAAGCTTCTTTTTGCCTTGATAAAGACTCGAGGGTTTGTTTTTTCAATTTCTCTTTTCAAATTTACCAGAAATTTGTCTCCTTTTATGCGAAAAACGCATACTTATGTGCTTATGATTTGAACGGGCAAATAAGAATTGAATGGAGTTTATTGTAATGTAAGTCGTTCAAAATTATAGAAATAGTTAAGCATAAAGACTTTTGAAGCATAGAATTTAGATAAAAAAACAAAACTTTCTTTAATGTGCAGATGGTTGGGAGCGATTCCACAAGCGCTTATTATCTCAGGACGTGTAAAGGGAAGAGGTTAAAAAGCATCGATTCTCTTCCCGATGATCTGCTGTTCAAAATTCTTTTACATCTCCCTACTCAAGATATATATGACCAGGCAAGGCTTGTTTGCTGGAAGTGGTACCGTATTATCCATACCCATCACTTCGTATATGAACACCTCCAGCGTACTACTTATGGGCTTCTCTTCCAGGGCTTCTATGAAAATGCGGTCTTTCTGGCTCTGAGACAAGGTCGAATTGAGATGTCTAGATATAGTTGCAAATTCAATATCCCATTTTGGGCTACTTGTAATGGTTTGATTGTGCTGGTTGATCGCCATAACCACAAAGCCATTTATATCACAAATCCCGTAACGAAGCAAATCTTTGTTATCCCTTTGTTTACTAGTCACATATTATTCAAGGAGTTATGTGGTATAGCTTATGCTATGGCTTCGATGCAGTACAAAGTGGTTGTAACACATGATCCTGATGGGGTGCTAAAGGGTCAACGGTGTGCTATATTAACTGTTGGAGTCGATAAATCGTGGAGGAATGTTCCAACTGACCATTTATCTCTCGAAGCTAGAAATGTATTTAACAAAGGTCCTTTGATTACTGAAGGTTTTATGCATTGGGCTATAGGTGGCGGTGTTTTGACTTTGAATGTAGAGACGGAAACTATTACAGAGACTCCCGCCCCTGTCCCTCAAGTTTATACAAGAGTACAGATGTGTTACGTGTCTACGGGCAAGTATCTAACTTTATTGATTAGCTGTGGACAATATTTGTGGCAGTTTTGGGAGATGAAGCCGGAAACTGGAGAATGGAGAAAGTTGCCTAACATTTCTTTGGAAGCTCAAAAGTGCAGAATGGAACAGCTTGGCTTTGAACACAGCGATGCTCTCAGACCGTCTGGTTGGTTGAAGTACCCAGAGGTGTTGACCTTCGTGGTTTCCGGTCGAGACCAGACTTCCATGATTTTCTATCATCTTCATACACAGGAAATTGACTTGATTGACTTACCTAGTTTTACTAATTTTCACAAAGGTGTTGTCCATAGGAGCAGCCTCGTATGGTCGAGCGATATCTAATTTATGTTATTTTTGTAACTTTCTTTGATGGGTTTAAAATATGTGGCAGAGATATTCAGTTTTTGAAGGAGTTGTATTCTTTACTAAGCCGTTATTCTTTTCAATAATAAAGGACTACTTCATTTGTTAATTACATTTTAGTTTCTATTTTAAGAAACACACTGTGGACTGATTTTTTTTGTTTTTTGTTTTTATACTACACTCATGGCCACATTGTATTTCACCAATTATGAAGCAACGGATATTTGACGTTTCAAGATGCCAGGTTTTGCACTCATGCGCTGCGACTGAAATATAGCACTTCTGGCACATTTATTCTCTCTCAAGTTGACCAATTTTTTTCTGATTCATTGATTGACAAGGAAATAATCTTTCTTGGATGAAAGAGAGCAGAGCCACATATTGATAGTTTCCGAGAGCATAGGGTTTAACCTCAAACTGAGTATATTTATCAAGCTTATTACAATGCGGATAGATTAGCTTTATCATCCTTCTTGAAGTAGAGATGATTATTTGATATATATGTCGTGCTTGTGATCATTTGATTGTGCTGTACATGATACTAGGCCAATCAATGATTCTTTTACTTTTAACAAGTTCAGCAGAAGTACTTTTTTATTGTTACCTCTATTCTACTTGCTGAAAATGTTTAAGAATTATAGGTTTGTTGGAAGTTTCAGATTCTGTAACATAAAATCTACAGAGATGAGCAACAAGGAAACAAAAACGAGAGTTGCGAGTGCCTTTCGTGCTAAGAAGGCTATAGGGATCTCCGAAGATAAGGTGAAGCCAGTGTTGAAGAGCTTGCTGAAATTGCGCTTAACGAAGAGGAAAATTATAGAGCCCTTGCTGATGCTATATTTGATAGAGATGAAAATGAAGTAAGTGATGCAGGCTCAACACATGGATTGCCTTTCTTTTGTTTCCAATCTTTTCTGCTTCCTTCTCCCCCTCTTTTTATTTGTCATATTTGAGTTATTTTGTCTAGTTGATATCTCTGCTTTGGTTGTTCATTCTTATTATTTTTTAAATTCTTGTAGGCTGTAGCTGAAGAGCCTGAGCAGCCACTAAAAAGGTTGCGACTTAGACACCGAGATGGTCAAACTTCCTCAAATACGACTAATAGTGGCTTGCCCAAAACTCCACTTGTCATGCCTAAAGAAGAACCGAATGAAATGCCTGAAACACATCTTCCAAAGATAAATGGGTCACTAGGCATAGTGGAGTCACCTCAACCCAAATCAGAAAACATAACGATTAAGCCACAGGATGCCACGTGTCAATCAGTTGGTAAAAATAAAGGGAAGCAACCTATTTCTCCCAAATCACAACCTCATCCAATGAGGCTCAGAGACAGAGGGACCGGAGTTGTCTCTCCTCCAATCACATCCCGGAAGAAGAGGCCAGCTCCTGAGAGTTCATCCCATCCTGTGAGTCTTAAAGAGCCTAAGATTGAGCCTGGCATCCCTTTGTCACCAGAAAAGGAAAATACTGCGAGTCGTGCTTTATTGTGCCTAAAGATGATGTTGGAACAATTGAGGTCAGGTTAAGGGAAGAAAATGGCTAGTTTTTTTTTAAAGTGTTTTAGTGTATGCAATTTTCTCTTATGTTGAGCAAAGACAGAATAAAAATGAAGAGTAAAGCTGAAATTGGAGAGCTTAATTTCTTGGTACGTTCCACAATTGGTTTTATCTTGTACATTTATATTTCTCATGGCTCAAGGCTCCATAACTATACTAGCATGCTTACACAAAACACAAGTTTTGAACTCTAAACCATGCCACAAAAGTAATAATGACAGCTAAACAAACTTAATTTCCAATTAACTAGACAAAACATAGTTGTAGCACATTAGTTGTAACATTTCTCCCCCTTAATGTGCTGCTGCACAACTCCAAGAAGCTCTCTCATCTTCAAAAATTTGTTCTTTGGAAGTGCCTTGGTAAAGATATCCGCTACTTGATCTTCGGACTTGCAAAATGTGAGTTGAATTTCACCACTTTCAATTGCCTCACGGATGAAATGATACTTGATAGATATGTGCCTTGTTCGACTATGAAAAACTGGATTTTTACTCATTGCAATCGCTGATTTATTGTCACAAAACAGCTCTGTGGCAGCACCTTGCTTCATTCCAATATCTTCAAGAATTTTTCTGATCCAAATTACTTGAGAAGTGGCCAATGCAGCTGAAACATATTCAGCTTCTGCAGAAGATTGTGCCACACTGTCTTGCTTCTTTGATGCCCAAGAAAATACACTCGAACCAAGGAAAAAGTATATCCAGAAGTACTCTTCATGTCGTCCAAAGAACCAGCCCAATCACTATCACAATAGCCTTCTAATCTCACTTGAGCACCTCTCCAATATTTGATTCCAAAATTTGTTGTGCCTTTGATGTACCTCAACACTCTTTTTGCAGCACCAAAATGAGCTTGACTTGGACTATTCATAAATCTTGATAACAAACTTGAAGCAAACATAATATCTGGTCTTGTAGAAGTAAGATACAACAAGTTACCAATCAAGCTTCTATACAAAGTTGCATCAACCCTTTTCTCCCCATCATCTTTCTTCAACTTTTCATTTACCACCAATGGAACAGAAGTTGGATTGCAATCACTCATTCCAAATCTTTTCAAAATATTTTCAGCATACCTTTTTTGACAAATAAACACACCATCACTTTCTTGATAAATTTCCATGCCCAAAAAATGATGAATCAGTCCCATGTCACTCATTTCATATCTTTTCATCATCTCATTCTTGAACTCATTTATCATGTTTTCATCGTTACCACAAAATAACAAATCATCAACATATAAAGCAACAATGAGACTAGACTTACCTTGAGTTTTCACATACAAGGTTGACTCACTTTTGCTCCTTTTAAAGTCATGAAAAGTGAAGTATGAATCAATTTGACTATACCAAGCTCTTGAAGCTTGTCTAAGTCCGTACAGGGCTTTCTTCAAACGATAGACTTTATCTTCTTCTCCTTTGATTACAAAACCTTGGGGTTGCTCCACATATATTTCCTCATTCAATTCTCCATTCAAGAAGGCTGATTTTACATCAAGTTGATACAAGAACCATCCTTGTTGGGCTGCAAAAGCAATGAGCATCCGAATTGTGTCCAAACGTGAAACCGGTGCAAATGTTTCTTGAAAATCAATACCGGGCTGCTGTGTATACCCTTTTTGCCACAAGTCTTGCTTTGTTTCTTTGGAAAGAACCATCTTCATTTACTTTAACTTTATAGATCCACTTAACTCCAACAACTTCTTTGTTGATTGGCCTCTCAACTAGTTCCCAAGTCTTGTTTTTCTCAATAACATCAATTTCTTCTTGCATTGCTTCTCTCCAAGCTTCTTCCTTGATTGCTTCATCAAAATTTTCTGGTTCAATCATACAAAAATTGCACCTAGCATAGACATCACTCAAGCTTCTCAATTTTGGAGGAGTAGAACTTGATGATGATGATGAACTTGAACTTGAACTAGAAGAAGTATCACTAGAGAAATCTGTTTCTTGATTCATTTCCATATCTTCTTGATGCTCAAATGCTGAATGTTGCTTCTTTTCATCAAAGAATGATGCACCCTTCTCAATTTCACTTGTCTCCCAATTCCAACTTGCATTCTCATCAAATATGACATCCCGACTACTCATGATGCTTCTAGTCTTCAAATTATAGAGTCTATAACCTTTGGACAAGCTGCTATAACCAACAAAAATACATTTCGCACTTGTTTCATCAAGTTTTTGCCTTTTTTCTTTCGGAATTTGAGCATAGCAAACTGATCCAAAAATCCTCAAATGCTTTACCGATGGTTTTCTACCACTCCATGCTTCAAGAGGTGTTTTATCCATCACGGCTTTTGTTGGACATCTATTCAGCAAATAGACAGCCGTATAAACTGCTTCGGCCCAAAATGTTTTGGGCAAACCTTTGGCATGCAACATCGATTTTGCCATCTCCATCACCGTTTGATTTTTCCTCTCCGATACTCCATTTTGTTGTGGAGTATATACAACCGTGAGTTGCCTCCCGATGCCTTCTTCTTCACAAAATTTGTTGAACTCATTGGAATTGTACTCTTTTCCATTATCACTCCGAAGAACTTTTATAAAATGCCCAACTTGATTCTCTACAAGACTCTTGAATTTTCTAAAAATGCCAAACACCTCTGATTTTTGCTTCATAAAATAAACCCATGTCATGCGAGTGAAATCATCAATGAAGAGAATAAAGTACCTGTTATTTCCATGAGAAGAAGTAGACATAGGTCCACACACATCCGTATGCACAAGCTCAAGAGGTTGTCTAGCTCTCCAAGCATCTCCTTTGGGAAAAGACTTTCTATGATGCTTTCCAAGTGCACATCCTTCACAAACATGCTGCATTGTTTCAATTTTTGGGAGTCCATAAACCAATTTCTTGTTCTGGAGTAATTTGAGACTTTGGAAATTCAGATGACCAAGTCTCCAATGCCACAACCATGAATCTTCCACCACTTGAGCTTTCATTGCCACATTTTCAGCATACTTCAAAGTAAGTGGGAAGCTTCTATTGTTTTCCATTTCTATTCTTGCCAAAATCTGCATTTGCTCATTTTTGTCAAGAATAATACACGCATTTTCTTCAAAATGGACAGCATATCCGTGCTCCACGAGTTGCCCAACACTCAATAAATTTTGCTCTAAATCTGGAACAAGTAGCACGTCATGAATATATTTAGTTCCTTTCTTTGTCTCAACACTAATGGTTCCTCTTCCTTGGGCTTTAATAAGATCGCCATTTCCCATCTTTACTTGAGAGTTTATGGAAGTATCAATGTTCAAAAAAATTGATTTGTTGCTGGTCATGTGGTTGCTACACCCACTATCAATATACCACACATCATTCTTCTTCTCAACAGTCCCTTGGCATGCATAAAACATACTTTCTCCAGCTTGTTTCTCCTCCAAATAGTTGACTTGATGCTGATTTTGTGGTGGATTATTCCCATAACAGTCCTTTTGAAGATGACCAATTCGATTGCATTTGTGGCATTTAGGCTTCTCCTTAAACCAACAATCTTTATATTCATGGCTACTTCTTCCACAATGTGTGCACTTCTTTCCATCATCATTCTTGTTTTGGTTTCTTTCATGGAAGCCTCTTCCTCTTCCACGAAAATTACTTGCTCTTCCTCTTCCACGACTGAATCTCCCACCTCTAGATGGTGGTCCTCGATTTTGCTCTCCATTTGACGAATCTCCTTGATTTTTAGCGTATACATGAACTTTTGATTGAAATGCACTCTCGATCGATTTCTCTGATTGTCTAATCAGCCTCTCTTCATAAGATTTTAATGCTCCCATCAACTCATGAATGCTCAATTGAGAAATATCTTTTGTTTGTTCAATAACAGCCACAATAGGATTAAATCTTTCCGGAAGACAAATCAAGATTTTTTCTACCATTCTTTGGTTTGTAAGTTCTTCACCATATGTTTTCATTTGATTTATAAGCTCAATGAATCTAGAATGGAACTCATTCAAGCTCTCTTTCTCCTTCATTTTCATATTTTCTAACTCTCTTCTTAGAGTTTGAAGTTTAATAGCTCTTACCTTTTCATCTCCTCCAAATTCTCTTTGTAGAATGTCCCAAGCATCTTTGGAAGTTTCAGCTCCCATAATTCTTGGAAAGATTGAATCTGTCACAGCTTGTTGAATTTTCGATAAAGCCGCTGCATCTCTTTGTCTCGTCTTCTTCAACTCCCTTAGTTGATTCATGCTAAGATTTTCGTTTTCCTCATCTTCGAATCCATCGTCTACAAGTTCCCATAAGTCTAAAGAGGCCAATAATGTCTTCATTTTCTTGCACCAAAACTCATAGTTCTCTCCCCCAAAAATTGGAAGAGTAATTTGTTGTGAATTGCTTGTGTTTGCCATTGAAAATCTCTGCTGCGATTTACTTCTAACAGCAGTTTTTTTATCTTCTTTGCTCTTCTTCTTTTTTTAAAAAGACCTGGCCTATATAACCAGGCTCTGGTACCAATTTGTTGGAACAATTGAGGTCAGGTTAAGGGAAGAAAATGGCTAGTTTTTTTTAAAGTGTTTTAGTGTATGCAATTTTCTCTTATGTTGAGCAAAGACAGAATAAAAATGAAGAGTAAAGCTGAAATTGGAGAGCTTAATTTCTTGGTACGTTCCACAATTGGTTTTATCTTGTACATTTATATTTCTCATGGCTCAAGGCTCCATAACTATACTAGCATGCTTACACAAAACACAAGTTTTCGGAACTCTAAACCATGCCACAAAAGTAATAATGACAGCTAAACAAACTTAATTTCCAATTAACTAGACAAAACATAGTTGTAGCACATTAGTTGTAACAGATGAGCCTCTCACTGATGACATGCCGCGTTTGGAGGTTCCTGGTGCGATCATTCATCCAGGTATGCCGTCCCTTTTCTCTTTCTGGTTGCACCACTGTTAGGATGTCTACTTATATGTTCTTCGATTCATATGTCATCAATTGTCTTATCTGATATTTAAGTATTTATACATAGGTGTATTTATTTAACAATTTATTTATGTAGTTGGTCCCTCTCATACAACACCTTGGAATGCTGAAATCTCATCTTTTTCCCCAGAAGTTCCGTTTTCTTTTTTTTTTTTTTTTTTTTATATGTCTGAAGTCTATGGATTGATGTGTCCGTTAATTACTATTTATTCCTGCTGATTCATGATGAATCATTAATTATTTCTAATCTCAATGGAGTGGAAATACAAATTAGTTATTAAGGAAAGTATGCTGATTATAATGTGGGAGATGCATAATTTATTTTTAATTTTTATTAGTTGAATGTTGGGGTTTGTGTACTGTGTTACTCTTAATTCATGCCATTGATAATTTACTTGAGTTGTTTAGTTATATTTGTAAAAGCTGTAGTAATCAATTTATGACATAGTGACATAAATGATGCGCAGCAGCCGAATGAGATGGATGCTGGAGATCGGATTGTGACATAGTGAAAATCAAGAGAATATTTATGAAGAAACAAATAGTCAAAGTTTGGAGGTTGTTCAGCAGCTCGAGGTGACTCCTGAAAATATCAGGTCACTTACTCCTGTTATTGATATTGCCAAGGGACAAGAAAAAGTTGTAATTACACTGGTGAATGAGGTCAATGATGAATGTCCCCCTTCTTTCTACTACATACCCCAAAATGCAGCATTCCAAAATGCATACGTGAATTTTTCTCTGGCTCGTATTGGAGATAAAAATTGATGTGCTACTTGTTTTGGTGATTGTCTGTCGTTATCTGTGCCTTGTGCGTGTGGACGTGAAACTAGAGGTGAGTTTGCATACACCACAGATGGCCTTGTTAAGGAGGAACTTCTTAAAGAAGCTATTTCCATGAATCCCTATATACTATGGGTGGCGGTGTTTTGAATTTGAATGTAGAGACGGAAACTATTACAGAGACTCCCGCCCCCGTCCCTCAAGTTTATACAAGAGTACAAATGTGTTACGTGTCTAGGGGCAAGTATCTAACTTTATTGATTAGCTGTGGACAATATTTGTGGCAATTTTGGGAGATGAAGCCGGAAACTGGAGAATGGAGAAAGTTGCCTAACATTTCTTTGGAAGCTCAAAAATGCAGAATGGAACAGCTTGGCTTTGAACACAGCGATACTCTCAGACCGTCTGGTTGGTTGAAGTACCCAGAGGTGTTGACCTTCGTGGTTTCCGGTCCAGATCGGACTACCATGATTTTCTATCATCTTCTTACACAGGAAATTGACTTGATTGACTTACCTAATTTTACTAATTTTCACAAAGTTGTAGTCCATGGGAACAGCCTTGTATGGTCGAGTGATATCTAATTTATGTTATTTTCTTTGATGGGTTTAAAATATGTGGCAGAGATATTCAGTTTTTGAAGGAGTTGTATTATTTACTAAGCCATATTTAGGTTATGTACTCATGCACTGGGACTGAAATATAGCACTTCTGGCACATTTATTCTCTCTCAAGTTAGACCAATTTTTTTCTGATTCATTGCATTGACAAGGAAATAAGCTTTCTTGGATGAAAGAGAGCATAGCCACATATTGATAGTTTCCGAGAAAATGGACACATGTAAATGCCATTTGAAGAATTTACAGATAATTGCACAACTTAATTTTACGGATAACTTGCACAACCCACGTCAAATCTTTACTTCAATTTTAAATATCCAAAAAGAAATAAAAAAATACGCTCTGTCAGGGTAATAATAAATCCAAGGGATAATCACAAAAACAACCCTGAGGTTTGGGTTAATTACAAAAAAATCCAGACATGTTTCAAAATTACAAAAAAAACCCTTCGGGTTTTTTTTTCTTAATTTTAGGGCAGAATCGTAATATTCTTGTAAATGTCGTGGGGATTTTGAAATACTTTTGAAAATCAGGGAAAAGTGTAAGATTTTAATCAAACCTCAAGGAGTTTTTGTAATTTTCAAAGAACTTTGGGTTTTTTGTAATTAGCTCAAACCTTAGGGGTGTTTTTGTAATTATCCCTAAATCCATTCAAATATTTACTTCAATTTTAAACCTCCAAAAAAAAAAAAAAAAAATACGCTCTATCAGAGGTAATAATAAATCCAAAAATAAAAAAGATAATTAAAAAGGATAATGTTTTCAATTTATAGAACTTGGTAAGTGGTAATAGCTACTTGCTATACCATCGATGTAGGTGAGTAGGTTCCAAGAAAACATGTAAAATGAAACGTCCCAAGTTCACAGTAGGTTCCAAGAAAACATATAAAATGAAATGAATCCAAGAAGAATAAGAAGAATGTGGTCTGAGAGAACTATAAAACGAACTATAAAACGAATCTAAGTTCACTATTCACAGTGAAGAATGTGGCTCTTGAGCTCTGATATTCAAAATTATAGCACAACCATGTAACAATGCTCTCCAGCTTCATCAATATGTAACCTTGTAAATTGATTACCCATGTTCCGTTGGTTGGCGATTAGGTTTGTCTTCACCGAATATGCACGTAGAAGTTCCGCGTGAGTCGACCGGTGATGATTTTTGCATTAATAGCAAATCGTGGAACCATGATCCCTATGGCCGCCTGTTCGAGTTGCTGTCTACTCATGGGATTCTCAGCTGTTGGCCACTCACGAAACAACACTTCCATGACGCAACTTAGCAACGCCATTTCCAATGCGCTTCGGATGGGAAAGGCATGAACTGAGCAGCTTGAACCGGTGCAGGAGCTGCTTGAACGGGTGCGGCTAGCATGTCGTCCTGTACACCCCCAATAACCCGGCTTCTCACATAAAACTGCCCGTTAACTAAAACTGCGGTTTAGACAAATAAGTGTTAACGTAACTGGATATTCATGTGTAATTGATTAACTGAAATTAAATTTAGTACCTAAATTTCTTTTGTAGTTCATGATTCGCATGAAGTCATTCCCGAAGAATAGGTATCTTTCTTTCTCCCCTTGTGGCCTATTTGCATAGATGTTGTTCACATGGGGCAAGGCCAAATTTCTTCGCCTAGGGGTGACATGTGGCAAGGCCAAATTTCTTGGCCTATGGAATGTAGTAAATATACCATCCCGCAAAGCT
Source organism: Rehmannia glutinosa (assembly GCA_016081115.2). Lineage (NCBI taxonomy): Eukaryota > Viridiplantae > Streptophyta > Magnoliopsida > Lamiales > Orobanchaceae > Rehmannia > Rehmannia glutinosa. The sequence goes on from JABTTQ020000139.1 coordinate 97,993, forward strand.
AGACAATAGAAAAAATAAAATAAAATTAAGAGTTAACAGGTCCCATTAATTACACACTTAAAATTAAAATTAACTTACTAATATGCTTATTATATCCCATATCGCTCACTAGAGCGTTACCGAAATTCACGATTTCCTGTTTCTCCTCTGCCCGAAGTCGCGAAACCGGTGACTTGAATCGTACAAGTATTTCATTACTGAATTGTTGCAAATGAAATTCACCATAAAACCAGAGATGCATAACAATCAGCAAAAAAAGAACATATGGCATAAAAATCAGCTAAACTACATAACAACAGGAGGAGACATAAATATATCAAGCAAGGTGTGCGCTTTCTCAAGATTGTACGCATTTTAAAAAGTTCACACATGTTGCAATACCAAAAATCTAAACCTCAAACATAAAGCTGTGTGGCCTCCCATGCTCAGTTCGAAAATCGGAGATTGTGAAAAATTTCGGTGATTTTGATGTTTTGGAGGATAAGGTCCAGATTGCATGCCGGCCTGATGGGAAAGCCACTGGAGAGGCGTATGTGGAATTCGGTTCGGCTGAAGAGGCTAAGAAAGCGATGTGTAAGGACAAGATGATGATCGGATCGAGGTATGTGGAACTTTTTCCTTCGACACCTGATGAACTTTTTTTTTTTTTGGGTGAACTTTTTCCAGAAAGAAATCTGTATGTGTTATCTTTGGTTCCTGTAGTAGAAGGATTATTGGGTGTTGGAAAATTATACTCTTAAATTGTTGCTTTCTTAGTGGAGCAGTTACTTTAGACATGCTTTATATTTTCTAATCTCTTTCCCTTTTCTAAACTCTATGCATGGTGTGAAAATGATTTGGTTAGTCTCGATATTTGGATGGTAGAAATTCCATAAAACATAAAACCACAGACGCATAAAAAAGAACATATAGCATAAAAATCAGCTAAACAACAGTAGACATAAATATATCAAGCTGAAGCTCAAGCTCTGCGTTTAACAAAAGAAATCATAATATATCAGTGACAAAAATTTAACATAGAGCAGTCAAACTCACTTTTTTAAGTCCAGAAATGACAATTTGTCAATGGAGGCAGGTTCTTGCTTCTCTGATGTTAGGCCTCTAGTTCTCTTATGAATATTTAAGTACAAAATTTCCTAAGGGTGCATTTGGATGGGAGGATTTGGGAGGGGATTTGGGAGAAGAGATTTGAAATCCTTAGCTAAATTCACACCTCTCTTTGGCATATAAATCCAAATCAATGGATTTCAAATCCTCTTTAAGTTTTAGTTCATTTTCAAAGGATTTCAAATCCCTCCCAAAACCTAGTCATTTGAAATCCATTCTTTTGTTTTCCCTTTATACTCACTTGCAAATTCACACACACTTACACACATTGCACACATTTACACACACTACACACACTGCACACATTTACACACACTACACATATTTACACACACTACACACACTCGCACACTTTTACACACACATTTACACACACTACACATATATTATACACACTGCACACATTTACACACACTCACACTCACACATACTCTCCTCATATATGCACACGCATTATCATCACACACATATTCAAACATAATAAAAGTTATATATTTCATATTTTTATTAGCGTATAAAATTATAATTATTTACAAAATAATAAGATTATATCTTTTATTTTTATTTATTAAATATCAATTAAAAAAATAAATAGAGCTTCTAAATTTTTTTTTATCAAAACTTACGATGGATTTGAAATCCTCACACAAATTCACATCATCCAAACAAAGAGGTGGATTTCAAATCCAATGACTTTGAAATCCATTCATTTGAAATCCCTGGAATTTCAAATCCCTCCATCCAAATGGGCCCTAATTGTGCATTCAAAATCTTTATGAAAATATGGAGTAGGCCATATTATCACATGTTTTTGACATCTGTGGCCTTATGATTAGCTCAAGCTGTATGATCATTCATTAGAATATTGAGCCGCCAATATACACCATTTGCATATATTTGTACATTGATGTGTTACTATAATCTACATGACTACATCCCTTTTCCTAATATTATGTAGCTCATGTATGCAGGGAACAAAAATTAATAGAGTCAAGAAATCTCTTGGAGACAATTTAGGTGCTCAACCCTGTAGAGAATATTTCTAAATGGAAAGCTGCAAAGTCAAAAGGGACACATACACTAATTTTTAGGTTTTGTTGTAATCATTCGAGTTATAGGCTAAAAGATATAATCACATTATAGACACTGTTGGGACTTATTGGAATCATTCGAGTTCAAAAAAGAGTCTGATTCAACATCTTCTTTTAAGGGCATACCAAATACAACCAGCAAGTATAGAGAGGTAGTTATGAAATGAGCAAGTGTTTCATGTTTTTACTTTTTGCAATCGTATACTAAAACTTTATATATGCGCAGGATAAGAGAGTTAATTGGCATTCTACTCCTTTTGAGACAAGATTGGATAGAGCTCTCAATAGAGGTGCTGCTGAAGCTTAATTCCATCACAAAGCAATTAAGTGAAGTTTGTCAAATGAATTGGTTGATTGTATTGATTTTTTTGTGTAAGCAAATAAGCACATGTTTGCATATAGTCATATAATAAGGAATCGATGATACTTTTAATTGGGTAGCGAGAATAAATTCACCGTAGACCATACATGTACAACAATATGTAGGACATGTTCGGAAAAAACACGAAAATAATCGGACAGGGAGTGATAAGCAACAACAGCCGCAGCGGCCAGCCCCACGCAATTTTTCCTCAATTTTTTTTTTTTTTTAAATGAAAACTGTTGTTCAGCCTTATAATTACAATTTACGGGTTGTGAAACAAAAACCAAACCCAACTTCAGAAAATCAATATTCTGCCTTCATCAACAAATCAAATAGTAGCACGGATTTTTATGCAGAAATTGTTTTTCTCTGAAAATTTGAAACGACTATAATTATCTCGTTTCTTATCCGATTAATATGCAAAATATACCAAATTAATCCTCTCAGCAAGATCTACCATTTGATACCAATATTACATATAAAAAAAAATAAAATTCCAGATTCGAATTTTTTATTAAAAACAAAAAAAATTGAATCTCATACGTATCACACGTATCAAGACATCAATTAGCGAGTAAGCTGTGTCTGCTCTCGATACACTGTAAGCAAATAAGCACATATTTGCACATAGTCACATAATAAGGAATCGATGATACCTTTTAATTGGGTAGCGGAATAAATTCACCGATTCGCGTTTTATTAGCCCTTGATCTCTATAGCTCGCCTACAAGCCCCTCTTGAATTGCACTTGAATATAGGTCGTCCTTCACTCCGTGCGTCGCTCCACTCGATGTGAATACTACTAGAGCACCCACAATCTTGCACACCTTAAACCTCATAGACACCCGAGTGGTGATTCTCCAAGAAAGAAATGTAGAGAGAAAAATTTTGTGTATGATATATCCTGTCTTGTAAGAATTAACGTGTGTTTAGGAATGAGAGAGTTCATCTTATAATTGTAAGATATCTCAATTCCCGCCATAATCAAATCCTACCATATTAGATTAATACCAAGATGCATGCTCTTTAATTAAGGGTCCTTTAATTTGGCACAATCTTTCCTATCTTAGAAAATATGAATGCAATTTTCCAATAGTTTATTGGGGCACATAAGTACTGTTCGATTTATTTAGACGCTGTAAGCCTGTAAGCATGTTCTCAATGTGCTCTTTTTTTTACTATCATACACCATTTTTGGTTCCATTGAATTTACTACTATCATGAAAGAGTTGAAAACCTCAGGGATGCAAATAGAGTTTTGGGGTGCTAATATGAAAAGTGGGGAGCCACGTGCATGCTTAGGGGCCCTCTAACTTTTTTCTTTTTAGCATCTATATTTTTATTATTTTGTATTTTGGCCCCCTTCATAATTTCGTTGGATATATAAAAATTATTGTATGAGTTTTAGTAAGTTAAATTGGAGATTTTGTGGATCTTATTTTATCTTATTATTATCTTAAAAAGTATATTTCTATTCATCAAATTCACTTTAGTATTTTGCATTAATTTACTTTATTATAAATCTTATACACTACTTAAATTTAAAAATAATTAAATTCATTAAATTTGTAAATTATTCATTTTCTTCATTTATTCAGAGAATACTTGGATACAGATTTGGATACACTCCTGCTCAAATCTGAAATTTTTAGAGCACCAAATTCAACCATGATTACCAAAATTCATTTATTCCACTTTTCAATTCGATTCAATAAAATTTATATGAGACGGTCTCAAGAACATAGTCAATGAGACGGATTCTATTTCAATCCAAATCAAAGCCCGTGAAAAAGCTCACTTATTTTTGTGATTTGTAGGATTAATCTCATAAACATAAAGTCAAACGACCTCCTCGTACAAGACCACCTCGTTTGGATTACGGCATATTCTTCAAATTTATAGATGCTGGAAAGCCTTGATGGCTCTGGTAAATTTAATAGAACATTCTAATCACTATTAAAGACTCTATTTAGCTACAAATTTCCCTAAGCAAGTACGGATCTATAATCCCGACAAGCAATTTCAATATATTATGGCATTTTGATCTTTTATTTTTTTCCCCCTCTTTTTGTCGCACAGGCTCCTTATTTATATATGAGTACTATTAAGCAAATAATGTGGGGGAAAGATATCCTTTGAGTCCAAAAAACGCTTTGTCAAGCTTAACCAAATCTTACTCTAACCAGTGTGCCTAAAAATTGTTTACTTGAATGTTTGAGCTTCGTTATGTTAAGAAACTAATTGAAGACAAAAGAAAAAAAATACTTATTTTGATGATAATGTTACAATTTTCAAAACTGTACAAGTACATCATGTACTACTCCTTCCGTCCCATAAAGATAAGCAAGTAGAATAATTCACATGATTAAGAAAACATAATAAATGTAATCGAGATTATAATTTTTTTCTTCATATTCTTCCTATTTTGCTCTTACATTAAATGGTAATATATCATTATAATATAGTATTCCAACTATCTTTTTTTTAAAAACAAAGTGAATTAAATAGTGGTAATTTAGTCTATTGTTGTATAATTAATACTTCAAATAAGGAAATAAATTTATAAATTGGGACGGATGAAAAAGAAAAAATGATCCATCTTTTTAGACGGAGGGAATAGTTATTTAGTAAAAGAACTGCAATTTATATTTTAGGATTATCATGAAAAGACAACATTGGTAAGATCAAAAACACATGTTAACAACCCTATGTAAGAGTTGGAATTTGGACAAGAAAATATGGGAGCCAATCCCATGGAACTTCATTCTCTTAATTTTTTGAAAAATACTTGAATAAAACACGGTATTTGCATATGAGGTTGAAATCACATATATATATCTTTGATTCTTTTCATAAATAATAATGTGACAAAAAGAGTTAATTGCATCTATGGTCCCATAAGATTTTCTTCATTATAATTTTTAGTCCTACGATTGCGCAATTGTCCCATAGGATTAAGATTATTGCAAAAGAAGTCCCGAGATCTTAAATTCAACATATTTGGTCCCATAATTTTCAAAGGTTGCACCTTCGGTCCCAAAATAATTCATTTTACGAAAAATTCACCCTCAGCCCCACAGATTAGGCCTCTTACACTGTTAGTCCCGTACTTTGCATTTGTCATTCCAATTTGTTTTCAAATCTGTTAGGAAATTTATTGTTTAGATTTTGATGAATGCCATGTAAAACTTAGAATAGAAAGTTGGCACCCTTTTGATTCTTTGTAAAATGCATTGTAACAATTAGAGTGGCAAGGTGTTCGAGTTAAGTCGGCCTACGCCCTAACATGCAAGAAGACAATCAAGATTGGAAGGAAGACTCTTGTGAGAGACAATTTGAGTATGGCAAAAAGAGTAGACGGGAACTCTCTTGAAGAAGCAGTGAGATGCGGCTAAGTGGAGTATCAGTCAAGTCAACTCGAGAAAAGCCAAGTCTCAAGTTGAAGTGTGAAGAGTCATCCATGATTGGAAGCGACTCTAAGTCACCTGGGGAAAGCAAGGAAACGCGGTCAAGTCGAGATAATCAGAAAAAGATCCGTTGCTGCGAGAAATCAAGAGATTTACTTAAACAAGTAATATCTCCATACCACCTTTCTGAGTGCTCACCCCGAGAAGCGTGCAAAAGGAATGAACCAATGGGAAGCACTACACCGTGTCGAACTCCTCAAAAGGTGAAAGAACAATTCATACGAGGAAATGGCAATTCCAAGGATCGCAACAAGACAAGCCAACGACGCAAGTGACTTTCAAAAATAAGCCTATCTCTCAACGGGCAAATTTTTGAAAGATCACTATAAAAGGCCGAGGAATGACTCGAGAGAAGGTAACTGAACCACGAACATTCAAGAAATCAATTAAAATTATAACCGAGAAATACTCTCAAATCATTCAAGATTAATCCTCAAGCCTACATTACGAAGTACATCAATCCAACACTCACCTGTGAAGGAAAGAGAACTTCAATCAGTTGAAGAGGAAACTTTTGAAGAAAAGGGTCTACATTCCACGAAGGATTGTAGGAAGGTTCAAGGTCGAACCAAGTCTTAAGCTTTTGGAGGGCTTCGTGATCAAATCCAAAGAGCTTGAGCAAGTGAGCGAAGTAGCAAAGGCACTGCCCTGTGAAGAAGTTCGAGTCGTAAGAGAAGCCAGGTTTGAGTGATCAAGGCGTCTCAGATTGAGTCCCAAAGGATCAAGTCCGTGTGTGATCAAGACTTGTATCGGATTACCACTTTGTAAACCGATCATTACCTAAAGTGGATTCCTCCGGGGAGTTGGAGAAGAGAGGAGTAGAAGAATTACCCCATCTTCGAACCTCTATAAAAATTTTCTTGTGTCATTTACATTTCAAAGATTTTAATTCCCGCATTTTTAACTCGCTTATATATCTTGATAAATTTGCTATCCATTTGATAATACAAGTACTAAACCCAAAGACTAAACTCTTACTTAATCAAACTTAAGGGTGTTAAGTCTTCCATTGAAAACAAAACCACAGTTGAGTTAATTTAGAGTCAATTTGGTGAGTTATTCCATCAACAACTCGATTGAGTGCATTGAGAGGCTAACTCTCTTGATTGACTAAATCGATATCCATCAAGGACACTTCTGACTATGAAGAATCAACTCGTATATTTAAAAGACTAAATCGAAAATTTGGTAAGGTTTATTCAACCCCTTCTAAACCTTACACTTACACCCCTTGGGACCTACAAGTGGTATCGGAGCGGTTGGTTCATTGAACCCTCCGCAGTTCTTACCGAACTAGATCTCCAAACTTTTCAAAGTCCGCTTTAGTACTTAAACTTTCGAAACTCTTTTTATCATTAAAAGTTATTATAATGGAAGCAAATTTGACACGCATCCCTATGTTCACTATTGGAGAATTTGATGATTGGAAAATTCGTATGCGGGTTCATCTATCGGCATTACATGATGAGATGTGGATAGTGATAGAAGATGGGCCTCTGCAAATCTTAAAGGAAAACAATTTGTCACGAAGAGTTCTGTTGAAGGAGAAAAAGATGTTGCTCCCGGACGGAGTCATGGTTGAAAAACCAAGAACCGAGTGGACGAATGATGACAGAAAAAGATATAACCTGGACAATGTAGCTAAGGACATCCTTTACAAAACCGACAAAGCCATGTTCAATAAAGTCAAATCATGCAAAACGGCTAAAGAAAATGCAGGACAAGGTGACATTGATTTGTGAAGGCTCGTGAGCAAATCAAAGAAAATAAATTATCAGTGGTGTCTGAGTAAATTTGAGAACTTCAAAATGATCTCGGGAGAGAACCTGGATCAACTAGATGCTCGGTTCACGTAAATCACAAATGAGTCGGCCAAACTTGGAAAGGAATATACACGAGAAGAAATGTGTATGAAAATCCTAAAAAGTCTTCAAATTTGAATGGGAAATGAAGGTCATAGCACCGAGACATTCCATGGACCTATCAAAGACATCCAACCATGAGTTATTCTTAGACCTCAAAGCCTACGAGTTTGGTGAGAAGAAAAAGACCGAGGAAGAGACAATTGTGCACCCAAAACAATTTGCTCTAATTGTTAAAGATGGGAAGAGAGAGTGAGGTCAAAGAAGTCATTGACCCGGAAAAATAATACGATGGTTAAAAGATTCAACAAGTTCTTTAATAAGAACTACAAGAGAGGAAAGGGTGAATCTTCCGAAGACACTCGGCTCCTCCAAATCAAGGGAAGATAGGCCAACCAAGAGAACATATCATCAAAAAGTTGAGTATCAAAGGTGACAATCCAAGAATGGAAAGAGTCGATCAAAAGGTTGAATATCTATCTTTGGAATCAGACAACCAGGTCACTATGCCATTGATTGTCCATATCCTGTAGTCAACAAATACAGGGATGAAGAAGAAGAAAGGAAGGTCTTGAGAGAAAGAAGACAAGAAAGGAAAAAGGCAATGATGGTGCAGAGATATTAAAAACAAACCAAGTCAAGAGAGACAGTTGATTGAGAGAGCGGTTGAAGCCGACTACTCAAGTGACTACGAGGAAGAAGCCCCGATCCGCTTGATGGCCAAAGAACAAGATCAACGACCAAGAAGATGAGGTACAATCTAACTCAACAAACTCGGACACTAGTGATAGTGATGTGACACACACACTTCATCACCCAGCGATCTTTATGATTCATTAGGCAAAATGATGAAAGATTTTGAACACATTAAATCCTCACACACACTATTGAATGAGGAAAACGACTACTCAAAAGTCAAAACTCAAAGTGACTAAGGAGCTGAGTACTCTAAGTCAAATAGGCTGATGAGAATGAAAGTTTAAAAGTGAAAATGCTAAATTAATAAGCGTAAATTGCCGCTATAGAAAAGAGGAAGAATGACCTCAAGAATGTTATTGCCTCATTCACTAAGGCATCTAAATCATTGGATGATCTTATTATGAGTCAAAGAGAATGTGGAGACAAGACATGCTTAGGATTTAATTCTCTCAGTGCTATGTCAAACCTCAAGAGTAATTTTGGAAAAAGGATCTTCAAGTCATGAAGAGTCGAAAAATCCAAAACTCTAAATGTTGCACACACATTCACTCCAAAGCACAATAACAAGCAAACGGCCTTGGTTACAAAGGAAAAGGAAAACGGCCCAGTTGAGTGTCTTTGAAAGGACAAGCGAGAAGAGATTCAATGAGTCCTCAAAGCAAACTCATAACGGTAAAATACTCTTAGTAAAGAAGAAGCGAGCTACCAAAAATCCCTTTAAAATCCATAAAAGAAATACATATGATGGGAATGGTAGAAAATATCCAAGCCAAGCCGATTGGAATAATGTGAACTATCAAAGATAGATTTATGGAATATAAGCCCAAATGGCAAAGGCCAAGAACTCGGCTAAAGGCCATTCCAAAAGTATAAGAGCTTTCATCAAGACACATATGCACTTAGGCACTACACTCAAAGACACCACAATTACCCAAGGAAGGCAATTGCTAAAACACATATGCAAGCATGCGGAGACAAAAGAGACAGTTGTATGAACTAGAATCCCCAAGCAATTTGCAGGATTAATTATGATTATGGCATTGATAGATGGCAACCCCTTAGAGTCAAATCATTTGGCTATAGGTTGGTTGGATCATCTTACAATTCTAACCCCTCGGACCCGAGACAAGTATGGGTACCTAAAACTTAATTTCCTTGATTGCGGGTTCAAGGAACATCCGAGTGCCAAGGAACCTGGTACATGGATAGTGGTCATTCCGGACACATGACGACAGAAACAAGAAAAATCTGTCAAAATTCAAGGAAGTTAAAGGAGCAAAAGTCATATTTGGAGAAATGAAGCTCTGGTGAAATAAGAGGCATTGGATCCATCAAGAGGAATGGATTAGAAATCACAGGACGTTGCATATGTTGAAGGACTCAACTTCAACTGCTAAGCATCGATCAACTCGTGACAAGGGCTACAACGTTGGATTCAACATGGGAATATGCCAAATCAAAGATATTGAATCAAATGAAGTTGTCTTTGCAAGGATGTAGACAGAAAAATATGTATGTAGTGGATTGGTCAAACGCAACACCCAAAGACTGTCTACTAGCAAAAAGCACAATTTGAATCAAGTTGGCCGTGGCACAAAAAGCCGTGAGTCATCTCAATTTCAAAACAATTAAATGTTTGGCAAGAAGTCATCTTGTGGAAGGATTACAGGACTCGAGTATACAAAAAGGAGAGTATATGTGGCGCGATGTCGAAGGGAAAACAAATCAAGTCGTCATTCAAAGAAAAGACATCCCCATCCTCAACAAGAATATTGCCGCTTCATATGGATCTATTTGGCCCAAATGGAACCAACAAAGATAAGTGGAAAGAAATACACCTTGGTGGTAGTAGATGACTACTCAAGATATACATGGACAATATTCATGTGTAAAAAGAAAGAAACTCTACAAAAACTACCACATCTAATGAAGAGGATTCAAAACGAGAAGAGTCAAACCATTATCAAAATAAGATCGAAGGAGGAACGAGAATTTGTCAATGGAATAATAACTCAAGATTGTGTTGAAAATGGTATTGGTCATGAATTATCACAGAACAAGAACTCCCAGCAGAATGGAGTTGCGAAAGAAGAATAGAACCTCAAAGAAGCAAAGCAAAGGACCATGTTAGTCAAGCGGGGTTACCAAAAAGATTTTGGTGAAGCAATCAACACAAACTTGCTACACCCAAAACGGATGTATGATAAATAGACAGTGACAAAGACTCCTATGAGATCCGGATGGAAGAAAACCAAATGTTGCATATTTTAATATTTGGATGTAAATGCTTCATCCACAACAATGGCAAAGACAATCTAAAGGCTTTTGATGCTAAAGCCGATGAAGGTATCTTCTTAGGATACTCGGTGAAAGCAAAGCCTACAGTACTCAACAAAAGAACTATGGTTACGAAGAATCCATTCATGTAGTATTCGATGAGCCAAATGTAAATGGAGAAGACATTGAAGAGTCACCGCTAAGTTCTAATCATCCAACCCATCTGAGAAGAATCCCTATCTTTCAAGTCAAGCTTCGGGATTATCAATTCGAAGGAGATGAGATAGTCAATCTCAAAAAATTTGGAAAATTTGGCTAAGTGATTACGAGAGAGTCGACCACAAAGAACACACCGCAAGTCAATCGAATCGGCTAACTTACTCCAACCTCGATGTAAGATGGCTAAGAGACCATCCACGAGAACTTGTCATTGGAGATATGAGAGAAGGTGTCAAAACAAGATCCGAACTCAACAAGATGCTATGTTCACATGCTTCATTTCGCAAATAGAGCCCAAAGACGTGTCACAAGCATTGGACGACACACATTGGATTCAAGCTATGCAAGAAGAGTCAATCGGTTTGAAAGAAATAAAGTATGGGAATTAGTGCAAAGACCCATACATCAAAATGTTATTGGCACCAAATGGGTGTTCGTAAATAAGATGAACGAGGAAGGTTCGCGGGTAAGAAACAAAGCAAGACTAGTAGCCAAAGGATATTGCCAAGAAGAAGGAATAGATTTTGATGAAACATTCGCCCTGTAGCAAGATTGGAAGCTATAAGGATGTTTCTTGCCTATGCTTTTGCTCACAAGGATTTCATTGTATATTAGATGGATGTAAAAAGTGCATTCCTAAATGGTTTATTGGAAGAAGAAGTGTATGTTGAACAACCTCCAGGATTTGAGCGAAGACTCTTGGAGATAAGGTATACAAACTCAAGAAAGCTCTATATGGATTGAAACAGGCACCCGGAGCTTGGTATGATACCTTGTCACAATTCCTAATCGAAAATGGATTCACAAAAGGAAAAGTAGATAGAACACTTTTAATTCAAGACAAAAATAGTATAACGCTTGTTCAAATATATGTGGATGACATCATTTTTGGATCTACAAACAAAGAGTCGTGTGAAAAATTTTCAAACCTCATGCAAAGTAAATTTGAAATGAGCATGATGGGAGAGCCGACATTCTTCCTGGACTCAAGTGAAACAATTTGAAGGATGGAACCTTCATAAGTCAAACAAAATACACCGAGATTTAATGAAGAAGTTTGGTATGGAGGAGAAGTCTTCTCAGTAAAAATACCAATGAACACATCGGTCAAAATGGACATGGATGCGGATGGCAAGCTCGTAGATCAAACAAGATACTGAGCACTTATTGGATCATTGCTCTATCTCACAAAGAAAGAGCGGACATCACCTTTTTGTGTAGGTGTATGTGCAAGATTTCAATCTGCTCCAACAGAGAGCCATATGACAAAGAAAGCCTAAGAGAATTTTGAGATACTTGAAAGGAAGCCAAGAAGTAGGCCTATGGTATCCAAAGGAAGGTGGATTCAAGCTAATTGGCTATTCAGATTTCGACTATCGGATGCAGAGTGGACAAGAAGAACACTTCGGCACATGTCAAATGCTAGAAACAGCGATTTCCTGGTTTAGCAAGAAGCAAAATTCAATAGCCACCTCTATAGCCGAGGCGAATACATAGCTTTGGTCTTTCACATCCAGCTATATCAATGAGTAATCTCGTAATTTTTATTTAAATGGCAGTTCGGGCATGTTGTGCCCAAGTCCTATGGATGAGACAACAATGAGAGACTATGAAGTTGAGGAAAAAGAGATTCCAATCATGTGTGATAACACAAGTGCAATAGCAATCACTCAAAATCCTGTGTTGCACTCAAGAACAAAGCATATTGATGTCGATATCATTTCATAAGAGATCACGTTGAAAAGAAGGACATCATCCTGGAATATATCTCAACCGATAAACAACTAGTGACATCTTCACAAAACCATTATGTGAGTCAAGATTTGAAGAACTCAAACATGAGTTGGGGTTAATTGAACTAAGCCGAGACACGAAGAATCAAAGAAAAGAAATGGAACGAGAAAGGAGGTGAAAAAGAGTGAACATAGAAATCACCAAGAATCACCAGATCGGAAGACAACTACACCAAGTCACTAATAATTTGAGTCACTAAGAGAATCGTGAGAAGTAGAGTTAAATCGCCTAAAGAATAAGCTAAGTCACTTATAAGCAAAGTGACAAAAACGCGTCGTTTTTGACTAAGCAGAATGTTTTAAGAAATACGTCAAAGATAATGATGATGTGCATGTACATAAAAGCCGCACACCAAGCTTATGATTGGATATAAATGATGTCGCATTAAATACGAGACATTAAATGCTAAATAGGCGTGCAAAATCTAAGCCGTTGATTTCGATCACATTTCAAAACCACCCGCACGCCCTTTCATAAACCATATTTAAACCATTTTCGTCCGTTTCTCTCTCACACTTCTAAAACTGTTCATTTCTTTCTCTCAAAAGCAAAGGCAAAAAATTCTCTCGAAACCCTATCAATCTTCAAATCAATTTCGAGTTTTTCTTCGATATAATCCTGAAAAATGGCACCAACTTATGACTTTACCAAGTTAGGAAAGCAAATCTACACCGCTCTACGGTGGATTTCGACGGAATGGTGAAACAGGGTCCGACGACACCCTAGTGAAGAAAATCGCTGAAAAGTTGGAAACGTCAGGGCTAAAAGCTTTTCGACGTTAGAATATCCGATGACATATGTGGAGGAAGTCGCATAATTCTACGTGAATGCCGAGATTCACGATGAAGGAATAAAGTCATCATTCACGGAAAGCGGTGACTATCTCTCGCCAAGGATTTGGTGAACATTGCTCACTACGGCCAGAGGAGCATCGTGAGATTAACGGTTGATGTCAACCTGGATGATGCTTGGAAAGAAATAGCCAAGCCCGACTTTGCTTTGATAAAATAGTGTATACTGACAAACAAGAGATATTTTGAAGGAGGATTATCACAAGTTGTTGGACATAGTTGCCAAATGTATCGACATCAAATTTGGCGACTTTGACCAATCACAAAGGCAAAGCTGATTGTAATGGCTGCAATCATCGCAGAAAAAGAAGATAAACCGATGAGTTTGTCTCACAGCAGACTCGCTGCGACGCGTGGGAACAAATCCTTCAAGGAAGATGGCACATTTGGAGGATCCTAGGATATGGCCTAGTGATTGGCGGCTAATGGAGGTGAAAGGAGTCCCTCTTAGACATGAGAAGGCATTCCATGTTAACAAGAGGATGTTTAGAGCAAAACCTCTGGGCGCATGATGAAGGGAGCTTACGCAAGAGAGCCGACACACGGTGAGGGGGAATCGGTGACCCAAGATACAAAGCTATTTCTCTCCGGCCAAGAAGAAGAAAGTCGCCCCGCAGTTGCTAAGAAGATCACTGCGCCCCTGCAAAGAAAGAAAACCAAACATGCTCCTGCCCCGCAACAGAGTCCCTGCCCAAAGCCGTGTCTCTCGCCCCTGCAGTTAGCCGGTCGAGAAGGACTCACAAATACCTTCTCCGATCGTCAAGAAGAGGAGAACGAGAAGCCAAAACGGCTGCTCCTCGAGAAAAAGACACACCAAGACGGCCCCGCCGCCCCAAGACTCGAGAGGACACGCGTCTCGAACGTAAATCCTCCTCGGTACAAACTAGGAGACGAAGACGACATTATCAAGCGCCCGAGCTGGAGAAACCAGTGAGTCGCCCCACTCGGCTAGAGCAGAGACGGAGATCGGCTGGAGAAGTAGAGTCTCAGATGTAATTGATGAAACAACCAAGTCTGCTCAAGGCGATCGGCAGAGGCAACTCAAGACACGGTTTGTAGTTCACGCAATTTGAAACACAAGAAGAAAGCGCAGAGCGGATAGTGATGTGATGATCATATCCCCATCTTACCCGGACATCCAAAATCGTCTGCGTGGAGGAAATGGAAGTTGAGTAAGTCAAGGGAACAATTCCAACGGCCCGAGTTCATAGAAGAAGAAGAGGAACTGTTGAGCTTCCTTGGGATCGACCACATGCACTCCCCGCACCGGATGAAGACAATCGCACGGACATCCCGCAGATCTACAAGGACAAGGAGAAAGAAAAGCAAGCGAGAGGCCGAGGCACGTGAGAAGGCAAGCATCCGTCCTATCTCGGCACACAGAACACACACACATCCTCTCCTTGATGTCCTCTCCGATAGCGATGAGGATCCGGAGAATGCCGCTTTCTGAAGAGTTGCAAATGCAGCAAGCATTGCATGAATCGAGAATCCTTCACGAGCAAAGATCGATGGAGGGACCAGGAGAGTCCTCGAAACACACCGAAATTGATCCAATGGGAGTGGTTCAAACAAATCGCCATCGTTGTTGCTGCCACCACTTCCCCACTCACTCGGAAGAAGGCAATAAGGGACTTGGCGATGAAATCGGGATAGTGGGGACCCCAATCGAGCCAACCCCTATTGAAGGTGTGTTACCACCGCCCCAACGGCTGAACAATCAATCGAAACAAAAGGGAGTTTGGAGACGAGTAACCCCATTCCAAGTCACTCACGGTGGTGCGCCACCGAGGGGGAAACTCCTCCACCGCAGCAAGGCAAGGAGGAGGATCTGCAGATGACTCCACAACGAATCAAGGAGGCGAAGTTGAGAAAATACAAACACAAGAAGAACAACAAGTTGCCATCAACTAAGCTCGCATGGGGATTGAGACTGTCTCGGTGAGGTGCCAATCGCTCAAGGCTAATGACGTTGTTGATGCAATCGAGGCACGGAAGGAACAACCCCGGGAGTTAACACTGGCGATGAAAGTGCAATCCATGGAGTTGAGACTCAATGGATGCCACCACGAAAGACCCTAAGGCGGTGCCACGCTGTCGAAAGGGAGGACAATGCCTCATTGCCGCAGAGAGACTAGCTGGAGGTAATGAAGGCCACGGGAGGTTGAGACTTCCCGAGGTAAAGAAGTCAAGTAGAGAACATCCCTCCCGCTATCATCGACCCATCCGAGAAGGAGATAAGCGCACTTCATGATTCCCAGGATAATCGATGTCACCTTTCTTCGGGATCGGAAGGCGAAGAAGAAGCTCGAGTCATCCCCCGTGCCAAATCCAAAAGACTCGGTGCGGATGTTCCAAGCACGAGCAAGTCGATCCCAAGACTACTCGTCAAACCTTTAACTTGGATGATGAGCCACCAATGGAAATCTCATCATCATCCGATGACGCTTCCGATAAGGCCGAGGACAAGTCTACTCAAATGGAAAAATCGGTGAGACCAACAACGGTTGTTGAGGATACTGAGGCTCGGCAAGCGGGTCCACTTCACAACAAGACCCGGTGAACAAGAGACCACTACGCAGATCCTCAAGCTGCAGCAGATCGATTCCTAAAAGAACTTCACGCGCACCACTCATCATCGAACAAATCCCGGTGGCGGTGATGAATCTTTACGTGAGAATCTTTTCCTTTTTCCCTCGGAGGTACCCGACCTCCATGAAGAGTCGATAATGAACGCGACGCTATCACGCACCAGCCTCCCGTTTTTCTGGTACCATTGTTCCACCGCTTATGACCTTGATGTTGTATGGCCATCACCGCAATGAAAGAATCGGTTGAAGTTCGAGAAGTGTTCAAGGCACTATTTATTCGAGGTCGAACGGATGGAGAGGCATCAGCCTCTTTGGACATGCGATCGGACAACAGAGATGCCAACCTTACGGCCCGACTTGAGAGGCATAACAATCGAGAATAAGGGAATGGTGGCAACAACAACAAACAATGTGTGTGGAACAAGTTAGATTCTTTAGGACATTGTTCAACAAGTCTTTGGTATGGAGAGTCGAAAATGCCGATGCAAAACGAAGGTTCGAGAGAGCATATTGAGCACATGCATGAAGCTCATCTTCGCCGAGATAAAGCTCTGCGTGAGCAAAATACGAATGATCTACAGCGTTTGGAAGAACACATGACTAGAAAATTCAGCCTTCTCATGGTGAGATGAAGCCGATTTCAGCAGAGTCCAACGCTACTCGATCCAAGTGCCGCTTACAACGCAGCAGACTTGAAGCGAGAACTTCGACTATCGCAGGCTCGACTTCCCGCTTGCCAAAGATGTTCCACGGGGTTCCTCTATCCTTTGATGATGCCAAAAAGGGGGAAGAGGAATACCTTAAAAGCTAAAATCAAGTGAAAAGAAAGGAAGCGGTGAGAAGGGAAAATCGGTGAGGATGTTTTGAAACAAAAGAAAGGAAAGCTTGTTGAGGGGGAACCGGCGGATGTGACCTTGATGATTGCACAAACCCCCAACAAGGTCTCCATCACGGTGACATTATCGGTGACAAACTCCCCGTGACTCGCCACTCCAACACTGTATCTATGGGTGAAAAGAGAAAAACAATTGAAGCGGGGATGAAGGAAGTGGAAGGAAGAATGGATGCCCGAGTTATGAACATCTTGAAAGAACACGGAGGCATTCCGAGAGCGAGACACTTATGCCATCTCGGATGTCGGGACGAGCCGCGATCAGTTGATGAATTCAAAACGCTCGAACCGGGGATACTTTGCAAATATGTCTATGGCTCAAGCTTGGGACTTATCTTGGGAAAAGGGTCTCACGTTATGTGAAGAAGCCGACAGCAACGAGACCTCAAGCGATCACTCTGCTTTGGTCACTCCATTGGTCACTCATTTGGAAAGAAGAAGACCCAAAGACTGAAAGATACGCCCGCAGGTAGAGGAAGAAAGCGATGGTGGAGGAAGAAGCTTGAGGACTAGGCCCTCGCCTAAGAATATTGAATACGTAGATCCGGGAAAGAAAGGAGGGATCTCATCAATTTGGGCTTGACCAAGTGGCAAATTTGCAAGTGGCTAAAACTAACGCCGAGTATGCAAAAAGAATAGAAGAAGAAAACAAGAGACAAACTCGGCTATGGGAGGAGAGACAGGAAAGAATAAGAAAAGATGAAGCCGCCAGGAAGGCATATGAAAAGAAAAAGAAAGGCGGTGACGAGAAAAAAGAAGAAAGAAGAAGATCTTGAACAAGATGAAAGAAGGAGACATCGAAGGAGATGAAGTGTTGTTGTCCACCCCTTCGTGTATTTTATAATGTAAATACATACCATGTAAGTCTTCAAACAAAGTGCAAATTCTTTATTTTTTGTAGCAAATATGTACTACTGATACACCTTGTAAACATTGTGTAAAAGAACAGAAGAATGATATGATCAATAAAAGAATTGATTCTCAGATACATTCTATGTCAACACACTATATGTATGTATCTTTCTTTGTTTGCATTTTTGAATGGTTTAAGTTTTGGCATCGTCAAAAGGGGGAAATTGTTAGGAAATTTATTGTTTAGATTTTGATGAATGCCATGTAAA
Organism: Rehmannia glutinosa; assembly: GCA_016081115.2. Taxonomy (NCBI): domain Eukaryota; kingdom Viridiplantae; phylum Streptophyta; class Magnoliopsida; order Lamiales; family Orobanchaceae; genus Rehmannia; species Rehmannia glutinosa. The sequence continues at coordinate 116,328 of JABTTQ020000139.1, forward strand.
ACTTAGAATAGAAAGTTGGCACCCCAATTCTTGTCAGAAATGCATTGTAACAATTAGAGTTGGCCAAGCCGAGTTAAGTCGGCCTACGCCCTAACATGCAAGAAGACAATCAAGATTGGAAGGAAGACTCTTTGTGAGACAATTTGAGTATGGCAAAGAAGAGTAGACGGGAACTCTATGAAGAAGCGGTGAGATGCGGCTAAGTGGAGTATCGATCAAGTCAACTCGAGAAAAGCCAAGTCTCAAGTTGAAGTGACGGAAAAGAGTCATCCATGATTGGAAGTCGACTCTAAGTCACCTGGGGAAAGCAAGGAAACACAATCAAGTCGAGATAATAAAAGATCCGTTGCGCGAGTAAATCAAGAGATTTACTTAAACAAGTAATATCTCCATACCACCTTTTCGGAGTGCTCGATCCCGAGAAGCGTGCAAAAGGAATGAACCAATGGAAAGCACTACACCGTGTCGAACTCCGAAAAGGTGAAAGAACAATTCATACGAGGAAATGGCAATTCCAAGGATCGCAACAAGACAAGCCAACGATCGCAAGTGACTTTCAAAAATAAGCCTATCTCTTCAACGGGCAAATTTTTGAAAGATCACTATAAAAGGCCGAGGAATGACTACGAGAGAAGGTAACTTTGAACCACGAACATTCAAGAAATCAATTAAAATTATAACCTTAAATACTCTCAAATCATTCAAGATTAATCCTCAAGCCTACATTACGAAGTACATCAATCTAACACTCACCGTGAAGGAAAGAGAACTTCAATCGTTGAAGAGGAAACTTTTGAAGAAAAGGGTCTACATTCCACGAAGGATTGTAGGAAGGTTCAAGGTCGAACCAAGTCTTAAGCTTTTGGAGGGCTTCGTGATCAAATCCAAAGAGCTTGAGCAAGTGAGTCGTAGTAGCAAGGCAACCGCCCGTGAAGAAGGCGAGTCGTAAGAGAAGCCACCGAGTGATCAAGGCGTCTCAGGATCGAGTCCCAAAGGATCAAGTGTTTGTGTGATCAAGACTTGTATCCGGATCTATTACCACTTTGTAAACCGATCATTACCTAGTGGATTCCTCCGGGAGTTGGAGAAGAGAGGAGTAGAAGAATTACCCCATCTTCGAACCTCTATAAAAATTTTCTTGTGTCATTTACATTTCAAAGATTTTAATTCCCGCATTTTTAATCGCTATATATCTTCGATAAATTTGCTATCCATTTGATAATACAAGTACTAAACCCAAAGACTAAACTCTTACTTAATCAAACTTAAGGGTGTTAAGTCTTCCAATAAAACAAAACCATAGTTGAGTTAATTTAGAGTCAACAAAGTGAGTTATTCCATCAACAAACTCGATTGAGTCTCGTTGAGAGACTAACTCATTGATTGACTAAATCGATCGGTCCATCAAGGACACAAACAGTGTGAAGAATCAACTCGTATATTTAAAAGGACTAAATCGAAAATTTGGTAAGGTTTATTCAACCCCCTTCTAAACCTTACACTTACACCCCTTGGGACCTACAAAATCTTGCACTATAAGTCCTACAATTTTAGAGATATGCATAAATAGTCCCACAATTTATAAAGTTTGACATGCAAGTCCCAAATTACCCTATTTTCAATGTATCACATGTTGTAAAAGCTTTCTTTTTTCGACACATGTTTTGTTCGTGACATTGTTATACCTACTTAGATCCGGACTCTATTTAGAGGTTTTGAATGGATCATGTCGGGTTTCCTCTTATAAACTTAACAGGGCATACTTACGTAAAAATTTTACTAACATGTATACATATTTCAATTTGCCTAAGTTTATTAACATAAATGGATATAGTCCATTACGACCATATCAGGCCCAACATGCTTCCGTAAAATTAAAATATCCCTTAAAATTCATACATTCTTTGACCCAAAAAAGACCAGGTGAGATGGCTCGCAACACCACCAATCGGAAGATTTCGCCCCCAGATCTTTTGACAAAAAAGCTCATCACTGTTCAACCTCACCTCGGGGAAGATGACACGCAAGTTATCCGACTCCTTCAAAGAATCGCTCAAAGACAACCTTGTTTAGTTTCCTACTCCAGCGTACAAGTAATCTTTAAATGGGATAAATTAATAGAACATTATGAAGACATGTTGAAGCAGAAAGCCCCTTTTATTAAGAACTTACATGAAATATTTATTACATTAGTAATCCCCTTTTGGGAGGAGAATACTTGTTTAGTCTCTCATATATGATGCTTGCACTCGAAAATACATAAAACTTAAAACTAAAACACTCAAAATATTACAAATTTTTCACTCGGATTTTATTGTAAGAAAACTAAGGAAAATGTTCGATGTCCCGCCTTCCTTCAAATCCCGCAATTTATAGAGGTAAGCCCGAACTTGAAAGACGGACTTCAAATCTTGTTGAAACTTATGACATCACCGCTTACGTCATATCCTCGCATTATTGCCTCGCCGGTATTGCCCCGCTTTTTTTTCCGCGTGACTCAACCCATGTGATGGTTGTCGGGGAATCTTTTAAAAAGTTGGTCTGCGTGGTCCCCGAGGAAAATGCGTCTTGTGAGCTGGGCCCTTATCCTTTCAATTTGTATGGTCTTGTCGATCGGGTTTGGGTGAATCCTTTCCCAAACTCGGGTTCCTTTCGTTCGGGGCATGTTTGACAGATTCGATCGATCCAACGACCAACATGCGCCATATTATAGAATTTCCGGTAAGTTTCTTTACTTGACGGAATCTTATTCTCCCAGAGAATTCTTCTTTAGTCTCGAAGAGTTCCTCTCGCAAATCTTGTAGTTGATCCAGTCATTGAATTCAAAAGGAAAGATCCATTTGTTGAATTCTGGAAAAACTTGAATGGATATTTGACTTTGTTCATTTGATTAGACAAACCCAAAGACTCCATGCTCAAATCTGGTAGAAGCTTCATCTTGAGAAAATGCTCCTACTAATATCGGTCCTTCTTCCTAGGTGAAGATGCTTTTATATATTTTAAAGCATTTCCATCTGGTCTTCTTAGCTTGATGAAATGAAAAGCTTCATTAAAGCCTTTTTTTGTTGGTTAGGGAGTCGCACTTAGAAAATATAGTTCCAAAATGTCTCGCTCCGGCCAAGTGTGGATTGTTTGCCCAAGTCTCGTAAATCGCTTCCCCAATCCATTTCGGTAATTTTGAAATTTCTAGGAATTCGGGTGAAACAATATAGATTGAAGCTAGGGCTCCAAACGTATACCATTCATGTACTTCATTTGGATGACTTCTAGCTTCATCCAAACCCCGGGATACTTGCCGAGATATCAACTATAGTTTTTTTGGGTTAATATCTCTCATCGTCCGTTTGAACCTTAGATTTGCTGGGTGTGGCCCAAGATTCAACTCTCCTCTTTTTACCCCGAGAGGTGCTTGGTTGACTTGAAGACTCGGGTTGTGACACCGGAGCTTCAACATTCGTTCTGATTTGTACACCCCAGGGGATGCATCACCCGCAACACTTGTGATTATGGTACTTGAATCTATAACCTCCGGGTTAGAGCCCCGTTCTCTATTCGCCCCTTTTTGCACCATAGGATATGCGACCTGGAAGAGAGGCCCTTGCAAGTCTAAGAACAATTGTCCTTGAGCGAACCGACATGCTCGTATTTGACTAGAAGCAGTTATTTTGTCACTGTTGAAGTCGTCCAAAGCAACTTCTCGCATTGAGACATAACGCCCCAAAATCTCGTTCTAGACTCTCCAGGTTTTCCCGAGATGTCTTACTCGTTTAAGGACCTCGTTAGCAACGCGTCCTTCCATCTCGTGTCAAGAAATCGCAAGAATATTTTCATGAGATTTTATAATGACAATATCATAATCATAATATTGACATTCAACTTGCCATCTAAGTAATAGAGCCTTTTTCGGTTTTGATTCAATTTTATTTTTCGTAAAAGCCTCGACACTTGAATTATCAATTTTTAAAGTAAACTTTTTAGCCGGTAGAAAATAGAGGCCATTTTTAAAAGCCTTTCTCGATCGCAAAGAATTCTTTCTCGTTGATATGCCATCTGTTTGCTTCACTGGGTGTGAATAAACCGCAATATCTGCATGGCACTTCCTCGTTTGGTGTGACCTTAGTAAGAATGCCGCCCCACCAATCATCAGCGACATCCGTGTATAGAACCGAGTTCATCCTCGCCGTGGGATATCGCAAGCTTTGGAAGCTTTTTACAAACTTCTTTAAGTTGCTTAATTCCTTCTCGATGTTCATCTTCCCATTTGAATATTGTATCTTTTTTTAACAATGGGCTAAACACCTTCTTGTAATATGCCGATTGTTAATGAACATCCCAACAAAATTAACAACTCCAAGAAAACTATGAAGCTGTTTTTTTGTCTCTCGGTGTATCTCGAAATCCTTGTATCCTTTCTACAATATGACTTTGTAGGATAACCCAGATTCATCGATTTCAATTCCGAGGAATTCAATCTGTCTTATTTGCGACTACCGCCTTCTTTTCCGAAAGCACTAATCCTTCTTCGTGACAAACCTCCGAAAATATTTCCAAATATTTGAGATGCTCCTTCATGTTCTTTGATGCGATCGAGAATATCGTCGATATACACTAATCGTTAGCCAATCCCATAGGCATCACGTTCCAAATATAATGTCCCCGTGGTGTAGAGAAAGTGTAAACTTCTTACTTTTTTCCTCCATCTTAATCTGGTAGAATCCGGACTTGCAATCGAACTTTGAGAATATATTGGCACCTTTGATACTGATTAACCGGATGTTCTCTGCTTGAGATATAGTATTGTCGAATTCCAAAATTTTATTAATCCCTTTGTAATTAATAATAAGTCTTGGCTTTCCTATTTTGATTTCTCTATGGTTTCGACTAAGAATCCTCGGACTACTATATGGAGAAACTCCTGGTGAAATTAACTTAAGGTCAAGATGTTCCTTAAGTATCTTTTGCATATCATCACGATCTTCCCGATTCATAAGGATTAGTTTGAATCTCACAAACTCGTACTTCTTTCTGGTTTAACCTTCAAGGATGCTTTGAGCTCGTTCTTGTCCCACCATGCCAAAGGATCTTCATTATAATTCCTTTGGATTTTCTTCTTGATATCCTCGAGTGATATTTGTTCTTCAAAGGTTACGTCACTCTATGGATTCTCCATTAGGCTCACCATCAATTCAACAATAACCTCGGAGTAACTCGTTCTTCTCCTTGCAGACGAATGAATACAAATTATTATCCCAAAGCTTCTTATCCTTTCGGGAACCGAATTGTCTATAGGATAATAAAGCTTCACCAAATTTCCTTCGATCCGCTATTTTTGGATTTCGGAGTTTGGCTTCATCACCACCCTTGTCTGCGAAAATTAATAGGCATTTTTCTCAAAATGCTTCCTGATCTACGGACAATGATCTTATGATCACATAAGGTTGTGAACATAAGTCTTCTTGTCTCGTTCTCTCTGTGTAAATCGCTTGAATGTTTGTAGGAAGTTGTTTCCTAGCAAAACATCTCGCAGTTGTATCATGGAAATAGATGGGTGGCGTTTTCACCTTATACCACGGGTACCGCCGCGCCTCCGATCATGATTTCGCTTGTTTAATTCCCTGTTAAGAATAAGAATTCTTTTATAGAAATCTCTTCCTACAATAGTGGTAAATCTTCTCCAATTTCTTTAGGAAAAACCTCGGCTTTGCAATACATATTTCGGCCCCCTGAATCGATATAGGCGGCGAAATATTCGGCCTTGTATTCAGCATGTAACATTAGATAGAAATGTATATAGAGAATGGACTAATGGTCATCGATTCGTATCTTTTATCACCCATTGTGAATTCCATTCCTTCTTGTAATTACAATTTACGGGTTGTGAAACAAAACCAAACCCAACTTCAGAAAATCAATATTCTGTCTTCATCAACAAATCAAATAGTATGTTCAAAAAAAAAAAAATCAAATAGTAGCACGGATTTTTATGCAGAAATTGTTTTTTCTCAGAAAATTTGAAACGACAATAACTATCTCGTTTCTTATCCGATTAATATGCAAAATATACCAAATTAATCCTCTCAGCAAGATCTATCATTTGATACCAATATTGCATATAAATATAAAATTCCAGATTTGAATTTTTTATTAAAAATAAAAAAAAATGAATCTCATACGTATCATACATATCATACCTTTTAATTGGGTAGCGGAATAAATTCACCGATTCGCGTTTGTTAGCCCTTGATCTCTATGGCTCGTCTACAAGTCCCTCTTGAATCGCACTTGAATATAGATCGTCCTTCACTCCGTGCGTCGCTCCACTTGATGTCAATACTACTAGAGCACCCACAATCTGTTGCACACCTTAAACCCTCATAGACCCTGAGTGGTGATTCTCCAAGAAGAAATGTAGAGAGAAAAAAGTGTGTATGAGATATCCGTCTTGTAAGAATTAACGTGTGTTTAGGAATGAGAGAGAGATCATCTTATAATTGTAAGATATCTCAATACCTGTCATAATCAAATCCCATAATCAAATCCTACCATATTAGATGCAATCTCAAGATGCATGTTCTTTAATTAAGGGTCCCTTTAATTTGGCACAATCTTTCCTATCTTAGAAAATATGAATGCAATTTTCCAATAGTTTATTGGGGCACATAAGTACTGTTCGATTTATTTAGACGCTGTAAGCCTGTAAGCATGTTGCTCAATGTGCTCTTTTTTTTTACTATCATACACCATTTTTGGTTCCATTGAATTTACTACTATCATGAAAGAGTTGAAAACCTCAGGGATGCAAATTGCAAATGATAAGAGTTTTGGGGTGCTAATCTGTTATATGAAGCAACATAAGCTTTTTTAACCCAGAATCAAACACTCAACTGAAAATGAACAATTTGATTTACATCTTTCAAGTAAAAGGGCAGAAATGAAATCTCCTCAGAGTACAAATGCCAGCACTATAGTTTCCCAATTTCTAGCAATATACTTCAAAAACACTTTGCTATAAACCAGATTCTACCAGTTCATTCGGATGTAAACTAACTTTTATTAGTTCGAAATTAAGTTTTTCCTCAAAAAAAAAAAAAAAAAAAAATATGAGATTAACTTCATGCAGGCAGACATAGATAATTCATACATAGATAATTCATTACTGAATGGGAATATGTTCACCATGGACGAAGCCATGTAGGGGCCAAGGGGGGCACTGGGCCCTCCTCAAATTTTGAAAAAAATATACGGGTATTTTGGTCATTTCTTATTTTAATCTTAAAATAATGAGAAAAATAAAAAAGTGGGAAAAAAGTCTCCAATTATATTGCATTCATTCCTATTTTGATTTGTGAATATTGAAAAATATGAATCTTGGTCATTTTTTTCCTTTTTCTTAAAAATTTTGTAGATTTTTAAGCTTCGCCATAAACTTTAACTTGAATTATTGCATTATTCTCTTGTGTCTCTAGTTGTCATTTTAGGTATATTGATGTAATTGTATTTTGTTGTTTATTTTTTAATATTATGATATAGTTGAATTGATACAATGACTTAATCAAAACTTTTGCTTATTTTAAATTTTTGATGTATTGTTTTTCATTTTTATATGTGGTAATGGACAAATTGACCACTTATGTTTTGTAAAAATGAGTCATAATTTTCGAAAACATATTTTTTAGCCATTTTGACATGGTCCTACCCCTTCTTATGCTCTCTGATGAGGTACTTGATTATATTTCAAAATATTGATGCGATACATTTTTAGGTACCGAGTCATGGACTAGTCCACAGAAATTAAAAAAAAATAAAGTGAAAATCTGAACAAAAAAAATATGGCTAAAACTATTTTTATTATGGAAAAGTAGCCAAATATCCGATCGACTTTTTATATTAATATTAACATTGTTCACCTTGAATTTGAATTTCACCTTTTCCACCGTTCTCTCTCTTTCAGCTGTCACACCACTTTTTCACCTCTTCAAAAAATTCAAATAAAGTCTAAAAAATTAGGGCTTAGAGAAGAATGCAGAATTTCGAGCGCCATGTGCGAAAGAGAAAGAGAGAAAGAGAGAGAAAGAGAGAAAGAGAGAGAAAGAAGAAAGTGTGACTGTGTGAGAGACCGTGTGAGAGAGTGTGAGAGATATTTTTATTTTATTTTAATTCTTACCCAAGTTAATTTTAATTATTTTTAATTCTTACCAGGTTAATTTTAATTATTTTTCCTAATAGTTCGGTGGATATTTTTAGAGATAATTACGTTTTACCCCCAAACTATACGCATTTTTAGAGTTTACCACCTAAATTTTCTCGGGTCGCACTTTACCCCTAAACGCTTTTTTTTGCGGTGTCATATATTCAGCTCTGGCGCGGAATATTCCGTCACATGAGGGCAAAATTGTCATTGTCTCAAATTTTTTAAAAAATTACTATATTTTGCCACCTAAACTATGTTTGACTTGCACTTTACCCCTAAAACTTTGCATTATTTCACTTTGCCACATAAAATTTAAAAAAAAATCAAAAAAGTTATATATATTTATATGTATTTTATATCTTTTTATTTTTCTAATTCTTTATCCACAAAAATAAATAATTACTTTGGTTAAATATATTATCAACAAAATTACACTATAAATTCTTCATTTTAAAATTTCTTCAAAAACCATAATTTATTTTCCTTTTTTTATGAGTTAATTTTTACATTATAATTAAAATATATAATCATCCTTTTCATTTTCTAGGTGAATAGAATTATAAATATTCACAAAGGCAATTTAAACATAATACGATGTATTTAACTTTCTTTTGTAAGTGAAATTATTAAAAAATAAAAGTATTCCAAATTTAATGCATTTGGTAATTTTTACATTTAAGTAATGTATAATATTTGTAATAAAGTAAATTTGTTATCAATGATATTATTTTATAATGTATTATATTTAAAAAATTAGAAGAAATATTCCTTTCGTCAATTTAATTTTATAATTTTATAATTAAAATTTATGAAAATTAATTTATTTTATTACAAATCTTATACACTACTTAAATGTAAAAATTATCAAATTCATTAACTTTGTAATACTTGTATCTTTTATTAATTTTACTTACAAAAGAAAGTTAAATGCATAGTATTATGTTCAAATTGGCTTTGGTGAAAATTTATAATTTTATTCACCTAGAAATTGAAAAGGATATTTTATATTTTTAAATTATAATGTAAAAACTAACACAGTAAGAAAAATAAACTAAGGTTTTACAAGAAAGTTTAAAATGAAGAATTTATAGTATACTTTTATTGATAATATACTTAACCAAAATGATTTTTTTTTATTTTTTTGTGGATAAAAAATTAGGAAAAAAAAAGATATAAAATAAATGCATAAATATATGATTTTTTTTTTAATATTTATGTAGCAAAGTGAAATAACACATTAGGGGATAAAGTGCAAGTCCACCAAAGTTGCGGTGGCAAAATGTAACAACTTTTTTAAAAATTTGAAACAATAACAATTTTGCCCTCACGTGCAAGGAACGTGAAATATTCTTGGAGATTTCCGTCGGTGATGGCCAATATATGTGTTAGGAAATTTATTGTTTAGATTTTGATGAATGCCATGTAAAACTTAGAATAGGAAGTTGGCTTTTGATTCTTGTTGTAAAATGCATTGTAATAAATAGAGTGGCAAGGCCGAAGTTAAGTCGGCCTACGCCCTAACATGCAAGAAGACAATCAAGACTAGAAGGAAGACTCATTGCGAGACAACCGAGTATGGCAAAGAAGAGTAGCGGGAACTCTCTTGAAGAAGCGGTGAGTGGAGTATCGGTCAAGTCAACTCGAGAAAAGCCAAGTCTCGAGTTGAAGTGACAAGAGTCATCCATGATTGGAAGTCGACTCTAAGTCACCCGGGAAAGCAAAAATGCGATCAAGTCGAGATAATCGTAAAAGATCATTGCACGAAATCAAGAGAATTACTTAAACAAGTAATATCTCCATATCACCTTTCTCGGAGTGCTCGGTCCCGAAGCGTGCAAAAGGAATGAACCAATGGGAAGCACTACACCGTGTCGAACTCGAAAAAGGTGAAAGAACAATTCATACGAGGAAATGGCAATTCCAAGGATCGCAACAAGACAAGTTAACGACGCAAAGTGACTTTCAAAAATAAGCCTATCTCTTCAACGGACAAATTTTTGAAAGATCACTATAAAAGGTGAGGAGTTCATTTGAGAATGTGAGACACAAGTGGGATGCAAATTCTGACTGAACCAAAAACGTTCAAGCAATTATTAGAAAATCAAACATTCTCAATCCTCAAGCCTACACTACGAAGAACATCAATCCAACACTCACTGTGAAGGAAAGATAACTTCAATCAGTTGAAGAGGAAAAATCTTGAAAAATCAAGGGGTCTACATTCCACGAAGGTTGTAGGAAGGTTCAAGGTCGAACCAAGTCTTAAGCTTTTGGAGGGCTTCGTGATCAAATCCAAAGAGCTTGAGCAAGTGAGTCAGTAGTAGCAAAGCATTTGCCCTGTGAAGAAGCCGAGTCGTCGAGAAGCCGGTGAGTGATCAAGGCGTCTCAGACGAGTCCCAAAGGATCAAGTCACTGTGTGATCAAGACTTGTATCCGGACTGTTACCACTTTGTATCTTGATCAATACCTAGTGGATTCCTCCAGGAGTTGGAGAAGAGAGGAGTAGAAGAATTATCCCATCTTCGAACCTCTATAAAAATTTCATTGTGTCATTTACATTTCAAAGACTTTAATTCCGCATCTTAACCGCTTAAATCTGGTTGATAAATTTGCTATCCACTTGATAATTTATAAGTACTAAATCAAGCACTAAATCCTTGTTTAATCAAACTTAAGGGTGTTCGTGATCAAATCCAAAGAGCTTGAGCAAGTGAGTGTGTGATCAAGACTTGTATCCGGATCTATTACCACTTTGTAAACCGATCATTACCTAGTGGATTCCTTCGGGGAGTTGGAGAAGAGAGGAGTAGAAGAATTACCCCATCTTCGAACCTCTATAAAAATTTTATTGTGTCATTTACATTTCAAAGCATTTTAATTCTGCATTTTTAACTGCCTATATATCTTTGATAAATTTGCTATTCATTTGATAATACAAGTACTAAACCCAAAGACTAAACTCTTACTTAATCAAACTTAAGGGTGTTAAGTCTTCTTAAGCTGAAAAACAAAACCACGAGTTGAGTTAATTTAGACTAACACGGTGAGTTATTCCATCAACAAACTCGAGTTGAGTCCGTTGAGAGACTAACTCTACTAATTAACTAAATTGGTTGTCCATCAAGGACACAAATTGTGTAGTATTAACTCGAATATTTAAAAGGACTAAGTCGAAAATTTGGTAAGGTTTATTCAACCCCCTTCTAAACCTTACACCTACACCCCTTGGGACCTACAAGTGGTATCATAGCGGTTGGTTCATTGAACCCTCCGCACCGGTTCCGAACTAGATCTCCAAACTTTTCAAAGTCCGTTTTAGTACTTAAACTCTCAAAACTCTTTCTATCATTAGAAGTTATTATCATGGAAGCAAATTTGACACGCATCCCTATGTTCACAATTGAAGAATTTGATGATTGGAAAATTCGTATGCGAGGCTCATCTATCGACATTACATGATGAGATGTGGATAGTGATAGAAGATGGGCCACCGCAAATCTTAAAGGTGAACATTGTAGAAGAAGAGCTGCGGTGAAGGAGAAGAGGATGTTGCTCCTGGACCATCATGGTTGAAAAACCAAGAACCGAGTGGACAAATGATGACGAGAAAAAGATACAACCTGGACAATGTAGCCAAGGACATCCTTTACAAAACATTGGACAAAGCCATGTTCAATAAAGTCAAATCATGCAAAACGGCTAAAGAAATCTGGGACAAGCTAACATTGATTTGTGAAGGCTCGTGAGCAAATCAAAGAAAACAAATTATCGAGTGGTCAGAGAAATTTGAGAACTTCAAAATGATCTTAGGAGAAAACTTGGATCAACTGGATGCTCGATTCACGTAAATCACCAACGAGTTATCGTGACTTGGAAAGGAATATACACAGAAGGAAATGTGTATGAAGATCCTAAAAAGTCTTCCACTGGATGGGAAATGAAGGTCATGGCACTAAGACATTCCATGGACCTATCAAAGACATCCAACCATGAATTATTCTCGGACCTCAAAGCCTACGAGTTTGCCGAGAAGAAAAGACCAGGAAGAGACAGTTGTACCCAAAACACTGCTCTAATTGTTAAAGATGGGAAGAAAGCCGAGGTCAAAGAAGTCATTGATCGAAGAAATAGCCTTGATGGTCAAAAGATTCAACAAGTTCTTCAATAAGAACTACAAGAGAGGAAAGGGCGAATCTTCCGAAGACACTCAGCTCCCTCCAAATCAAGGGAAGATAGGCCAACCAAGAGAACAGATCATCGAGAAAGTTGAGTATCAAAGGGCCGACAATCCAAGAATGGAAAGAGTCGATCAAAAGGTGAATATCTATCTTTGCCGAACTCAGACAAATCAGTCACTATGCCATTGATTGCTCATATCCTGTAGTTAACAAATACAGGAATGAAGAAGAAAGAAAGGTCTTGAGAGAAAGAAGACAAGAAAAGAAAAAAGGCAATGATGGTGCAGAGATCAAGCGGCCAAGTCAAAGAGAGACAGTGATTCTGCAGAGCGAGTGAAGCCGACTACTCAAGTGACTACGAAGAAGAAGCCCTGATGACCGCTTGATGGCCAAAGAACAAGATCAACCCGACCAAGAAGATGAGGTACACTCTAACTCATCAAACTCGGACTCTAGTGATAGTGATCGTGACACACACACTTCATCACCCACTGATCTTTATGATTCATTAGGCAAAATGATGAAAGATTTTGAACACATTAAATCCTCACACACACTATTAAATGAGGAAAACAACCTACTCAAGAGTCAAAACTCAAAGTCGACTAAGGAGCCGAGTACTCTAAGTCAAATAGTGATGAGAATGAAAGTTTAAAGGCCGAGAATGCTAAATTAATAGCGAGAAATTCTTCGCTATAGAGAAGAGGGAGAATAACCTCAAAAATGTTATTACCTCATTCACTAAGGCATCTAAATCATTGGATGATCTTATTATGAGTTAAAGAGAATGTGGAGACAAGACAAAGCTTAGGATTTAATTCCTCGTGCTATGTCAAACCTCAAAAGTAATTTTGGAAAAAGGATCTTCAAGCCATGAAGAGTCCGAAAAATCCAAAACTCTAAATGTTGCACACACATTCACTCCAAAGCACAATAACAAGCAAACTGGCCTTGGTTATAAAGGAAAAGGAAAACGGCCGGTTGAGTGCGGCTGAAAGGACGGTGAGAAGAGATTCACGAGTTCTCAAAGAAACTCCAAACGTAAAATACTCGTAAAGAAGAAGCGAGCTACCAAAACCCAGAAAATCCATAAAAGAAATACATATGATGGGAATGGTAGAAAATATCCAAGCCAAGTGATTGGAATAATGTAAACTATCGGATAGACTTATGGAATATAAGCCCAAATGGCAAAGGCCTAGAACTCAAAGAAAGGCCATTCCAAAAGTATAAGAGCTTTCATCAAAGACACATATGCACCTAGGCACTACACTCGAGACACCACAATTACCCAAAGAAGGCGATTGCTAAAAATTATACACAGGCATACTGACAAAAGAGACAATTTGTATGAACCAGAATCCCCAAGCAATTTGCCAGGATTAATTATGATTATGGCGATAGATGGCAACCCCTTAGAGTCAAATCATTTGGCTATAAGTTGGTTGGATCATCTTACAATTCTAACCCCTCAGACCTGCAGACAAGTATGGGTACCTAAAACTTAATTTCGCTTGATTGCGGGTTCAAGGAAGCAGTGAGTGCAAGGAACTGGTACATGGATAGTGGTACATTCCCGGACACATTACGACAGAAACAAGAAAAATCTGTCAAAATTCAAGGAAGTAAAAGGAGCAAAAGTCATATTTGGAGGAAATGAAGCTCTGGTGAAATAAGAGGCATTGGATCCATCAAGAGGAATGTATTAGAAATCACAGGCGTTGCATATGTTGAAGGACTCAACTTCAACCTACTAAGCATCGATCAACTCGTGACAAGGGTTACAATGTTGGATTTAACATGGGTATATGCCAAATCAAGGATATTGAATCAAATGAAGTTGTCTTTGCAAGGATGTAGACAGAAGAATATGTATGTCGTGGATTGGTCAATCGCAACACCCAAAGACAATCTACTAGCAAAGAGCACATTTGAATCAAGTTGGTCGTGGCATAAAAAGTCGAGTCACCTAAATTTCAAAACGATTAACAAGCTTGCAAGAAGTAATCTTGTGGAAGGACTTCGATTCGAGTATACAAGAAGGAGAGTATATGTGATGCATGTCGAAGGGAAAACAAATCAAATCTTCATTCAAAGAAAATACATGTTCATCTTCAACAAGAATATTGCATCGCTACATATGCATCTATTTGGCCCAATGGAACCGGCCAAAGATAAGTGGAAAGAAATACACCTTGGTGATAGTAGATGACTACTCAAGATATACATGGACAATATTCATGTGTAAGAAGAAAGAAACTCTACAAAAACTACCACGGTGATGAAGAGGATTCAAAACGAGAAAAGCCAAACCATTATCAAAATAAGATCGGGACAGAGGAACCGAGTTTGTCAATGGAATAATAACTCGATTGTATTGAAAATGGTATTGGTCATGAACTATCGGCAGCAAGGACTCCACGCTGAGAATGGAGTTGCGAGAAAGAAGAAAGCAGAACACTCAAAGAAGCAAAGAAGGACCATGTTAGTCAAGCGGGGGTTACCAAAAAGATTTTGGTCAAGCAATCAACACAAACTTGCTACACTCAAAACAGATGTATGATAAACAGACGGTGACAAAGACTCCCTATGAGATTTGGATGGAAGAAAACCAAATGTTGCATATTTGAGAATATTTGGATGTAAATGCTTCATCCACAACAATGGAAAAGACAATCTAAAAGCTTTTGATGCTAAAGTGATGAAGGTATCCTCTTAGATACTCGGTGAAAGCAAAGCCTACTGAGTACTCAACAAAAGGACTATGGTTGCGAGAAGAATCCATTCATGTGGTATTCGATGAGCCAAATGTAAATGGAGAAGACATTGAAGAGTCGGTGATAAGTGAATCATCCAACCATACTGTAAGAGTCCCTATCTTTCAAGTTGGCCGGCCGAATTATCAATTGAAGAAGATGAGATAGTGAATCTCAAAAACAATTTGGAAAATTTCCTAAGTGATTACGAGAGAGTACCACACAAAGAACACAGTGCAAAAGACGACCAAATACAACTAACTTACTCCAACCGATGTAAGATGGCCGAGAGACCATCCACGAGAACTTGTCATTGGAGATATAAGAGAAGGTGTCAAAACAAGATCGAACTCAACAAGAAGCTATGTTCACATGCTTTATCTATAAATAGAGCCCAAAGATGTGTTACAAGCATTGGATGACACACATTGGATTCAAGCTATGCAAGAAGAGTGAATCGAGTTTGAAAGAAATAAAGTATGGGAATTAGTTCAAAGACCCACACATCAAAATGTTATTGGTACTAAATGGGTGTTCGAAAACAAGATGAACGAGGAAGGTTCGTGGTAAGAAACAAAGCAAGACTAGTAGCCAAAGGATATTGCCAAGAAGAAGGAATAGATTTTGATGAAACATTTGCCCTCGTAGCAAGATTGGAAGCTATAAGGATGTTTCTTGCCTATGCACTCACAAGAATTTCATTGTATATCGATGGATGTAAAAAGTGCATTCCTAAATGGTTTATTGGAAGAAGAAGTGTATGTTGAACAACCTCCAGGATTTGAGCAGAAGACTCTTGGAGATAAGGTATACAAACTCAAGAAAGCCTTGTATGGATTGAAACAGCACCAGAGCATGGTATGATACATTGTCACAATTCCTAATCGAAAATGGATTCACAAAAGGAAAAGTAGATAGAACACTTTTTTTAATTCAAGACAAAAAGAGTATCTTGCTTGTTCAAATATATGTGGATGACATCATTTTTGGATCTACAAACAAAGAGTTTGTGTGAAAAATTTTCAAACCTCATGCAAAGTAAATTTGAAATGAGCATGATGGGAGAGTGACTTTCTTCCTTGGACTCCAAGTGAAACAATTTGAAGGATGGAACCTTCATAAGTCAAACAAAATACACCGAGAGATTTAATGAAGAAATTTGGTATGGAGGAGAAGTCTTCAGTAAAAATACCAATGAATACATCGGTCAAAATGGACATGGATGCGGATGGGAAGCCTGTAGACCAAACAAGATACTGAGCACTTATTGGATCATTGCTCTATCTCACAGAAGCGGCCGGACATCACCTTTCTTTGTAGGTGTATGTGCAAGATTTTAATCTGCTCCAAAAGAGAGCCATATGACAAGAGCTAAGAGAATATTGAGATACTTGAAAGGAAGCAAGAAGTAGGCCTATGGTATCCAAAGGAAGGTGGATTCAAGCTAATTGGCTATTGATTCTGACTATGTTGGATGCGAGTGGACGGAAGAGCACTTCAGGCACATGTCAAATGCTAGGAAACAGTGATTTCCTGGTTTAGCAAGAAGCAAAATTCCATAGCCACCTCTACATTTGAAGCAGAATACATACCATGCAGGCTGTTGTTGCCCAAGTCCTATGGATGAGACAAAGCAGTGAGAGACTATGAAGTTGAGGAAAAAGAAATTCCAATCATGTGTGATAACACAAGTGCAATTGCAATCACTCAAAATCCTGTGTTGCACTCAAGAACAAAGCACATTGATGTCGATATCACTTCATAAGAGATCATGTTGAAAAAGAAGGACATCATCTTGGAATATATCTCAACCGATAAACAATGGCCGACATCTTCACAAAACCATTATGTGAGTCAAGATTTGAAGAACTCAAACATGAGTTAGGGTTAATTGAGCTGAGTGACACTCGGAGAAGAATCAAAGAAAAGAAATGGAACACAAAAAGGGAAAAGAGTGAACTCACAAATCAGCTAAGTAAATTAGTCAGATCGGAAAGACAACTATACCAAGTCACCATTTTGTTGGTGAGTCACTAAGAGAATGTGAGAAGAAGAGTTAAATCGGCTAAAGGATAAGCCGAGTCACTTATGAGCAAAGTGACAAAAACGCTTGATCGTTTTGACTAAGCGGGAATGTTTTTAAGGAATACGTCAAAGATAATGATGATGTGTACGGACATAAAGCCGCACACAAGCTTATGATTGGATATAAATCTTTGCCGCATTAAATACGAGACATTAAATGCTAAATAGGCGTGCAAAATCTAAGCCGTTGATTTCGATCACATTTCAAAACCACCCGCACGCCCTTTCATAAACCATACTTAAATCATTTTCGTCCGTTTCTCTCACACACTACCAAAACTTTCATTTCTTTCTCTCAAAAGCAAAGGCATAAATTCTCTCGAAACCCTATCTATCTTCAAATCAATCTCGAAGTTTTTCTTTGATAAAATCCTGAAAAATGGCACCAACCTATGATTTTACCAAGTTAGGAAAGCAAATCCACACCGGTCTCTTTGTGGATTTCGACGGCATCTTTGTCAAACAGGGTCCGACGACACCCTAGTGAAGAAAATTCTTTGAAAAATTAGAAACGATTTGAAACGTTTCGGCGTTAGAATATCCGATGACCTATGTGGAGGAGGTCGCACAATTCTACGTGAATGCCGAGATTCACGATGAAGGAATAAAGTCATCATTCACGGAAAGCGGTGACTATCTCTCGCCAAGGATTTGGTGAACATCGCCACTACCAATCAAGGAGCCTCGAAATTAACGAAGGCGATGTAAACTTGGTGATGCTTGGAAAGAAATAGCCAAGCCCGACTTTTTTGATAAAATAGTGTACACAAAGAAACAAGAGATCATTTGAAAGAGGATTATCACAAGTCGTTGGACATAGTTGCCAAATGTATTGACATCAAATTTGGCGACTTTGACCAATCACAAAAGCAAAGCGATTGTAATGGCCGCAATCATCGCAGAAAAGAAAATAAACTCATTTGAGTTTATCTACGTGAGACTCTGCCGAACGTAGGAACAAATCCTTCAAGGAAGATGGCACATTTGGAGGATCCTCAGGATATGGCCTAGTGATTGGCGGTGATGGAGGTAAAGGAGTCCTCTTGACATGGGAAGGCATTCCATGTTAACAAGAAGATGTTCGGGCAAACCTCTCGGCGCGCCTAAGAGAGCCTACGCCAAGAGAGCGACACGAGTGAGGGGGAATCGGTGACCAAGATACTGATTGTTTCCTCTCCACCCAAGAAGAAAGTCGCCCTAAATGACGCAGAAGAAGATGCGCCCCGCAAAGAAAGAAAGTCAAACTTGCTCCCGCCCCCGCAGAGTCAGTCACCGCCCCTCGCACCGTGTCTCCTACCCCCAGAAGCAGCGCCGTCGAAGGACACTCAAATACCTTTCTCCGATCGTCAAAAAGAGGAGAACCGACAAGCCAAGACGGGCTCCTCGTAAAAGACACCAAGACGACCCCCGCCGCCCCAAGACTCGGAGAAACCATCTCTAAACCGAAATCCCTCCGGTACAAACTAGAAGACGAAGAAGAATCATCAAGCACTCGAACTTGAGAAACCGGGTGAGTCACCACTGTTGGAGCAGACATCGAGCTCGGCCGGAGAAGTAGAGTCTCCGGATGTAATTGATGAAACAGCCAAGTTTCTTTGGCGCGGTCGCCAGAGGCAACTCAAGACACACTTGTAGCCCACACAAACAAAACACAAGAAAAAAGCTGGTAGAGCCTGAGATAGTGATGTGATGATCCTATCTCCACCTTACCGGATATCCAAAATAAATGCGTGAGTGGAGGAAATGGAAATTGAGTAAATCGAGGGCAGTTCCAACGGCCCGAGTTTATAGAAGAAGAAGAGGAATCTGTTAAATTTCCTTGGGTGACCACTGTAATCCCAAAGATCGGATGAAGACAAGCGCACGGACATCCCGCAGATATTCAAGGACAAGGAGAAGGAAAAAGACGAGGGCGGAGGAAAGGCCGAGGCACGTGAGAAGGCCAAAGATTCGCCCTATCTCGGCACACGAACACACACATCCTCTCCTTGATGTATTTTCGGCGGTGATGAGGATCCAGGAGAATCCGCTGCCCTACGGAAGAGTTGCAAATGCGCAAGCATTGCGCGAATCGTAATCCTTCACGAGCAAAGATTGATGGAGGGACCAGGAGAGTCCTCCTCACAAACGGTTGAAATTGATCCAATGGGAGTGGTTCAAAGACCAAATCGCCATCGTTGTTGCCGCCACCACTTCCCCACTCACTCTGAAGAAAGCGATAAGGGACTGGCGATGCGGGATAGTGGGGACCCCTGGTCGAGCCAACCCCTATTGAAGGTGTCTTACCACCGCCCCAACGTTTGAACATTCAATAGCAATGCAAATGAGTCCTGGGAGACAAGTGACCCCATTCCAAGTCGCTCGGTGGTGCGCCCGGTGGGGAAACTCCTCCACCGGCTGCGGCAAGGTCGGAGAATCTGCAGATGACTCCACAATGAATCAAGGAGGCGAAGTGGAAAAAGTACAACCACAAAACGAATGAAGAAGTTGCCATCAACGAAGCTCGCAGTTAGCGATTGAGATCTGTCTCGGTGAGGTGTCAAACGCTCCGAAGTGCTAATGACGCCGCGATGCGATCGAGGCACAGAAGGAATGACCCCGGGAGTTAACACTGGGGCGATGAAAGTGCAATCCATGAGGTTGAGACTCCAATGGATGCCACCACGAAAGACCCTAAGACGGTGACACCGTCGAAAGGAGGTCATGCCTCGCTGCGCAGTTGAGATCGGGGAGGTAATGAAGGCCCACGGGAGGTTGAGACTTCCGAGGGTAAAGAAAGTCAAGTAGAGAACATCCCTCCCGCTATCATCGACCCATCCGAAAAGGAGATAAGCGCGCTTCATGATTCCCAGGATAATCGATGTAACCTTTTCGAGATCGAAAAGGCGAAGAAGAAAGTGAGTCATCCCCAAAGGAGATCCAAAAGACTCATTGCGGATGTTCCAAGCACGAGCAAGTCCGATCCCAAGACTACTTGTCAAACCTTTAATTTTGATGATGAGCCACCAATGGAAATCTCATCATCATCCGATGACTGATTGGATAAGGCCGAGGACAGATCTACTCAATTGGAGAAATCATTTGAGACCAACGACGCTTTGTTGAGACAAAGTGAGGCTCAGCAAGCCGGGTCCACTTCACAAAAGACCC
Organism: Rehmannia glutinosa; assembly: GCA_016081115.2. NCBI lineage: Eukaryota > Viridiplantae > Streptophyta > Magnoliopsida > Lamiales > Orobanchaceae > Rehmannia > Rehmannia glutinosa. The sequence continues at coordinate 136,688 of JABTTQ020000139.1, forward strand.
CCGAGTGAGAGAGTCCACTGCGCAGCTCCCAAGTCGCAGCAGGTTCGACTCAAGAGGAACTTCACGCGCACCGCTCATCATCGAACAAATCGGTTGGCGGTGATGAATCCTTTATAGAATCTTTTCCTTTTTCCCTGGAGGTACCGACCTCCATGAAGAGTCGAGAAGAACGCGCACACTACCCAGACGCACAGCTCCCGTTTTCCATCGGCACCATTGTTCCGGTGATTATGATTTTTGTTTGCATGGCCATCACCGCAAACGGAGAATCGGTGAAGTCCACGAAGTGTTCAATGCATTATTCGGCCGAGATTGAAGCAGATGGAGAGGCATCGTGCCTCTATGGACATGCGACCGACAACAGAGATGCCAATCTTATCTGGCGATTTAAGAGGCATAATGATCGGGATCGGGGAATGGTGGCAACAAAAGAAACAATGCGTGTGGAACAAGTTAGATACTTGGGGCGTTGTTCAACAAGTCTTGGTATGGAGAGCGAAAAATGCCGATGCAAAAACGAAGTTTGAAAGAACATATTGAGCACATGCATGAAGCTCACACCTTTGCCGAGATAAAGCATTTGCGTGAGCAAAATAAGAGTGATCTACGGCGTTTGGAAGAAACCATGAATACAAAATTCAGCCTTCTCATGGCCGAGATGAAGCGATTTCAGCCAGAGTCCAACGCTACTCGATCCGAATTTCGTGTCGCATACTCTGCAGCTGAGACTCGAGACGTAACTCTACCATCAGCAGGCTCGACTTCATGCTTGCCAAGATGTTTCCAGTGTCCCTCTCTCTTTTGATGATGCCAAAAAGGGGGAAGAGGAATACCTTAAAGCACGTAAAAGATCTGAAGCCGAAAAAGAGGATGCAATTGTGAAGGGGAAAGACAAATGAGGAAGTCTGAAATAAAAGAAAGGAAAATCTGCGAGGGGGAAGGATCGAAAGATGTGACCTTAATGATACAAACCCCCAACAGGGTCCTGTCACACGGTGACATTATCAACAAAGAAACTCCCTCAGGACTCTGCCACCCAACACTCTGCTATATCTATGGCCGAAAAGAGAAAACAATTGAAGCGGGGATGAAGGAAGTGGAAGGAAGAATGGATGCCCGGGTTATGAACATCTTGAAACAACACGGAGGCATTCCAAGAAGACAGAGATACTTATGCCATCTCGGATGTCGGAGACGAGCCACGATCGTTGATGAATTTAAAACGCTCGAATCGAAGGATACTTTGCAAATATGTCTATGGCTCAAGCTTGGGACTTGTACTTGGGAAAAGGGTCTCACGTTATGTGAAGAAGCCGACAGCGACAGACACGGCGATCCTCTGCTGGTCACTCCGCCGGGTCACTCATTTGGAAAGAAGAAGACCAAAGACAAGACACGCCCGCAGGTAGAGGAATAAGCAATGGTGGAGGAAGAGGCGGACTCCAGGCCTCGCCCAAAAACATTGAATACGTAGATCCGGCAAGAAAGGAGGGATCTCATCAATGGGTCTTGACCAAGTAGCAAATTTGCAAGTGGCTAAAAAACGCCGAGTATGCAAAAAGAATAGAAGAAGAAAATAAGAGACAAACTCGGCTATGGGAGGAAAGACAGAAAGATTAAGAAGAGATGAAGTCGCGTAAAGGCATATGAAAAGAAAAAAGAATTGACGATGAGAAAAAAAGAAGAAGAGAAGAAGATCTTGAACAAGATGAAAGAAGGAGAGACGAAGGAGAGACGAAGTGTTTTTGTCCACCCCTTCGTGTATTTTATTATGTAAATACATACAATGTAAGTCTTCCAAATAAAGCTATAAATTCTTTATTTTCTGTGTAGACAAATATGTGCTTTGATACACCTTGTGATTGTGTAAAAGAACAAGAATGTTATGATCAATAAAAGAATTGATTCTGCGCATACATTCTATGTCAATACACTATCTCAGTATGTATCTTTGCTATTTGCATTTTTGAATGGTTTAAGTTTTGGCATCATCAAAAAGGGGGAAATTGTTAGGAAATTTATTGTTTAGATTTTGATGAATGCCATGTAAAACTTAGAATAGGAAGTTGGCACCCCAATTCTTGTTGTAAAATGCATTGTAATAAATAGAGTGACCAAGCCGAGTTAAGTCGGCCTACGCCCTAACATGCAAGAAGACAAATGAAGATGGAAGGAAGACTCATGCGAGACAATTTGAGTATGGCAAAGAAGAGTAGACGGGAACTCTATGAAGAAGCGGTGAGATGCGGTGAGTGGAGATCGTCAAGTCAACTCGAGAAAAGCCAAGTCTCAAGTTGAAGTGTGAAGAGTCATCCAATGATTGGAAGCCGACTCTAAGTCACCTGGGAAAGCAAAAATGCAGTCAAGTCGAGATAATCGTAAAAGATCCGTTTACGTAAATCAAGAGAATTACTTAAACAAGTAATATCTCCATATCACCTTTCTCGAGTGCTCACCCTTAAGCGTGCAAAAGGAATGAACCAATGGGAAGCACTACACCGTGTCGAACTCGAAAAAGGTGAAAGAACAATTCATACGAGGAAATGGCAATTCCAAGGATCGCAACAAGACAAGCCAACGACGCGGTGACTTTCAAAAATAAGCCTATCTCTTCATCGGGCAAATTTTTGAAAGATCACTATAAAAGGCCGAGGAGTTCATTTGAGAATGTGAGACACAAGTGGGATGCAAGTTCTGAGACTGAACCAAAAACGTTCAAGCAATTATTAGAAAATCAAACATTCTCAATCCTCAAGCCTACACTACGAAGAACATCAATCCAACACTCACCCGTGAAGGAAAGATAACTTCAATCGGTTGAAGAGGAAAATCTTGAAAAATCAAGGGTCTACATTCCACGAAGGATTGTAGGAAGGTTCAAGGTCGAACAAGTCTTAAGCTTTTGGAGGGCTTCGTGATCAAATCCAAAGAGCTTGAGCAAGTGAGTAGCAAAGGCAAAATTGCCCTGTGAAGAAAGGCTCGAGTCGCACGAGAAGCTTGGTGAGTGATCAAGGCGTCTCAGGATCGAGTCCCAAAGGATCAAGTCATTTTGTGTGATCAAGACTTGTATCCGGACATTAATACCTAGTGGATTTCTCCAGGAGTTGGAGAAGAGAGGAGTAGAAGAATTACCCCATCTTGAACCTCTATAAAAATTTCATTGTGTCATTTACATTTCAAAGACTTTAATTCCCGCATCTTAATCGCTTAAATCTGTGATAAATTTGCTATCCACTTGATAATTTATAAGTACTAAATCAAGCACTAAATCCTTGCTTAATCAAACTTAAGGGTGTTAAGTCTTCCAATAAAAAAACAAAACCACGGTTGAGTTAATTTAGACCAACGGTGAGTTATTCCATCACACGGCTCAGTTGAGTTTGTTGAGAGACTAACTCTCTTGATTAACTAAATTGGTCATCCATCAAGGACACAAATTGTGTAGTATTAACTACGAATATTTAAAAGGACTAAGTCGAAAATTTGGTAAGGTTTATTCAACCCCCTTCTAAACCTTACACCTACACCCTTGGGACCTACAATATGGCACTATGCAAAAATCACGGAGTTCGGGGGGTAAAAGTGCGACTCGGGAAAATTTAGGTGGTAACCTCCATAAACGTGTATAGTTTATGGAGTAATATGTAATTATCTCTATTTTTTAATTAAATTGATAAAATTAGTTTTTATTTATTTGCTTCTTCAATTTGTGGTGAAAACAACTAACTATTTATTTGCTTCTTCAATTTGTGTGCCTATGCCTTTTGCCCCTAGTTGTTTTTGGTATGTGTACACATTCCTATAATGTCGATTCCCCTTTTTGATCTATGGTGCCATTATTTTCAAGGGTCTAAACGGACTACATTACTATTTTAACGTTGACAATCTTTTGTAGCTAAATTATTCATTTTCTTCATGTATTGAGAGAATACTTTGGATACGTAAAATATGCACAATTGCAGGACAAACACTTTAGACTGGACAGCGGTTTTGACATATTACTATAATGAGTAATATTCTTGATTTTGATCAACGGATCTAAGTCAGTTGTCTTGACTAGACTGTTGTCTTTACCCCATGTGACTTGAGTCTGCTTCAAACATAGGATTGATTCAACTATCACTTTGTTGCTTCAACTTGTAGACTTGGCTCCTTGAGTTGACTTGACTGACGCTTCTCACAGTTGTTCCTCAGCTGACTCTCCTTCAGTGGAGTCCTTGTCTTCCTTCATGGCCTTACTCAGCTGACACACAACAGAGTCTTCACTTTGTCCGCAGTTGACTTCTTGTAATCCTTGGCATAAGTGACTTGACTCAGCTTTTTCAGCCCTATCTATTACAATTCAAATTACAAGGAAAATGTGGTGTCAACTTCCTAGTTTAAGTTTTACATGGTATCATCAAAATCTATTAAATAAATTTCCTAACATACTTATATGTGTTTTGTTGTATACTCATATGTGTTTTGTTGTACACTTATATTTTTTTTGACAATTGTAATATGCAGTACAAATATGTTAAATATACATCATAATAGTGTTAAATATACAGTAAATCTATGTTAAATATACAATACAATAATAAGCGTAATTTTCTCTCTCTCTATAACTGATTTACTTAATCCACGGTCCCCACATGTTAATGAGTGTGACTCTCTCTCTCTCTCTCTCTCTCTCTCTCTCTCTCTCTCTCTCTCTCTCTAACTGATTCCTTAATTCACGGTCTCTACATGTTTATGTTTGATCATTTTAATATGCAGTAAAATTATGTAAAACATACAGTAAAATAGTGTTAAGTATACAACAAATCACTGATAAATGTACAACATACTGCATGGCAGAGCACATGCGGAATTTTCTCTCTCCCCAGCGCAATTTTCTCTCTCCCCACGTGATTTTCTCTCTCCTAATAACTGATTCCATATTTGGATAGGCCCCCACATGTTAGTTTTGACAAATTTACCCTTTCTGAGATTTAATTAAATGGTTAATGTATTATTATCACAAATTATTCCTAACTTTGATGTAAATGAGGAGGTTGAGACTAAATCACACTTTGTCTCACCATAAAATGTGGTCTCATTGGATCTTCCCCTATATATATAAGGAGGTTAAAATGAGACCACATATTATAGTGAGACAATGTTGACTCATCTCAACCCTCCTTTAGTTATATCAATGGCTAAGATAAATAAGGGTTATAATTACATTAAATATTTAATTAAATCAAAATAAGGGTATAGTAGTCAAATTACCCAAGTGGGGGACCATCTAAATGTGGAATCAGTTATTAGAAGAGAGAAAATCACGTGGGGAGAGAGAAAATCGCGAGAAAATTGCGTTGGAGAGAGAAAATCACGCATCCGCTTCCGCCATGCAAAAGATATCTTCAGTACACTTATCATATATTTGTTGTATATTTAACACTATTTTACCGTATGTTCAAAGATAATTTTACCGCATATTAAAATGGTCAAACAAAAATATGTGGGGACCGTGAATCAAGGAATCAGTTATATATATAGAGAGAATCACGCTCATTAACATGTGGGGACCGTGGATTAAGTAAATCAATTATATATAGAGAGAAAATCACGATCATTATTGTGTTGTATATTTAACATATATTTGATGTACACTTAATACTATTTTACTGTATGTTTAACATAATTTTACTGCATATTAGTCAAACAAAAATATGGAGGGACCATTAATTAAGGAACCAGTTATAGAGAGAGAAAATCACGCTCATTAACATGTAGGGACCGTCGATTAAGTAAATCAATTATAGAGAGAGAAAATCATGCTCATTATTGTGTTGTATATTTAACACTATTATGTTGTATATTTAATATATTTGTCTTGCATATTACAATTGTCAAACAAAAATATATGGGACCCATGAATTATGGAATCAATTAACAAGATTATTCTCGCAAACCAATAATTACGGTATACTAAATAACAATAATTAAAAGATCAACAACTAATAAACACAAATCAATTAACTAAATTATTATACAAAGAAACTATGTCTAACTATACAATAAAAATTAAGGCTATGTATACATTAAACTATGTCTAATTGAACAACAAAATCAGACTTCCTATACAGTAAAACTATGTCTAACTATACAATAAAATCAGACTACCTATACAATAAACTAAGTCTAACTATACAATAAAATCAGACTATGTATACAGTCGTCCTCGACGCTATATTGTTCTCGTAGCCATGATTAACAAAACATCACCCAAAGCACAAAAAAAACAAAAAAAAAAGTGTCACCCGAATATATAAAAAGCATACGGTAAAAATTAACTAAATAAACATTAAAACACATATAAGTATACAACGAAATCTCCTAAATAAGCATCGAAACACATATAAATACATACATCAAATATTAACTAATTACACAGTAAAACACATCTAAGTATACATAGAAAAACATATAAGTATACATTTACTTATACAAAAATATAAGTATACATCAAACCTACAAAACATTACTTTGTCTTCTTCAACTAGAAAAAACCTAGAACCTCCATTAACGAAAGCTTAACCACCATCACTGAAAAATAAAAATCAATGTGATCTCACTCCCAAAACCCTAAAAAATAATTAATACTTTAATTTATTTTTTGATATATTTTAAATATAATCCAAAATCAACCTAAAATGAAAATCTAATTAATTAACTTTTCACCTAAAACATACCTGCAACACAAGAAAGTGGATACGTAGACAAATCCACGCGAAGCGCCGGCAGCGCACCAACGGCGCGAGAGGTCGTCGTAATCCCAATTTACGAGAATGGAAAGTACTTTCTATTACATTAATTTGGCCTTTTTTATTTTTGGGCCATGAATCTAACATAAAACCATCGACTCGGTTTTGGGCAGCCCGCACAACCGATTCGGGAGCGAGAAATGAAGGAAGGGGTGGCGAAGAGAAATCGCGGCGGCGGATCGGACGGGCGGCCGCGGAGGAGGAAGTGCCATTTACACGAGATCGGATCGATGGAGAGCAGAGTTCTATAGAGTTTGAGTTGTGAATTTGAGGAGGTGAAGTAAAAGACGGTTACAATTACACAAACTAAAATGACCAATCTACCCTTTCTGATTTAAAATAAATTAAAAAAGACTATTAAAATGGGTAAATCTCAACCATATAAAATTACAGATTTGTGGCCGGATTAGTCCACACTGTCTCACTCTAATTATCTGGTCTTATTTGATCCAATCCATATATATATATATATATATATATATAGGGATGAGATCCTATGAGACCATAGCTATAGGTAGGAACATGAGACTCAATCCACACCCTTCAACCAAATAAATTAAAAGGCTAGGATTTAATGGCATTTTAAATTAATTAAAAAATAGTGGGGACCAAATAGGGTACAATTGGAATGTTAAAATCACCCAAATAACTGTCTTCCTAAAATCAAGGAATAGAATCTTACCAAATTCGCCATCTTCCGCCCCAACGTGAAAGCATCGTCCAAAAAAAAAAAAAACCCACGATCACAAAGAACTTCTCCTCCCATCGTCCAAATATCGACTTCAACATCATCTTCTCCCACGATCAAAGCAACATAAAAACACGTAAATCCCACGCAAATATCGAACCAACAAAATTCACGTGATCAAAAACACCAAAAATCCACATCAACGGATCGATTGCAATGTCGCAGCACACATGATACCCCTCCACAAAACACGGTCCCAACAAGGTAATATTTGACACAAATTCATCGAAAAAAATGTGTGGTTCGAATGCATGTAATGTTGCACAATAAAAAATTCTCCAATTAATTATGTACATATAGCTTTGGAATTATGTGCATATAGCTTTGGAATTCGTGCATATAGCTTTGTAATTCGTGCATATAGCTTTGGAATTTTGTGCATATAGCTTTGTAATTCTCGTGCATATAGCTTTATAATTTCGTGCATATAGCTTTGTAATTCTGTGTATATAGCTTTGCAAATCAGAACTCGTGTATATTATATGCTTAGAGCATGTGTGTTTAGTTCGTATTAATGATATCCGTGTATAGTGTTTGAATTTGTGTATTTATTATGAGAATATGTATCACATATAATGTAACACATATAGCTTCCTTCGTACATATGTGTGTTTAGTTAGTATTAATGAAATGTGTACATAGTGTCTCGAATCTGTGTATTTATTGGTAAACATGTGTGTCACCCGTAATATATCCAAAATAGCTTCTGACATATGTGAGTTCAGTTGGTATTAATTAAATGTGCGCATAGTGTCTCAAATGTGTGTATTTAGAATGAAATATACGTAGTACATATAGCTTCTAATATATAGTGTCTCACATATAATGTATTACCTAAAAACATTTTTGCCTATTAACAATGCATCTAATATATGTTTAAAGTATTAATTATGAACAAAAATGGCAATAAATATGTGTACTTATACAACAAATATTGGTGAGTTCAATTTTGCACCATACATTCATGTTCTAAATATGGATTTACACAATACATTTAAAATCAGTGTAAATAGTATTCGAGAATTTGTTGTTTTAATATCTAAATATTGTGTTTTTGCGGATCAAGATCCAGTTACATAGTTCACGTTGGTCGAGGCTCGAAATCTCACCTAGATCAACTAAATATTGGATCCCGAGGAGGTTGAGCAAGAAAAAATCCCTCGTGCCAACATGCATTTCCGTACATTGGAGGCAGGAATACAATTTTATAAGGATTATGGTTTGTGTAGTGGCTTCGACGTTAGAAGAAGCACTACGAAGAAATTCAAGAACGAGGATATTCGCGTGCAATACGTGGTTTGCAATAGAGAGGGCTACAAGAACTCTAAAAAACCCATACCGGTGAGGCATCCGAGCATGACGGCAACATCCCAAAACAAGGGGCACGAAAGAGAGCCTCGAACCGAGTTGGGTGCAATGCACGCCGTATTTTTGAATACACTAGCGCCGGTTCATATAAGGTAAAGACGTTTGAGGAAAGACACACTCATCCGATGACAATTGATGAACACAAGCAATTCTTGAAGGTGAATAGGAACCTAAACTTCGGGCACCAACAATTTATCATAAATTACACAAGGGCAAACATTGGGAGTGCAAAATAACACGAGCTTTATAGAGAAATGGGCGGCGGTTATTCACAGGTTGGGGCGCTCAAAATTGATTTTAAAATTTTCAAACGAGACTGAAGGCATACATATGCGGTGCGGATGCACATTGGTGATAGACAAATTCCTTAGGCAAAGAAGAGGCAAATCCGGGAATGATATTCGATTATGACGTTGATCAAGATGAACAACTAACGCGACTCTTTTGGGCGCATCAAAACTATAATGAACTATGCCGCATTTGGCGATGTGATATCATTTGATGCTATGTACAATACCAACCGGTAATATAATTCATCGCACTAATTTATCTTGCATATTTGTGATTACAATAGTTTACATTTATCCTTATATACCGTCCATTTAGTTACATAAATGGGCAACATGTTATTTTATTATGTTGGTGTGTGTACATATTTAAGTTAATATGTGTACATAATAATGTAATTGTGTACACTTATACTCATAAAAATGTTTAGATAGTTATTGAAATCAGATACTCAAAATAGATTTCATACATGTGTATATAATAATGTAATTGTGTACACTTATACTCCTAAAAATGTTTACATAGTTATTAAAATATGTGTACTAATGATAGATTTCAAACGCAGGTATAAGATGGTGTTCGCTCCATTCAGGGTAGATAACCATCGTAGGTGTGTAACTTTTGGTGGCCTTATTTTGAAAGATGATGAGGAGTCTTATACGTGGTTGTTCGGGACGATTCTTAGATGTTGTTGCTAAGGAACCATATTATATAGAATGCATCAAGACCCCACCATGAAGAATGCCATAAAATCCGTCTTCAAGACAAAGAAACACGATTGTGTATGTGGCACATAATGGAGAAAGTCGGTGTCAAAGCCGCCCCAACCTGTTCAAAGATAAAATTTTCATCAATCGGTTTAAATCAATCGTGTGGGATAACTACATTACAACAAATTTAATTTGAAAAAAAGCAGTGGCACGAAATTATGGATGACTTCAATCTAGCATCACACCCATGGTTCACGATTATGTATGATATACGACGAGCCGGATTCCCGCCTATTTTAGAGACGTGCCCATGAGTGGACTTCAAAACTACGTCACTCTCGTAAAGCACAAATAGTGGTTTGGTAATTTTACAAATCCCCAATCAAACTTGGTGGAATTTGTGATGCATTTCGAGAGCGCAATGGAATCCCAACGACATTCGGTGATAAGTTGAATAATCGAGTGCCAAACCTCCCTTAGGATTGCCGACACCATTGAAAATTGAAAAGCATGCTTCTTTAGTATACACACACGCCATATTTTATGAAGTGAGCAAGGAAATTAAAGAAGCGTGTTACCATTGCTCGATTATACGATCAATGACAATACAAACGAGATCTCATACACAATAAAGGAAGAAAGTGGGGTGTTTCAAGTAACAAAATGCAAGGTAGATGCATCGGTCAAATGTAGTTGCAAATTGTTTGAACAGTCGACTCTGTGTCGACATATATTTGTAATACTCAAGGATTGCGATGAAATTCCAGCTCTATATTTGGCAAAGACGTTGGATGAAAGCAACCTCGTATAATTCTTTAGGTAAGAATGGGCACATGTACCAATTTAGGGAGGGATAGAGGTCGCAAGGACACTAAACACCCCGTGGGCGGATTTTCACAAATGTGCATCGGTCTTGCGCAAGGGGATATTGAAAAATTGTCAAGTCTATCTAGTATCATATCGAACGAGAAAGCTAAGTTATTAGAGGAACAACATGGAACTACGATTGCCTTAGCAAATAATCGAATGGAAACCTATTGCGCTCAACCTCACAATTAAATATTTCCGCTACCGCCAAAGCAAGCCAAGAACAAAAGAAGTGGTAGTCATCTCAAAAGCAGGATCCAAAGCCAAAGAGAAAAAGCCATAAAAGCAAGCACAAAATCGAAAAGAAAATGTGGGACATGCGGTAAGGTTGCAACACATAACAGGACATGCCCGACCCGCACAAGCACCCCCGAGGCAATTTATGATTTGTTTACATAATTCAACATAAACATACAATATCGCAACCTATTTACACATTATCGTGTATTAAACACACATCGCCCTTCAATGACAACATCAAGATCAATAAACGTATGTTTTGGAATTATGTGTTTAAAGATGTAGAATTATGTGATTTTAGTTATGTAATAGTGTTTGTTTAGTAATAGCATATTGTTTTTTGTTATTTTGTGCAAGCATGTATATTTGGTTTGGCGTTATGTGTTTTTAGATGTAGAATTATGTGTTTTTAGTTTTTCAATAATGTTTGTTTAGTAATAGCATATTGTTTTTTGTTATTTAGTGCAAGTATATTTTGGTTTGGGATTATGTGTTTTTAGATGTAGAATTATGTGTTTTTAGTTTCGCAATAATGTTTGTTTAGTAGTAGTAATCGTTTTGTTTTTTTTTGTGCAAACATGTATACTTGTTTTGGAAACATGTGTATTTAGCAAGAGAATAATGTGTGTTTAGTTATATAATAGTGTGTATATAGTTCGGGGTTAGTGGATACTTAATTGTACATAATTTTGTGCGTAAGACATACAATGTAATAACTACAATACAATATTAACGCCGTATACCAACATTCCGACCATATGTATGTGAAAAATGCAAATTTATATTGATTAAAGAGAAAACACCCCACGCCCGAATCATTCATATCCACAATTCAAGACCATCTAAGTCATATGCAAATGGCTCCCAAAGACAAAAAACACCAACAATAGTAACCTAACTATACAAAAATGATGAGCATTCTGCATACTACATTGTCTATTTAAAACAAAACTACAATACGATCTTCCCGTCCAAAACTTTCTCGGCTTCTTCCAAACATATATCCTTTTGCTCATTGCTATGGTGCAGGATTATTGCAGCTGAGTACTTCGTGCGTAAGTTAGACAGTTGGGACGCATTATTCTTCTCCAAACCACAATCCCATCCCTTGGTGCCACCGCCCATGTAGCTCTCCATATGCCTCATGGCATATATACCACAATCAACTTTGTTTGTGGTGTCTCTCCAAGGCATGCATAGTCTACACGGGGAGAACTTCCGGACAACACTAGCCATTTGCGGGCAGCCTTTAGTCTCCAAGTAGTTTGCAAACATCCGAACCTGCACAATATACCATGGAAAACAAATTCAACAACTAAAACACATAATTCTACAACTAAAACACATAATTCCATGACAGTATGCTATCCAAGGCATATAGATGCTGAGTAAAACAAAATTATTTACCAAAACATACAACTAACTGTCCATTAGCATAAACCATATACCCAATATTATATAACTAAACACACAGAATTCTATAGCTAGGTTCACATGATTCCGAATCAAATATACCTACTCACACAGAATTCTATAACTAAACACACAGAAATTTAATAGCTAAACACACAAAATTCTATATCTAAGTTCACATCATCCAAAAGGGGAACGAGCAAGGAAATGCAACACATAAACCATAAACACATTATTATATACCTAAACAAAATGTAATTCTATATCTAAGTCCACATGATTCCAAATCAAATATTCCTACTGCATACGTAATTCTATAACTAAACACACATAATTCCATAGCTAAAAACCCAGAATTCTATATCTAAGTTCACATCGTCCAAAAGGGCAAACTGAGCAAGGAAATGCAACACAAAAACCAAACAAAAGCTCACCAACTTGTCCGGCAAGTCTCCATATTTCTCCCGATCGCTTTCCACCGACAGCACGAGTTGTCGATAATATGACAGTGAAACCTCTTGACATCAAAGGTCACGAGAAAGATGTGCTCGCTCTTACAAATCGGGAAGAAAAATCGAAACAAGCTATACATTAGGGTCTTGGTAATTAACGAGAAAAGATTTGGAAAAATAATGAGATTAATTACCATTACTTACCATGTCAAAGTTGTTCAATTTATCGAGCTCGGGTCACCGAGCTCGTGGTCGAGTCTTGCACAAACGATCGATACACGGTGTTCTCATCTAAGCCATCCCGGACTAACGATCGTGAACAACTACAAAGACATATACACAAATATAAAAAAATAAACCACGGATTTTAAAACTTGAAAACACCAAAGAAAAATGAAAACAGAGAAAAATAAAAATAGGATTAACATACCGTCAAAAACAAGAAGCAAAAAATGCATTCGGTGAATCGCTACTCCTCGCCCCTCCATACCATTCAACATCCATGCCCAAAGGTCCAAAATAGAAACATTAATGTAACCTCCGGACGCATTGTCTCCACAATTTCCCTCGACAAAAGTTTGTCAGAAGCATTAAATACAATGTCATCTCTATATGAAAAAAAAAAAACATTTACAAACAGAGATAAAACAAATGAAACTAATTAGTTGGATGATAAACGAATCCTTACTTGTTCGACCCAGGATTTTCAAAAAGCCATTTTGCAATCATGTTCTCATTTTGATTTGGCTTCGAGGGGCACGTCGATCTGTGCCTAGTCACAAATGGCGAAGACAAGAAGACCGCACTTTGCTTTGTCTTCCTAGTAGCTCTACGGGAAAAAACCTTCTTAGATCTTTCTAAGGCAATATCGCGCTGCCCCTTGACCTCCCCAGAGCCACTAGGTTTCACGCCACCAACCTCCGTTTCGACATCCTACGAACCCAATAAGAATAATTATGAACTCGTATACACATTGATGAAGTAAATCATAAAAGATGGGGAAAAATACTTACGGTCTTTGGATTCTCACCAAAGCGCATCATGCCCCCTTAACCACCAATCTTTAATCTTCCACCTATAAACCAAAAATATATAAAAATAAAGCTACTTATACACAAAATAAAACTACCTATACATAATGTAACTAACTAAACATAAAACAGAACTAAATAAACATAATTACAACCCTAAATGCACATAATATTTTACTAATTTAAACATACAAAGAGTGGTTTTTCGATCCCCACTTGCATCACAACCCCCCAACATTCATTTAACCCGCAAAACATACAATAGTGTGAACTAAAAAAATACTTAAAGCAAAACCGAGTAATAATACTATATAAGTAATGCAAACATTTATAATAACCCAACCTCCACGCTTGCCATACCACCATCTCGCACATCTCCTCTTCGTTGACACTCTTCTCATAGTGCCGATACGTGTCAAGAATGTCCTCCCATCTACCAACATTGGTATCTTGAGTCAAGCCAATATAAAAGCTTGGTGCCTCATCACACCATTTCTTGAATTCATCTCTCTTCGAAATGCACTTTCGATTGCCTCAATTGCAAAGAATATTCTCCGCCTTGCTCCAAAAGGCTTCATTCTCACGACTTTCGGTCCATTCCATACCATCGTCCGAACGGCGAACCCCACCCGGTAATGCGGTTGAGCATAAGAAACCCTTCGCAACGTTCCCAACCATGGAAAATTCTGCGCCCTCGACCAAGTTCTTTGGAGCAGATCAAGAATATATATAATCTCGACAACATCGGAGGACAAACATTTTAATCTGTCAAGTAATTGACCAAGAATCCCCGCACATCAAAAATATGTGTATTAAATCGTAAGTGTACATGCACAAGATTTACAAACTAAATACACATAATCACTAACCTGAATGTACATAATTATAATATACATAATTTAAACACTAATTATACATATTTATTACACTAAATGCACATAATATAAACTCGAATACACATAATCACTAACCCGAATGTACATAAATAGAAGAAACATAATTTAAACACTAATTACACATATTTGAAACACTAAATGCACATAATATAAAACTAACTACACATAATTACTGAATACACAAAATCACTAACCTGAATGTACATAATTAGAATACACATATTTAAACACTAATGACACATATTTGAAACACTAAATGCACATAATATACACCTAAATGCACATAGTCACTAACCTGAATGTGCATAAATAGGATATACATAATTTAACACTAATTACACATATTTGAAACACTAAATGCACATGATTCTAAAACTAAATACACAAAATTATCTTCCAGAATGCACATAACATAAAACTAAGATACACATGCAGATGAACAACCTTCGCATCGCCCGGGATGACGAGGTCCCCGACCAGAAAAGATCCTTCTCCTTCCAAGCCAAATTCAGTGCGGCTCATTTTGTGATTCCCCATCAAACGGGGGCTCGATAAACCCCATCCCAAACCCGCCGAGGTCAATTTCCTTATTGTTCCTTTCCTTTAGTTTGTCCCCGCTCCAAGCCGACACGATGGGGACCGTCCTTGGAACACTCCGCCTCACGCACTTAACTCTGTCAACGTAAAATACCCGTGCAATTACATAGATTACATCAAAAAGAACATACTCCAAAAAAAATCAAAAACAAAAAAATTGTGGGAAATAATACCGCCAAAAACAAGAAGGGCCCATTAAATTCAAGATTATCTTCCACGACAGCAAACTCTCTTTTCAGCAGTGTAGTCAATGTATACTCACACCATGCTAAGTTCCTAACATTTTCGACGTCTACAATGCTTTTAAGCAAGTGAGGATACACGTATGCAGTTGAAAAATTACCAATGATAAGGTACTCGACCAATATCAAGAACAACCTTCTAAACCAATCACCGCCATCCACAAAACTCAAGATTTTATCACCACTTGCTTCGGTGTTACCTTGTAATCCTCCCCATCGAACATAGAACATATCCAGGCCATCCGAGTGTACAAATCGCAAGTCTCCGATTTTGTTTTCTTCACTATGGCTCCCGCCCATTGGGGGAACCCCAATACTCGCACATCATTCGGTTCAATGCGAATGCGTCTCATACTATCCAACAACAACTCCGAGCTAGCCGGGTTAAAATTTGCAACTAACCAATACATTAGCCGAGATGGGAAGTCAACAATTGAAAGGGAAAGCAAACTTCAATCCCATATCAACAATGGCATCAACTGAGCCGGGAAAGATTTACAAGCGCATTCACCAACACCCTTGGGTTCGACCTAGTCGATAATGTCGTATATAAATTCTTTTTCCTCTTCCCCGACCATCGCCTTCGTCCCCACTCCCCGCAACCCTTTCCCCTTGTTTTTTGCCATTTAGTTGGTAAAACAAGACCTCTGAAAAAAATAGAACCAATTATTTACCAAAACATACAACTAATCGCCCATTAGCATAAACCATATACACAATATTGTATAATCGAACACACAAAATTATATAGCTAAACACACGTAATTCTATAGCTAAGTTCACATGATTCCAAATCAAATATACCAACTCACACAGTAATTCAATAACTAAACACACAGAATTCTATATCTAAGTTCACATCATCCAAAAGGGAAATCGAGCAAGGAAATGCAACACATAAACCATAAACACATTATTATATACCTAAACACACGTAATTCTATATCTAAGTTCACATGATTCCAAATCAAATATACATGCCCCCACCAATTATATCTCATTCAACAATCCCCCAAAATTAAAACCCACATAAAATAGAACATTATACATGCCCAAGGACTGCTAAATTAATCCCCCCTTAACACATTATCGATTAGCATAAATTCCTTTTGGAAATGAACCAAGTATTTACAAAAAACATACAACTAATCGTCCATTAGCATAAACCATATACACAATATTATATAACTAAACACACGTAATTCTATAGCTAAACACACGAGTAATTCTATATCTAAGTTCACATGAATCAATCAAATATACCTACAGACATACGTAATTCTAAAACTAAACACACACGTAATTCTATAGCTAAATACACGGAATTCTATATCTAAGTCCACGTCATCCAAGAGGGCAAGCCGAGCAAGGAAATGCAACACATAAACCATAAACACATTATTATATACCTAAACACACGTAATTCTAAATCTAAGTTCACATGATTCAAAACACTAATTACACATATTTCAAACACTAGATGTGGTCTCATGTTCTTACACCTAGAAGTTTATTCCTAAAATTAAACAAATAAGAACAATAGAAATTAATAATAAAAACCCAAATTGGAACCCTAATATCAACAAACACAAAAATAAAAAAGGAAATAAAAATCACAGATAACTTACAATATTTTGTGCGATAACCGTGATGAAAATAGGAGATGATTCGTGCCAGTTGCAAATTGAGCCCTACCGTGTTGAATATATGAAAAAAATCGAACCAGTTTAATTATCCTTTGAAAAATCTGGACCGACGGGACGGTGTCGTGGAGAGATCGTAGTGAGATGAAGATACCTATTCCAAAGAACGGTGTTGTGGTGGAGAGATGAATATACCTATTCCAAACGATTTTGAGAATTAGGAGACGCCAATGGTTTGAAGCGGATGAAGGGAAGAAAGGAATCGGTGTCGTGGTGGAGAGGTAGAGAAAATCGCGGGATATGAATAAGAATCGATAGACTTACCAAATTCAAAAATTAGGGGTTTACAATTATATCCTTGGAATAAAAAGATAGATTACTTTCCTACCCTTGTTTGCCACTACCATGACTAAAATAGATGGGTAAAATCGGGACATTGAATATTAAATCAAATGGCCAGATGTGGTCTCCTCTCACGTTTTCTTACCTAAAGACCTTGGCCTCATTTGATCATATCCATATATATATATATATATATATATATATATAACTATTGAATTTACTCGATTTTGATTTTGTAGGGTTGATCAATAATTTTTGTAAGGATGATATTATTTTACAATCTAAACGAGATTTGGCATAGGTTCACGAGTCTATAAACGAACATGCTCCCGAACTCAACTAAATGAGCTCATTTCGAAGACAGGCTCACGAGCATGTAAATGAACATGTTCACGAGCTTAACTAACGAGTCGAGCTCGAACCTAGGCACGCGAGCCTGTAAACGAGCCGAACTTGAACCTAGGCTCACGAGCTTTCGAACCAAAATTTGCGGTGCTCGAGTTTGACTCGATTAAAAGTTCGAGCTCGGATTTTGGGCTCGAGTTCGGCTCGTTAAGCCCGACTTAACGATCCCAAACGAATATTTTTTCGAACCGAGGCCGAATAAGTAAAGAAAGCTTTGGTTCATTTGCAACCCTATTCATGATTCACATTTACTCATCTCATTAACACCAAATTACTAGGCAAACTAAAGGATTAGAACTTGAAATATGCTCCTTTCAGAAGAAAAAAAGAAAAAGAAAAGAACTTGAAATTAATTATTTAGTAATGCTACACATGATTAAATAAAAAGATGGAGACCCTTTCTCATGAACTCATCCTCTAATCATCTGAACCAATAATTCTCTGAAATCAAGAAAAAGGAAAGAAAGAGATTCTCGGTGTTCTTGAGTTTTTTCCTCCGAAAAAGGGTTGTTTTCTTGGATGCTTTGGTGGTGCGAAGGATAACAAACGCCGCAAACAGAGGATCAATCGCGGCAGCCCTCAACGCCAAGTAAAGACTCTTTTCGTAGTTTGATTTAATTTACGGTTCCTACAGTTTGTTTTTTGTTTGATTGTGCAGGAAATATGTTAGAGAAGAGTTGTTGATTAATTTTGAGATTTCTAGGTTTTGTGGATTTTAGAAATAAGTTTTATTTGATCAGGTTGATTGTGTTCATTAATGAGTTGATTTTGTTAATGGATTGCTGATAATGACGTCAGTGATTAGACAAAGATTTAGTAATTTGTCTAATTTTATCAAATTTTTAATTTCATTTGTTCATCTTGTCCACAAAGAGAAAACAACTCTTCAATTTTCTTTTCTTCTTTTTCTTATTTGGTAAAATCAAGGAATAAGACTGTGTGAAATGGGCTCCTGCATTTTTTTTTTTTTATCTTGTTGAATAAGCTATATGTTTTGGCACTCTTTATCTCTGTTGTCGTTGACATTAGTGATCATAAAAAAGCCTTTTTTTCGCTTTTCCTATTCTGTATTTTAGTTTGAGCTGAATCAAATGATGTAATTCTTGGAGAAACATAGTTCAGAATGTTCAGCAGGAAAATATAGTCATTGCAGAACAGTCCACCCCAGAAACAATTACCACCAATTTGGTTTCAGAGTTGCTGTGAGCCCTTCATACTTTCTTGCACTCTTTGGTTGAACTGAAATTTTCTGCTCTACTCTTAACAAGGTTAAAATTCATCTTTTGTAAATATATTTGTTAGATGCTGTTACTCAGAGAGTCAGAGATTTGGTATGCAGTTGATGTTGTTTTTCTATTGTTTTAGCGTTATCCAACTATTTTCTTTTCCTGAATTGAGAATACCATCTCCTAATTTTGGTTAGTTTCTTTATAATAGAAATTAACTGAATTTTTGGTTTAGAACTAAACCTGAACAAGTGGAGCAACTGAGTCCAAGCCCTAAGAAAAGAGTTACATTCGACTCAAATATCACGACGTACGAGCATGTTCCAGTCCACGAGAGTCTTGATTCTCTGCCAGAGTGCACTACAAATATCGAGAAAGGCTGTCATGGGTATGGTATAAATTATTTTGATATGTTTTTGTTGTCTTATATTTTGATTTGTTTTATTTAGATGTGGTGGTTCCATCTCATGGGTATGGTATAAATTATTTTGTGCATTTGGTGGTTCCATCTCATGGGTATGGTATAAATTATTATGTGCATCAGCATTCACAAACTAACCTAGATTTTTTCACACCTCCGTGGACATCATTTATCTCACTCTAACAGTCTGATATTGGTATGGGATTCCAGAATTTCTCAGGCTATGATCAGTCCAGATTTAGACTCCTGAGTTCCATACATCACCTATTGAATTTTGACATGTTGGTAGTGAGAGACATGATCATGGGGAGTCCAACTCATTCACCTTTGACAGTACCACAGATAAAGATGTCCATACACAATATGTTCAACCTAGTGAGCATGTAGATGCAACAATGTGTGTCATTCTCAAAAAAAACAAAAAAAAAACAATGTGTATAAGTACACGACAGAGGCACCCTCCTGGATGTGGCACTAACGGGCATAGATGTTAAGGTTTTTTACTATATGTCATGTGTAATAGTGGTAGTGTGTCAATGTATTGTCAAGATAGAGATTGTATCAACTTTTCATTAATGTGTATTGTCTTAGTGTTTCATTTTCAACTTTATGTTGATATGAATTATCAAGACAGATTTTATCAACTTTTCAATTATGAGTATTGTCATACTGTTTCATTTTTAGCTTTATATTGATGTGAACAATCAAGACATACATTCTATCAGCTTTTCATTGATGAGTATTGTCAATTTGTTTCGTTTTTAGCTATATATTAATGTGTATTGTCAAAACAGAGAATCTATCAATTTTTCATTGATAACTATTGCCGTACTGTTTGTTTTTTAGCTTTATATTAATGTGTATTATCGTAAAATAAATTTTATCAGCTTTGCATTGATGGTTGTTGCGTAAAATTGGTATATAAATACATATCATACATCTCAGACAATTTAATACAACCTATTTTTCGTGGCAAAGTGTGAGAGTAAAATTGAAATGGTCCGTAAAACCATTTTGACAATCTACAAAAATTTTAGTGTCCGTGTCGAGTTAATTTTTCCGAACCACTACTATTATCAAACTTATAAGTTGTCCGAGCTATTTTCGTTGTCATCATTCTGCAAGAGAATTGTAATAAGGAAATGGTAAGTAACAAAATGGATGGAGACATTTTTAAGTGTTTCATAAAAATGGTATGGTAAGTAACAAAATGGATGGAGACATTTTTAAGTGTTTCATAAAAATGGTAAATATCATAATTCAAAGTATTTAATAAAAGATTACATAGGCTTATTTTGTTTAGTTGGACATTCAGTTTGAATAGGTTACTTTTGTTCAGTTTGAATTCATTGTATTTGACAGAAATACATTCAAAGTTTGCTAACTAGTAATTATTTTTGCTCAATTTGAATTTAGAAAGTTGGTAGAAAATACTAGAAATACAAGCAAAGTTTGCTAATTATTTTTGCTCAATGTGAGCGAGGGCCCCTTATCTTTTGGCCCATTTTTTACTAAGTCCATTGGGGTCTCCCACTAATAAAGTGAAGAAACTTCATTACCTATTCTACGTGGGATATGGAGTTCTTTTGAAACACTCCCATGTTCTCCATTACCCATTTTATACAACAAGGAATACATATTGTACTTCTTAGCACCAATATGCATGTGTTTAAGTGTGACATTCACTTATGTGAAATGATCATTGGCTGGTTTTGCCTAGATTCGAACAAAAGAAACCGAGGAGGTGGTTAGGAAGTCCAGGGTCGTATCCGGCCAAGGCAAGGCAGAGCTTGGGAAGGAGGAGGATATAGTGTGTAGAGGAGAGAGAAAATGGATCTATTTTTCTTTTTTGTTGGTTTTCTAGAGAGAGAAGAGATATTTTTTCTATAGAGAGAGAGAGGGTCTTAGGTAGTGACTGGATGTGAAAGAATTTTCATTTTTGTTTCCAGAGAATATTTTTTAACCCAAAATGCAATTGTTTATGAAAAATTCTCAAAAAATACACTATTCTCACTTTCACTTATTCTCCTATCAATCACATATACATACTTTTTCAAAAACAACTAATCATTATTAAACATTCTTCTACAAATTCCACTATTCACCCACTAATACATTTCTAACTACCAATCATTATTTTACTATTTTTATATCAAATCAACTTTATCATTATGTTTTTATCTAATATCCAGACACACTCTCAAAATTCATACTTTTTTCGTCCAAATTTTTTTTTTGCTACTATTCTCTAGCAAAAAAAAGATTTCACAATGAAAACATACTCAATCGCACCCTTAGTTCCGCCTTTCCTATGCATATTTGACGGTATTCATTACACTTTAAATATAGATTTTTAATTATTATATATATATATATTGTGTGAGAGTTTTCAAAGAATTACTTTTTAGAAACTTTTAATTATAACTAAAAAAATACATTTTAAAACAGTTTAATGTATCAAATGAATCTAACTGGCTGAATTTGAATCTAGATCTTAAATTTTGGAATAAGAACACAACTACCCCACTTTTCTGGACAAAAGACAGACTTTTAAGCTTCCCGGTGATTTTTGGACAAAATTATGCTCCTGCCTTTTTTTTGGACAAAAATACACTTCTTTCAAAATTATCGGACTTTTTTACGTTGTTGTTTCAAAAATGTTTCTTCTAATCAAATTTCAGTGAAAAATAAATTTTGCCACCGTTAACTAATCCATTTTATACTCGAAATCTTATAAAAAAAAAAGAAATATACACATAAAACAACACATATTAAAACCAAACAAATTGAAAATAATATAGAAACAACACGAGTAAAAAAACACGATTCAATTTTTGATCCAATCCTTGAAAACAAAAATAACATGAAAACAACCAAAAAATAATGTAGAAACAAACTAGAAACAATGTAGAAAACACCATATGAGCAAAAATAGCTTAAACATAGGTAAAAATTGTATTTAAACGTCGGAAACTACGTGAAAACGACAAAGAAACATAAGAACTACATTAAAAACGTTATGGAAACAACCCAAAAATAATGTAAGAAATATTAAAAACACCGCATAAATAAAAAGAGCTTAAAAGTAGGTAAAAAAATTGTATCTACACATTGAAAACTACATGGAAATAACAAAAAAATTATTAGAACAACATTAAAAATATTATAGAACAACACAGTTAGAAACAATAGAAACAATGTACAAAACAATACATGAACAAAAAACAGAATAAAAAATAGGTAAAAGTTATTTTGAAACACCGAAACAACAAAAAAACAAATTAAAACAACATCGAAACAATATATATAACATATAAAACAATACATGAACAAGAAAAAAAACGTAAAAATAATCAAGAAATATATAGGAGCGTAAAAAAAGAAAAAAATTGGTACAAAAAAGATAAGAGCATATTTGATGGTATTTTTTTCAAAATCTGAGGTATTTTTGGAAAATTCTCTTAAATTTTGATAAATGCATGTCAAAGTTCAACCCGGACCCACTCACTCTTGCCCACCGCCATTTCTTAAAATTAGTGGTAGTGTAAACCTATGTTTTAAAAATCGGACCGGTGAGCAAATCGGTCTTGCTACCGGTTAGCGGTTCAACCGGCCAAATATAATTTAATTATATTTTTTATTATATTATGTAAAATGCATATAAATAACCATATTACAACTAAAAACACATCTAGAAAAAATTATTTTTTTTAAAACAATTGCATACTTATGATCAAATACAAAGTTTAACCTTCATTAAACAATATAATTTGAAATTTGCCCCATTCTTAAGGAAATATTAACGAGTAGAGTTTAAAGGGAAAAGATTAGGAAAAAAAACCCAGTGAATTTAAAGTAGGAAAAAAAAAAGATAAGGAAACAAAGTAAAATAGAAAGAATAAAGACTGGGATTTAAAATGATTAGGCAAAGATTTGGAGAATTAAGGAAGAAATTAGAAACCGAAAAAAAAGGAAATTGATTGTAGTAGTCAAATTGTAATCAATTGGAAACTAATCAATTATCACCACATATCTTGCAACTTGATGAAAATAAAAGAATAAAAGGCACCATTCGGATAAACAAATGGCTAATTGATAGTTTTCCTTTTTTTTTCCATTTTTTTGTAACTAACCGGTCGGACCTCCGTTTTTTCTCAAAATTATTAGCCGGTTCAACCGGTTTTGAGGTGGTTCAACCCAGATCTTAGCGGTTTAACCGCAAATCCGGTTTCTTAGGGTTGTTCGGACCAGACCAAGTGCCAGTTCCCGATCGAACCGGCTGGGCCGGTCCGGTTTTTAAATCATTAGTGTAAACAGTAAACCATAGTGGCGGGAGCTAAAAATTTAATGGAAAACCCGCCAAAACGTGAGGCTTCGCGCCAAGCTTCGAAAGCTCTTCATCTTCTCCAAATCCAACATACATAAAAACGATAGGTGGCAGCTTTCACATCCCTCCAAAAACGCAAAAGAAGTATCAGGGAAAAGAAAGCAGAAAAAAATAGCAATGTCGGAGACCCAGAATGCTGCTAGGTTGCTTAATCCTTGGGTTTTTCATTTCCAGAAGCTTGGACTCGAGCTCAAATGTCCTCTCTGGTAAGATCTGAAGTACCATTTTGACTCTCTCCCTGTTTCTGCGTGTGTATATTGTCATGTATTCATTTAAGCAAATTGGTGCCCTAATTTTTGTGATTTGTAATTTTTTTTTATTAGTTTGGACTTGCTGAAAAAGCCCGCTCTGCTTCCTTGCAATCACATTTTCTGCAAGTAAGTTGCACCTTTTTCTTTTCCTTTGTTTGCTTTTATGTAAATTTTGTTGTCCCTTGATGTATAAGGAATGAGGATGGATTTCCCCCCATTTTCATTTATTTATTTTTTATTTTTCTTATGTCTTGATTTTATTTATGTAGTTTCTGTGTCCCACATCGTCCCAATTTAGCACCCAGTGTCCTACATGCCATCAGCAATTTTCCGATGAAGGTACTATGTATAGGCCAATTTATTTTTCCAATCTTTTGCGCTGTTTATACAGTTCGTTGCCTAATTTGTTGTTTAGGTTTCTGATTGTCAAGTCAAATAATTGACCGGAAACTTTGATGCTTGTTCTAGAAATCAGGCCAGCTTCTTACATGGAGAACATTGTTTCCATTTACAAAAGTTTGATGCAACTTTCATCTCTGCTATCTTGCCACTTTTAACTACTGGTAAGTGGTAACACACAGAGAAAAATAGTTTTGTCAGTAATCTTGAGATATATCTTGCTAATGTACCTCATTTAATGGTAACCCTATATTCTGGAACCCCAGTTTCAATCTCAACTTCAGTGGAGCAATTGATAAAGAAACCAAGTGAAACAACACCCAAGGGGCTGAATAATCATACTGATGTGTTGCAAATTAACTGCGTTGCAAGCGGGATCGAGTTAATTAGGTGTTCTGTGTCCGAAGAGTTAGATGTGAATCAGGCTCCAGAAATGTCGCCTGGCAGCTCTCCTTCCTCTGTTGATGACGCCAAAGATGCAGTAGCTGCAAAAGTGAATCAGGCATTGGAAGTAGGGTAAGATTCAAGGCTTTAATTTTGAGAAATGTAACTGAAAGTAGTGTGCTTATCCTGGATATACATATATAATATAGATATAGATATATTTGTTTTGTTGTTGGAGAATTGGTGGAGAACAATCCTATAGTGGTCAGTGGGCAGTGCAAAAATTAATCAACTGCATAATTTTTCTGAATTCTTGCTTCTCTGATGTTAGGCCTCTAGTTCTCTTATGAATATTTAAGTACAAAATTTCCTAATTGTGCGTTCAAAATCTTTATGAAAATATGGAGTAGACCATATTATCGATGTTTTTGACATCTGTTGTCACGCCCCAAACGCGACGATGATCAACTACTTAAACAAAAATGATTCCCAATCAAACAGACAAATGATACAACAATCCCAAGTGAAACAGAGTTTAAAGCAATGGAAATAAAATAACATAAGTACGAATTACAACTTAAAGTCTAGCGCGATCCAAATACATCCGACATAATAACTTTGAATAAGTTTACTGAGCCGAAACTAAAGCGTAAAGAACACCATATCCAAATCTTAAATGTCAAGGGTCTTACGCCCTCAAATTACAATCGAAGAGAGAAAAAAGTAGCGAGGATAAAGGGAGTCCAACATCCGCGAGTAAGACATGAAATAAGTACAATCATCGAGAAAATGGTACAAGTTCGATAGGTGGGGCGAGGGTCAACAATCGCCGTCGGGTCGACATCCTCAACATCGTCCCCATCTAAAGGTTAGAAAGCGAGGAGGGAATGAGACATAAATCTCGGTGGATGGGTGATCGTGTGCAAGTGTGGCGATATATATTTTGATGCAAGAAAACAGTTGTATGAAAAATGCGTGAGATATGATGCGTGATTTCACACACAACCCACAAGCGTCTTGAGAAATATATTTAAGTAATATACTTATACGATTTTAAGAAAACAGATTCGTGGTCACACATGTACTATGTGATTCTAGAAGACAGGAGGATTGCGTGCACGGATTTGTAGCGCCAATCCTATGCAAGTCAACTATAGAGGTGTCAATTCGGCCATTTGTTAGAGATTTTTCTAACCGCAAGTCTACGGTGTCAAGTTTTAATATAGAGAAGTAAGTTTGTCGAATCCACAGGGAATAATTATCAAATTATCGCTAAGACTATATTATAGTAGTCTAACTTTATTTAGAAATTCAATAATTGATGGAGTTGATTATAATAAAAATACTAAAAATAAATTAAGACTATGAAAATATCAATGAGTTTATCCAAATGATTAAATGAATTCTAGAGGTATGATGAATCTAGTTATCCCTTATGTTGTCAATATGGTTTATCAATCATCAATTATCAATTTATAAGTCAAGATTTCTACAATAATCATTCCCTTTCTCAAGTGCCAATGATTTTAGATTCAATTGGGAAATCAATATCTCTATAAAAATCACCAATCAAAATCTCAATAAAAGCTATGAATCTTGATAAATGACTTCAAAGGATTCACAAATCTCTCAATTCTATGAAATCCTAGGTTATGCTATTTCAAGGTCATGTATTCAATTACCTCTCTCAAGTGTCAAATCAAATACACCAAACAATCTAAATTATTGATCAAATAATTTAGAAGCAATAGATCCAAATAGCACAAATAAATTGATAGATCTATTGACAAACCACAATCTCAAAACATAAGTTCAAACATAGATTACATCAATCCTCTAGAATTATATAG
The DNA here is from genome assembly GCA_016081115.2 of Rehmannia glutinosa. Taxonomy (NCBI): domain Eukaryota; kingdom Viridiplantae; phylum Streptophyta; class Magnoliopsida; order Lamiales; family Orobanchaceae; genus Rehmannia; species Rehmannia glutinosa. Next base: position 163,639 of record JABTTQ020000139.1, read on the forward strand.
TTTAGCTCATGATTAAAGAAAATGAATCCATGAAAATACAACAATACATCTTACAAGATATGAAGAAAGCAACAAAATAAGAACAAGAGTTGAGGATCTTCTCTATTTCTAGATGATAGAAGCCTCCAATCTTCTTCTCCAAATTCATCTCAAAATGCTCAAATTCTTCTTCCTTGTCTTGTAGCTGTTTTTATTGCCTTCCCAAGGGTTCCAAGATGCTTCTATTCTTCTCCCTCGTGTGTACTCGTACTTGCTTGGTTTTGAAATCCCGGAGATGGTTGCAACACATTTCTTGTATTGCTATACGAGAAATTTTCATGATTGCGAAGTCCCGGATGATAATGCGTTGGCAATTGATTCCTCTATTGTTGAAACCCGATTATTCACATAATTCACTTGTTCCGTATCGGGATTCACAATTTCTTGACTTATGTCCATGATCGCCTCCGATTGTTGTTTTCCACCTGGACTTAGTGTAGCAATTTGCTTTGACAAGGCGGAAATTTGAGAGGCCAATGCGGACATAGTATCAAGTTCAAGAACACCGCAACTTTTCTAGGCGTAGATCTTTCAGACGGCCATTGATAACTATTGGCAGCCATTTCTTCGAGTAAAAGCATGGCTTCACTTGGAGTTTTAGCCATCAATGTACCTCCTGCGTTGAAAGATCTATAATAGTTCTTGAATGCCCATTCATACCATTGTAGAAATCTTGAACTTTTTGCCAATCTGCATTCGTGTTGTGGACATCTCCTCAATAATTCTTTGAATCGCTCCCAAGCTTCGTAAAGTGGCTCAAAGTCGAGTTGATGAAATTGAGCAATCTCACTTTTCGAGTTGAAGTGTCTTGCTAGGTGAAAAGAATTTTGCCATGAATTTTTCAATGAGATCGTTCCAACTAGTGATACTTCCGGTGGAAAGGTTTGAAGCCACTGTCAGCTTTATCACGAAGTGAACGGAAATAACCTCAACCGAATAGCTTCATCGGGAACCCCATTCATTTTGATAGTGTCACATATCTCAAGAAAAATAGCCAAATGAGCATTCGGTCGTCTACGGACTACCCCCAAACCGATTTTGTTGCACCATGTTTATTAGGGCGGCTTCAATTCAAAATTATTCGCATTGATAGGTTGGCGAACAATGCCCGAATAATTTTGATTCGTAGTTGGTCGAAAATAATCCCGAATGGCCCTCTCCGGTGGTGCGATAATGGGTACACGCGTTCTTCATCATCACCGATTCTCGCCATTTTTGTGAATTTGATTCTTCGTGCGGCTCTAATCTTTGAAGTGTTCTTTCAATTTCTAGATCAAATAAGATTAAATTAGCACTTTTATTTTTTCGCATCAACAAGAAAACACAAAAATGACAATGACCCTATTGTAACAAGAACCAATCTAAATTAAAGTAAAACTACTAAGTAATAATATTAGCGCAAATAAGATGAATTATTCCCAAGAACGGCGCCAAAACTTGTTAGAGATTTTTCTAACCGCAAGTCTATGTCAAGTTTTAATATAGAGAAGTAAGGTTGTCGAATCCACAGGGAATAATTATCAAATTATCGCTAAGTACTATATTATAGTAGTCTAACTTTATTTAGAAATTCAATAATTGATGGAGTTGATTATACTAAAAATACTAAAAATAAATTAAGACTATGAAAATATCAATGAGTTTATCCAAATGATTAAATGAATTCTAGAGGTATGATGAATCTAGTTATCCCTTATGTTGTCAATATGGTTTATCAATCATCAATTATCAATTTATAAGTCAAGATTTCTACAATAATCATTCCCTTTCTCAAGTGCCAATGATTTTAGATTCAATTGGGAAATCAATATCTCTATAAAAATCACCAATCAAAATCTCAATAAAAGCTATGAATCTAGATAAATGACTTCAAAGGATTCACAAATCTCTCAATTCTATGAAATCCTAGGTATGATATTCCAAGGTCATGTATTCAATTACCTCTCTCAAGTGTCAAATCAAATACACCAAACAATCTAAATTATTGATCAAATAATTTGAAAGCAATAGATCCAAATAGCACAAATAAATTGATAGATCCAGATTGACAAACCACAATCTCAAAACATAAGTTCAAACATAGATTACATCAATCCTCTAGAATTATATAGTTTAGCTCATGATTAAAGAAAATGAATCCATGAAAATACAACAATACATCTTACAAGATATGAAGAAAACAACAAAATAAGAACAAGAGTTGAGGGATCTTCTCTATTTAAATATAAAAATAAAAATAATAAAATGATAGTGAAGATAAAAAAGTGAAATAAAAAATATAATAAATGAAAAAAATTGTAGTAAATTAATAATAAAAAATAAAAATAATAAAAAAATAGTGAAGGATTAGAAGCTATCTTCCACAACAATCATTCAATTTCGATCGTCTAAATAAAAATAAGGCTATCTTAGTTCAATACTTAGCGCATTAATTTATTAGTCTCCGTGGATACGACCTTGCTTATCCTATTCTATAAACTACACCGTACACTTGTGGTGAAGCTAAAAATAAGGCGAACAAGATGAAAATAATAGTGGAATTACCAAGGGAAATGAAATGGATTCCTGGGTTATGGTTTCAATTAATATTCCTCTTGTTTTACGATTTAATCAAAGCCAAAGTTATTATCAATACACCTATAAGACGATCACAACGGTATTTTATCCTCCCTCTTGAGATGTATATAAAGTGTAGATTGAAATATCTATGCTAGTATCTCTACTCAACATAAGATACACAACTCCCAAATGCACAAAAGATCAAATATCCTCACAAATATTCACAAACCTCTCGATTATGCAAATATTCATGTCAAGTACTCAAGATCTAATATTGAAACTCATCTCTCGAATTATGAATCAATATATCAAACATGCTAAATCATTGGCCAAATGATAAAACAAGAATAAGAACAAAGTACTCAAATAGGCTTCAAGACAATAACTTCAATCAAGATTAAAACAATCAACAAGAGTTCAATTAATCTACTTCCAAAACCCGGAAATCACAAGAAGTTTAGCTACCCATTATAAATAAACAACTCATAGACAAATTGTTCATCTTCATAAGAAACTAAAATGAAAGATTAAAGCACAAAGAATGAGAAAACTTAGGGAAATGGATAATCTCTCGATTAATCTTCAATCCTCAAGCTCCGATTCGACCCGATTCTTCCCTTTGATTCTTCCTTGATGAAATTGATGTGTTTCTTGTGTTCTTGGGTGTATTCTGACCTTTTCTCCATACCCTAGATCAAGCCTCCCATGTATGTATTTATAGCCCTAAAAAGTCCAAGAAAAAGGTGAAGAAACATAGTAATTTCCACCCCGGGGCGCTACGGTGCCTGGGATGAGCGCTGCGGCCCAGCAATTTCGCAAACGAGCCGCCAGGAGCTGCAGCGCCCAACCTAAAAAAAAAAAAAATCAATAGCCTTGCCAGAACGGGCGCCTGCGGCCATGCCAGTGACGAATGCTTGCAGTCACCGCCCGAGTTTTTCACCCACCAAATGTTGGAATTTGCTTTTAAGCCCTTCTTCAAAGTTGTAGCTCTATCTCTTAGCTTTCCATATCCATGAATCATCTCAATATCAATTTTGTAGAGAGAGTTATGGCCAAAATACGAAACGCTGCCAGTGATGGAAATTTCAGACGCGTTTGGACGTTTCTTCAAATCAATCTCTCTTTGTTTACTCGTTTGTACTTCTTTTGATACACGATTCATTACTATGACTATAAACTCAATATAATTGGCTCTCAACATGGCTTGGCTACTCAAATGACTCAAAATATTCAAAAACAACACAAAACTCAAGTCTTGGAAGCCCAAATCAATGGTATAAAACCAAGTGAACACGGCCCCGATTTTCTAATGGACCGAGCTCTATTTTTAAGGCCCAAAAAAGTCGGGCCTCAAAATCCCGCCCGACTCGGCCAAGCTAGTTGAATAGCCCGATTTTTTTAGTGTAATTTTCATTTTTAGACCGGATTGGGTTCCCTATTTTCGCTGCCCGACACTTTTGGCACGGCTCGATTTTCGAAAAGCCGGTGGGCTCGTGCCGGCCCGGCCCGACCCGGTCTTTTGATAGCTCTAAAGACAAGTAATGGTTGCGTGCACGGATTTATAGCGCCAACCAATGCAAAACAATGCTTGATTTTGCATACGGATTTGTAGCGCCAACCAATGCAAAACAAGTAAGCGGTTGCGTACGGATTTGTAGTACCAACCAAACGGGTCCGATTAACTCGAGAATCGTGAGGATCGACAAAGGCGATTCCTTCGTTCTTCCTTGTAACTCCCGAGCAAGATGGTCAAGACTGTCACCTTATCGCTCCATAGCAAAGACAAAATCCACGCGTGGAGCTAGCAAGGCTCGGATTTGTCATAATCATGATTATACCTCAAATACTACGACCACTTCCTTGGACAAACTCCGTCCCTTAGTTGCGGAATTAAGGCGATGGGGGAAGAGTGGAATAGCAAATGATTTTGCCTGGTTCCATCCCGATGTATCCATTCCGATCGTGAGCTCGACACACCAAGTTTACTCGGACATGAAAGTAAATACAAGTTGAAGTCAATCGACAATCGAAAGTATTATTGATTTAAGGAAGCGATTCGGGAAAAATTTCGAAAATTGCGTGGGTGGAGTTATTTGGATGAAGATGATTATCGGGAGGATAAACAATCTTTGATATCTTGGAAGATTAGGTGGAACATAAGTCCCGTTATAGATTCGAAATCGCGGGACGAGTAAGTCGCCGCAATCGGGTATTAATCGGTCAAGCGATCCGACAAGTCAAGGGTTTTAAGAAAATAAAATCTTTTAATTAATTATTAAAAGTCGAGGGTCAGGGCTGTTTCCTTAAAAGAAAAATAATATGAGTTAGGTCCTTGTTAAAAGAAAATTTACAATTAGCCCCGTTTTGTAAAAACCAATACTTTTGGGGTTAAAACTTGAATAAGTAAATCCCGACCTTGAAAAATTATGAGGTCAGTTCTTAAATTCTCTAAATTGTTCAGAGATTCAGGTTTTTAAAGTTTTGAGGTCGAGTTTTTATAAAATTCTCACATTGGCCCCAAATTTGTTAAAATTGTCATTTCGGGCCCTAAGTTTAAAATAATTGGAACTCACAAACCGGAAGGGCTTTTAATGTGATTTCAGTTGGAAAATGTCACTAAAGTCAGTGGGATGATATTGGGACAAAAGCAGTTTTTAAAAGAAATAAGTATAGGTCCCTTAACTTTTTAAAATCTCATTTTTGTCCCATTTTGAAATAATCGCCTTTAAGGCTTTTAGGGGTCCAATTGTTATGAAATTTGAACCTTGGGTTCAAAATAAATTATGTTATAGTTAAATTAGTATTTCCAGGTGCATGGACTGCATAAGTCCTGGAAATTTCATTTTGGTCCTCAATTTTAATCTTTTACTATTTGGTCCATCAATTTTTATAAAATTACTTTCCAAGCTCTAAACACTTGGATTTTTGGAACACACTTAAAATATGATATTTCCAGTCCCTTAACAGTTAAAATTTCAAATTTTAAAAATAGGGTCTGGTACAGTTTTGAAAATTGCAATATAGCCCTTAAACTTCTAAAATTTTACAACCTAGTCCTTGGACTTTTAAGGGTTGATTTTATTTATCTAAAAATTCTTAAAACTTTATTAAAATGTCCAAACATCATTTTTGAACTTGAGTACAATCCCAAAACTCGAAAAATTACAGAGAGGTCCCTTAAGTTTTATTTTCTTGCAATTAAGTCCACCAACTTTCCATTTTCGCATTTTAAGTCCAAAAATTAAAATTTAATCAATTATGCTCGACTTGTCCAGGTTATAAATCATACAAAACATGGATTTCAAGGGTCATACATATACAAGTCCATTTCACACAAGAATTCATCAAATATCACAATAAAGTGTACATGTATGCACCTATTTTTCAACAAATAGCATTTTGAGCCATACTTGAGAAACTTTCAACTTGATACAAGAAATTAACATGCAATACATAACATATATATATATATATATATATCTCAAGTGCTCAATATCAAAATACTATATGCATTTTAAGTAAAAACACTTAGAAGTTGGAAATATTTTTCCACCCACCTTAAAAATGAACTTGTTAGTGAAAGATGAAATAAATCACTCTTGAAGGAGAAGTGACTTAGGTCAGCCCCCTAGGTCAAGGAATACCAAAAAAAATGTAGGAGTTAGGAAATGAGGTTAAAAATTTAAGGAGAAAAGAAGGAGATGAAGAAGATTGGTAAAACTACACTTACCTTGTGTAGTAGATGAAATGAGACTAGTAGATGTCTCAAAATGGGTCTCCTTACTCACTCTTAAAATAATTCTTAAGGTCAGCCCCAAAAACTCCAAAAATGAAAATGGAGTATCAAAATTTTGGAAAATAGAAGAGAAGAAGAAAATGTACTAAAAATTCCATTTCTTACCTTATAGTCCAATTTCTCTTCAAAATCTTTAAAGTCTTGAAGTCCTTTTCAAGATGATGGTAAGACTCTTAGTGTCTTCCAAGTCTTCTAAGTATACCTCAAACCAAAAATCAAACTTAGGTTAAGAAGTGAAGATTTTACACAATTTCTTACCTTGTTGTAGGAGCTTGAATTTTCTTTTTTTTTTTTTTTGTGTGTAAGTAGAAGAGGGAGTTCATGAAATTTTTGGTTTAAGTGTTTGAAGGTTTGAAGAAGAAGATGAACATATGCTTAGAGAAAATGTGGGAGGATTTTAGAGTTTTGATGTTAAAAGATGGGTTAGTAGGGAATAATTAGGGAATTAAGAAAATAGCTAGCTTCCTTTACTAGGGACATGAAGCCAAAAGCTAGTTTTTAGGGGGAAATTTAAAATTTGTTGAGTTGACTAATGGGGTAGTGGGATTTGTACAGAAAATTTTTAATTGTAGGCTTGCAAGACATAAAATAAAATAGAAATAAAATTATCAAAATTTTATTTATTATTTTTTTTGTCCCATAATAATCTAGTTGGGATATACACAAAAATAAAATAGTAATGCAAAGAAAAATGAGTTATTTCCTCATTTTATGTGATAAATTCAAAAATTAGGGAAAAAGAAAAAAATATTTGGTTTCTTTTCTTTATAAAATTGAAAAATAAAATATATAAATATCCATAATTAAATATTTAGAAACTTAAAATAAAAATGTGAAATAAGAAATATGTATTCCAAAAATAAATTGGAAGTTGGTTGGGATGAATTATAGAATAAGATGAAATATTCGGATAAGGGTCGCAATATACTACTAAATTATCGAGGTCCAAAAATTCTAAAGTCGTAGTCAATCGATCAAGTATTAATACTAGAGGAGAATACAAAATTGCTAAGCTCAAAAATGCGAAATGCGTAATTGACGTTGGAAGAATTAAATAAAAGTAGAGTCGCGTTTTATTAATAATAGGTTTGTGATACATAGCCGAATAAATAATCACTACATAACACCGTATCTCACGTTGTTAAAATTCGGGGCCTCACATCTGTGGCATTATGATTCAGCTCAAGCTGTTTGATCATTCATTAGAATATTGAGCCGCCAATATACACCATTTGCATATATTTGTGCATTGATGTGGTACTATAATCTACATGACTACATCCCTTTTCCTAAAATTATGTAGCTCATGATGCAGGGAACAAAAATTAATAGAGTCAAGAAATCTCTTGGAGACAATTTAGGTACAACAGCTGGTGAAATGGATGACAAATATGCATGTGATACAAGGGAACCTGAGACAAAAGAAGCTGAACTATGGATTACCTGATACAGCGCAGAGACTTGCATACAGCTAGCAAATAGTTTCTCATTCGATCAAGCTGCAGTTTCCAACTGTATTGAGGCACACGAATCTAAGGATTCCACAAGCGCTTATTATCTCAGGACGTGTAAAGGGAAGAGGTTAAAAGTATCGATTCTCTTCCCGATGATCTGCTGTTCAAAATTCTTTTACATCTCCCTACTCAAGATATATATGACCAGGCAAGGCTTGTTTGCTAGAAGTGGTACCGTATTATCCATACCCATCAATTCGTATACGAACAACTCCAGCATACTACTTATGGGCTTCTCTTCCAGGGCTTCGTTGACAAAGGGGTCTTTCTGGCTCCGAGACAAGGTCGAATTGAGATGTCTAGATATAGTTGCAAATTCAGTTTTCCAGTTTGGGCTACTTGTAATGGTTTGATTCTGCAGTTTGATCGCCATAACCACAAAGCCATTTATATCACAAATCCCCTAACAAAGGAAATCTTCGATATCCGTTTGTTTACTAGTCACATATTATTCAAGGAGTTATGAGGTATAGCGTATGCTATGGCTTCGATGCAGTACAAAGTGGTTGTAACACATGATCCTGATGGGGTGCTAAAGGGTCAACGGTGTGCTATATTAACTGTTGAGTCGATAAATCGTGGAGGAATGTTCCAACTGACCATTTATCTCTCGAAGCTAGAAATGTATTTAACAAAGGTCCGTTGATTACTGAAGGTTTTATGCATTGGGCTATGGGTGGCGGTGTTTTGACTTTGAATGTAGAGACGGAAACTATTACAGAGACTCCCGCCCCGTCCCTCAAGTTTATACAAGGGTACAGATGCGTTACGTGTCTACGGGCAAGTATCTAACTTTATTGATTAGCTGTGGACAATATTTGTGGCAGTTTTGGGAGATGAAGCCGGAAACTGGAGAATGGAGAAAGTTGCCTAACATTTCTTTGGAAGCTCAAAAATGCAGAATGGAACAGCTTGGCTTTGAACACAGCGATGCTCTCGGACCGTCTGATTGGTTGAAGTACCCAGAGGTGTTGACCTTCGTGGTTTATGGTCGAGATCGGACTTCCATGATTTTCTATCATCTTCTTACACAGGAAATTGACTTGATTGACTTACCAAGTTTTACTAATTTTCACACAGGTGTTGTCCACAGGAACAGCCTTGTATGGTCGAGTGATATCTAATTTATGTTATTTTTGTTAATTTCTTTGATGGGTTAAAAATATGTGGCAGAGATATTCAGTTTTTGAAGTGGTTGTATTACTTACTAAGCCGTTACTGTTTTCATAAATAAAGGACTACTTCATTTGTTAATTACTCTTTAGTTTTCTATTTTAAGAAACACACTGTGGACTGATTTTTTTGTTTTTTGTTTTTATACTATACTCATGACCACATTGTATTTCACCAAATATGAAGCAACGGATATTTGACGTTTCAAGATGCCAGGTTATGCACTCATGCGCTGGGACTGAAATATAGCACTTCTGGTACATTTATTCTCTCTCAAGTTCACCATTTTTTTCTGATTCAATGCATTGACAAGGAAATAAGCTTTCTTGGCTGAAAGAGAGCATAGCCACATATTGATAGTTTCGAGAAAATGGACACATGTAAATGCCATTTGAGAATTTACAGATAATTGAACAACTCAATTTAATTTTTACGGATAACTTGCACAACCCACATCAAATCTGTACTTCAATTTTAAATATCCAAAAAGAAAGAAAAGATGCGCTCTATCAGGAGTAATAATAAATCCAAGGGATAATCACAAAAACAACCCTGAGGTTTGGGTTAATTACAAAAAAGTCTTACATGTTTTAAAATTACAAAAAAATCCTTCAGATTTCTTTTTGTCTTAATTTTAGGGGGTAACTGTAATATTCTTGTAAATGTCGGGGGTTTTTGAAATAATTTTGAAAATCACCGAGAAAAGTGTAGGACGGAATCAAACCTCAAAGAGTTTTTGTAATTTTCAAAGAACTTAGGATTTTTTATTAGTTGAATGTTGGGGTTTGTGTACTTTGTTACTCCTAATTCATGCCATTGATGTCCTACATTGCATCTTACTTGAGTTGTTTAGTTATATTTGTAAAAGCTGTAGTAATCAATTTATAACGATGACACATTGATGACTCCATTTAATAATCTCCTACAAGGTTACTCTATTTTACTGTTGCAGAAAATTTTGTGTTGCAATACTCATTCTCACAATCCTAGTTCAAAATTACAGGTACATCAAATGGAGGAGAGTCACCGAGTAGGCGTGGTATGGTTACAGAAAATTGTGCACCTGAATCCTTAGCATACCCCAAAATGCAGCATTCCAAAATGCATACGTGAATTTTTCTCTGGCTCGTTTTGGAGATAAAAATTGTTGTGCTACTTGTTTTGGTGATTGTCTGTCGTTATCTGTGCCTTGTGCGTGTGTACTAATCTGCTTGTCTCGGTCGTAGAGATGTATATCTTGAAATTACCGTATGCTATTGATGAGAAGTCTTGTGTGGGACTACGAAGCACTTTGACGATTGATCATGAGGAGTATAAGAAAGTTTTTCGAAAGTCTCCTGAACATGGAATAGTTTTGCTAGATGCATTTATTCTAGTTTTAGTTAGGGTGACAATTTCTGACACAAAATGAAAGCACGAATTTTTCGAACCTAACACTCTATAAGTGAGCTAGGTTGAGGCTTGGATTGTTAGGGTCAGAATCGGGCCAAACCCCGAATAATAAAGAGATCGGGTTAGGGTTCACTTGAAATAACATGATTAACCCGTTTGTCGCGATTGTGTTGCTATTATGTTGCCTTTTGCAATATTTTTGATTGATTGGATATGTTGCTAGTAATCTAGTATAATGAATAAATCTTAGAGTTAGTTCGAGTTGATGGAGGAACCGTTATCGAAAGTGCATGGAGCAGATGGACGAACAAAGACACGATCAACAACTGGTCTCTACAACTACATTTTTTTGTCGTTTACAATAATGATTACCCTCAAGGATGTGTGGCAAAAGAAGCAAGTTCTTTTGTCTTCAAGAGATTAGCAGAAGCTGAGGATGTGTGCAAAGACACTGATCACAATGTTTTATTTAGTACAAATACTGTCAAAATTCTGTTTGTTTGAAAAAAATGGTGGTTCTGTCAAAAAAATGTTTGTCTTCATAGGTTTTAATGCTGAGCGTCACATTTTGGTGTAATTTTCAATCAATCCATTTTTACCTTTAGCATAATTTGAGTAAATTCGCATTATTAAGGTAAAACATATTTTATAGCAACTTTTATACTTTGTTAATTTAAATTATAAAAATTTATTATTTTCAGTAAATTGAATTTTTGTAGATTTTCGTAGGTTTATAATTGGTAGGTTTTAGACATATTTTTCCACAAAAATTAGCATTTATTTTGATTAATTTCTTACCAAAATCAAAATTCTTGCTAAATAAGTATAATCAAATATTTGGAAATTGTTAAATATCGAAAATTTAAACAATATGCAGTACTACACGGTCCAAATAATTTAAATTTAATTTGGAGAACAAAACAAAAATTTCAAAATTGACTTGAAAAAACATGAATATATACAACATATAACACAAAACCAGCATATAAATTAAAATATCCCCCAAATTAATAATAAAATTGAATAAAAAAATTACGTTAGCTTTATTTTGTTTTATTGCACCTATTTCCTTAATTATTTACCTGTCTTTGTGTATATATAGAGACTAGAACAACACCCGTGTGTTACACTGTGATTTGTCAAAAATAAAATTTGTGTCGCAAACTCTAATAGTTATAAGAGATTCAAAATACTAATTAAAAATACTACAAAAGAAATTCAAAATTCATACAATCGTTCACTTCAATTTCTAAAAACTTCTTTGTAAACTACATTATTTGTTCTATTTGAAAGTGTAACATCCTCGTCACAACAACGAATTTTTAAGCCCTATTAGTTTTAAATTGTTGAAAGAGTGCAATTTCAATCTTTGAATGTTTTTGTAGAAAGGAAAAAATCTCTATAAAATTATTTATTTGTGCTAATTTCAAATACTTGGTTTAGTTTGCTTTTGCACAAAAGCTAATAAATTAGTTATGATAAAAATAATGAATCATTGACATGCTTAAAAAGATATTTAATATAATTGTTATACCCCGTAAATAATTTAAATCACAATTAAAAGTATAATAAGTATAGAGATAATAATTGAAATTATATCCTTGTTTTTTGCATCATAATAATATTTAAATCATAATTAATTTGCAAACTCAAAAATAATTTCCTAATTTTATATCCTTGATTTTTGGGATTATTTAATTTTCTAATTTTAAATGTTTGATTGGATTTTAATAGTTATATACGGAAATAGAAAATTTAATTATTAAGTTAATGATAATTGATAGTAAATTGATATAGTAAATCAATTTATAGTTGGAAGAATAAGGTGGTGACATGGTTTGCCACATGACTAAATATGAAGGTGACACATGGATTTAGAAAAATAAGGTGTTGACACGTGTACCAAAACCGGGAGAAGACGTTGGCAGGTAATTTTTTTTTCTTTTTTAGTATATAGGGTTGATGTCTAAGTTTAAATTCATTTTTTATACCCATGAGCTTTTGAAAAACTTTTGCATTCCTATTTCCTTCTACAAACTGCTTTGGAAAAAACATTGAACCCGAATTTTCAACTGCCGACTTGAAAAAATTATGGCACCACTGTTGAAGCAGATTAATGACTTAAACATGTGCAAAACTCAATGGGTAATGAAGCTTCGTCTTGTGCGTCTCTATGAGAAACCAATTTATAATGAGAGAACTGAAATCCATAGTCTTAAATATGTTTTTTCATGATTCCGATGTATAATACTTAATATCTTTTTATCAATAAACTATTAAAAAAGTATGTTACATCATTATCTAATGTCATTTTAAGATTGTTATATTATAGATATAATTTATGGAACTATTATAAAAATTGATATAAAACAATATAAGAAGTTGTTGATTGAGGGTTGTGTTTATATTATCAAGGATTTCGTAGCGGCAAATCAAATGGACCAATACAAAACTACAACAATTAAATATAAAATTATGTTATATGAGAAGACTAATTTTTTTTTATTTTTTTAAATGTTCGACAACTCATTCCCATGATTTTAAAGAATTGACTAACATTGATGAAACCTTGCTTTTCGGTAGGTAAAAAATATTTTTTCCAATTTTGTGTACATGATATGCTTATTTTTACGAATTGGATATTAATCTTTTTATATATATTTTAGAGGTAACTAGTCTTTAACTCATGCGATGCAATTTGTATATATGCGAGACCTACTTTTTTCGTGCCGTGACATGCACATTTTCCTAATAGTTATATGAGTTCTATCTCTGATTGTAATGATTTTAAAATAGCACCGAGATAATACTTGGTAATACTATTTAATGTTTTTTTTATTGATGAAGTCAAAACAAGAAAAATATCATACACGGTAATCATGAAAAGATACATTCAAGACTATGTATTTGTTTTCGATTCAAAAACTGATTTTTCATAATATTGCACAAGACAACTTTTTCTCACATTTCATTTTAGTCATGTTTAGATTCTTATAACAAGTGTGAAAGTTTGTGCCATATATATTATTTTTTAAGATTGTAGTAGTAAATTTAGATGCAAAATTATTTTCAAAAGTTGTTCATATGTGTAAATTGGGGGCAGAGATTTTTGCAAATCGATCGTGCAAAAAATAAAAAATTAACACATGTATATGAGAACTAAGTACAATAATTTTATTTATTTACATTGTTAGGTCATTTTCTAATTTTCCTTTTTTTTTAAAAAATTATTGTGGGGATTTCTATTGTATTATTTGGATTTTCTAATTATTTTTCTCTATTCGAGTTCTCATATTTGGTATGTTCCGGACCGTGCGATGCACGAATTGTATTTTTACAAAAATATTTTTTAGTGATTGCAAAAAGTTTAAAAATTCAATAAATAATTAAAATATAAAGATAGTTAACTTAATTATAAATCATCCGATTAAACTATAGAAAGATAAATTATCACAAACTATGAAAAAACTCTTTAAATATAAATATTTGGTTGATAACAAATTTTGTGAGTGTGAATTGAATCTATTTACAGAGTATGCTTATCTATAAGAAAGTAAATGTTTGAAAAAAGTCTTAAGCATGTCAATGTTTTTAAATATTTAATAAATTGTATTTATAGTACAACCAATAATAAAATTATTTCTAATTCCAATACGTTTTAAGGTTTAAAAAGTTGAACGATTGCCATAATTATTAAAGGGATTAAACAAAGAACATATTTTATATTTAACAACATATTTCAGGGGAAAATAAAATATTTCAAAATACAAAGACTATTCCATTTATACACACACACACACACACATGTATCAAAAGAAATATCATACAGAAAAATTTATATCTGATAGTCCAATTGTAGAATTTTGAAAGTTGAATATTAAAATATATTGACAAATATGAAAAATAATTTCTATTCGTAGAAAATGTACGGTAATATAAAAAATAATTTTCTATATATAAAAAAATTATTATGAATATAATTTCATATTAAATAAAAATTTATTTTTTTCTCACATAAATATATCTAGACATAATGCTATGTATGAATGTATGTAATATATGTAATATTTTTATACATATATTCATATATTTTCTTCAATTAAAATAAGTATTTTTAATTACATTTAATCAACTTAAATATAATTTGATGTAATTATGAAGATATGGGTTATGCCCAAATAACAACTACACATTTATCATAAATAATCAAAATACATTAATATACAAATTATGTCTAATAGTCCGAATGAATAATTTTAAAAGTCCATTACAAAATAATGATAAATATATATTATATTTTTTTATTTGTTATGTTTATTTTTTATTGTATATATGTAATATTGATGTCAAATTGAAGATCACAAAAAAGATAATTAATTAGATATATTATACATCAAAAACGGATAAAACATAAAAAATTTATTAAGTTTTAAAAAATAAAAAATGACAAATATAATAATTAATGTTGTGCACATATTTGGAAAGTTCATTGTACCTAATTCTATTTTTAATATAATTTTAAAAGGTGATTTATTTGAAGAAAGTTGACTATAAAAAACAATCAAATCCCAAATATTTATTACTTTTTATTTTTAAATATAATTTCATTACTTTTTTTAGTAATTTGATTTAAGCGGAAAATATTCAGGTTACTATTCATAAAATAGTCTCTCTTTATTATATATATATATATATATATATATATATATAGATTTTAATTTACCCCCAAACTACACGTGTTTTTCTACTTTGCCCACTTAACTTTGAATTACTTTACTTCACCCCAAGAACTTTGCAAACTGTTGTACTTATCTTATAATTTCCAATTTTACCCTAGTGGATTGTTTGTAGCTATTACATCTCGAACAATTACTTGGATTAATTTATCTCAAAATCTCTTCATCTTTAGTCAATATATAAATAATATTAAATAATAGTAAATTTCATCAATAAACCTATGGTATAATACCATTTCAGATATCAAAAATAAAATAACCATAAAAGATAAGAGGTAATTTGGAAATTATAAACTAAGTGATTAATTTGCGAAGTTCAAGAGGTAGAGTAGAATAAATCAAAGTTAAGTCGGCAAAATAGAAAAAAACTCGCATAATTTTGGGGGCAGATCAAAATTACCTCTATATTTTATGTAGATGTTATTGAAAAAGTTGTTGCAATGTAATCCGCCAAAACAAAGGATACTGCTAGGAGGGTCATGGGATTTATTGACATAATGTCATGAGTACTCCCAATAATTTATTCTGTTATTTATTTATTATCCCTTTTAACTATTCTATTTTTTTTTCAATTTACACAATTAATGCCAAAAATTTTGTTTTTTCAATGAACAATCACATACATTGCACATTATGGGAGGACTATGTAGATACGAGACTACAGTATTTGGGACATCACAACTATGAACCAACAATAATAATCCTTCAAATTTGTCGTGCGAAGGTTATTCGAGGTAAATTGTTTGAAAAATAAGCTTTACAAATCTATAGCAGGCTATTGTTTTGCAAATTTTATTCAACCTTGCAAATTGAAACTGATTTTTATTTTTTTACTTCATTTTGTATGTTGTGACTATAAACAAAAGTCACTCTCTAATATCGGTCTATACCTAAAGAATATGATTTACAACCATGACCAATTATATGCGTGAGTCACCAATTGTAATGGGGTTGAAAATATTAGTTTCGGCTATAATAAATCGAAAAATAAACAGACGAATAATATTGTGTAAACTCCAAAATTTATAAGTTTTATACTAGTGATTTAGCTTGATTTGTTCAAAATCTGTGTTGTACGGTCTTATATTCCATGAACATTGTAACTCTTATATTAATTCAATTTACACAGTCTACCACAGATGGACCCCGTTCATTGCACGGGTAAATGGCTAGTTTACATATATTATTTTGTTACTTTCTTTGATGGGACTATAATATAACACTTATGGCACGTTTGTATCTCTCAACAAATTTCTTTTCATTTTTGATTCATGGCAGGAGAACATTCGCAAGAAAATAAGCTTTCTTAGATGAAAGAGAACATAGTGTAATGGACTGCCAACTTGGACCTAATTTTCTCTACAAAATTGCTTAGAGGTTAGCCAAATTCAAGTCCACCTGTTGGCCTAATACTTAGGCCCATTTTGTAAATAGAATTTTCTAGAATCTTGTAGGAACATTCATAGATAATGTAGGATGATACTAGATAACTCATTTGTAAATATCTTGAAGTATCTATTAGGAATATTCCTGGAGAAGTCTAGAGACATGCACCCAACTGTTAGATCAAAAGAATCACCATCGTCCATTAAAGAAGAGTAGTAGTATAAATAGGAGTAGGATCTCATTTGTAAACCATCAATCAATTCTAAGCAACTTTGAGTGAATATACAAGTGTTCTCTTCCAAGCTATCTTGTGTGCTATTTACGTAGCTATCTTCTTATACTAACTCGCATAATACACATCGAATCCTTACTTCAATTTTAAACATGTCTTTTGTCACATGTCACCTGATTACCCCTATTCATGTTGGTAAATGTGTTTGTCTCACAGAATATAAAAGTTTCGAATCTTTACTTCAATTTTAAACATACCTTTTGTCACATGTCACCTGATTACCTCTATTAATGTTGGCGAATGTGTTTGTCTCTGAGAATATAGAAGTTGTCGCGTGAGTCGACCCGGTGATGATATATTTGCATTAATATCAATCGTGGAACCATGATCTCTATGGCCGCCTATTCGAAAGTTCTTTGTCTACTCATGGGATTCTCAGTTGTTGACCACTGACGAACCAACACTTCCATTACGCAACTTAGCAACGCCATTTCCAATGCGCCTTCAGATGGAAAAGGCATGAACTGTGCAACTTGAACGGGTGCAGGAGCTGCTTGAACGGGTGCATGAGCTGCTTGAACGGGTGCGGCTAGCATGCCGTCTGTACACCCTCAATAACCCGGCTTCTCACACAAAACCGCCCGTCAACTAAAACTGCAGTTTAGACAAAAAAGTGTTAATGTAACTGGATATTCATATGTAATTGATTAACTGAAACTAATTTTAGTACCTAAATTTCTTTTGAAGTTCTTGAGTCGCATGAAGTCATTCCCGAATATGTATCTTTCTTTCTCCCCTTCTGGCCTATTTGCATAGATGTTGTTGACATGGGGCAAGGCCAAATTTCTTGGCCTATGTGATGTAGTAAATATACCATCCTGTAAAGCTAGACAATCAAAAAAAAAAAAAATTAAAATTAAGAGTTAACAGGTCCCATTAATTACACACTTAAAATTAAAATTAACTTACCGATATGCTCATTATATCCCATATCGCTCACGAGAGCATTACCGAAATTCACGATATCCTGTCTCTCCTCTGCCCGAAGCTTGAACGGGTGTATGAGCACTTGAACGTCACAACTAGCATTCCATCTCGTACACCCTCAACAACCCCACAATCATTTCTCACACGAAACCGTCCATCAACTAGAACTATAATAAGAGATATCCTTTATCTTAATTTTGATATTTGTTGTTAGAGAATTGACTTATTGATAATTATATTCGGAACTTATGATTTTTAGCAAAAAACACGTTTTTGCACATGAATGTATGGAATTTATGATTTTAAGCAAAAAGCACGTCTTTTGCACATGAATGTATGGAATTTATGATTTTTAGCAAAAAGCACGTCTTTTGCACATGAATGTATGGTTTATTTGACAAATCAAAGAGAAACAAGGTTAACAATTACTATGACCTACTTCATGTGTAAATGCTAAATCAATTGTTGATTTATCAAAATTAAGTGGTTATGTGGCTAAATCTATGGTTGATTTATCAAAATTAAGTGGTTATAAGTTTTAGCAGAAAGCACGTGTGTTGCACATGAATTGTTGATTTATCAAAATTAAGTGGTTATGTATTTTAGCAAAAAACACGTTTGTTGCACATGAATATATGGTTTATTTGACATATGAAAGAGAAACAAGGTTAACAATTACTATGAATTACTTTATGTGTATGTGTAAATGATAAATCTATCAAAATCAAATGGTTATTTGAGAGTATTATTGATTGAAGGTAACTTTTGCTATTACCATACATATAAAGTTGGAATGCGTCAATCAAGAATCATTCATTAATTAAGAATTAAAAATTAATTAAGAATTAAAAATCTTTGTAAATTAAGAAATGAAAGTAATCCATTCCAAATATATCATATATTTCTATGGATTCTAGAATCTATAATGTCAAATGATAAAAACTCCTATCGGACCGTCTAAGGGGTCGACTGTTAGACGGATCGACCCACTAATTCGGTGGCATTTTCGTAATATTATCGGTGGTGTTTTATTAGTTTTCAAGGAGCACATGTATTATCGATCCTTCTAGAAATGTATTAGTCGTCCTTCTAAAAAGTATTAGCAGTTCTTCTGAAATGTATTAATAGTTTCGAAGAGTTTTTAGTATTTCTCTGAATATACTCATGAAATGTATTAACAATCCCTCAAAAAAGTATTAGTAGTTCATCGTAAAAGTATTAGTAGTTCCTTGAAATAAATTAAAATTTTCTCACGAAATATATTAAAAGTCCTACGAAAAGTATTAGTCGTCCTTCTAAAAAGTACTAGCATTCTTTCCGAAATGCATTAGTAGTTTCTGAAGATTTTTTCAAGTATTTCTTATGAATATACTCCGAAATGTATTAGTCGTCCTTCTAAAATGTATTAGCAGTTCTTGTAAAATGCATTAGTTGTTTTCCTGAATATAATTATATTTTTATCCCGAAATATATTTACAAATCCTTCCGAAAAGTATTAGCCGTCCTTCTAAAAAGTATTAGCGATTCTTCGAAATGTATTAGTAGTTTCCTTGAATATAATTAAATTTTTCTCCCAAAATGTATTAACAGTCCTTCTGAAAAGTATTAGTCGTCCTTCTAAAAAGTATTAGCAGTTCTTCTTAAATGTATTAGTAGTTCCTCTGAAAAATATTATTTTTTCCCACTGAAATGTTTTCAGTAATTTTCTGAATAGTATTAGTTTTTCCAATAAAATGTATTAGTAGTTCCATTTGAAAAGTATTAATTGTTACCTTAAAAATATTAGTTTGTCTCTTGAAAAATAAGTTAAATGAAATCTTCCTTAGCCCTGTTAAATTAAATCTTCATGAGCCCCATTTATAAAAATTCTTCTAAGCAAATGCATGTAAATGGGCTTATTATGTACTTATTTGTTGACTAATGAGCATAATCCCCTGACACATGGGAATACTTTGCAACAGTGCCTACCTTCAACCATATTTCCATGGAAGTTGTGAAGATATGATCTTGATTACTTCGACCATATTTCCATGGGATTACTTTGCAATTGTGCCCACCTTTGACCATATTTCCAAAATTAAATATAATCTCGATTCTCGCAAAGACCGCAACTTGCGTGGGGGTGGTTGGGGTTGTTTTATTCTCTAATGTATTCTTCTTCTTCTACAAGTTAATGAGAGAGAGAGAGAGTTTAGAGAGAGAAAGAGGGAAATCGAGAGTAGATATGTTACGGGAGAATGAATTATTTCAGTTTAACCCGTGCGTGCAAGACATGTTAGGGTTTTGGATCCGTCTAAGCATTAGATCCGTTAGACCGTCTAATAGAGACCGCCCTGTCAAATTTGGGAGGAAAACTAACAAAAATAAAATGCCAAAATTAGATGCTAAAAATATAATCTCAAATTAAACGTAGTCCAATCTTCTATATATATGAAAGAGAACATATAAAAAGAATCCAAATTCACTAGTTACAAGAGTCCTCGAGAACATATAAAAAGAATCCAAATTTACTAGTGAAGCACATTGAAGAATGTGGCTACAATGAAGAAAACTCGGTGGTTATAGAACTACCATATAGCAACGATATCCATCTTCATCTAAAATGAATCCAAAAGTTCACGAAAGAAATTAAACAGAGAACCTATAAAATGAATCCAAAAGTTCACAATGAATGAATGTGAGAGAACCTATAAAATGAATCCAAGTTCACAAAGTGAATAATGTGGTTACAAGAGTTCAGAGAGCATAGCTACAACGACGGAGAACATAACTTCTGATGAAGAAGACTCGAGTGGTTATAGAACTACCATATAACAACGATCTTCATCTTCATCTACAAGTAATTGTGTCGCCGACACTTGATTACCCATGTTGCCCATATTGACGATTACGTTTGTCTCCACTGAATATCTAATTAGAAGTTGCCGCGTGAGTTGACTGGTGATGATATTTGCATTAATATCAAATTGTGGAACCATGATCTCTATGACCGTCTGTTTGAGTTGTTGTCTACTCATGGGATTCTCAACTGTTGGCCACCGACGAACCAACATTTCCATTACGAAACTTAGCAATGCCATTTCTAGTGCTTCTTCAGATGGGAAATGAGGAGCTTGAACAGGTGCAGGAACTGCAGGAGCAGCTTGAACGGATGCATCTAGCATGCCTTCCTGCACACCCTCAATAACTCCACGACTTCTCACACAAAATCGTCCGTCAACTAGAACTGCAGTTTAGACAAGTAAATGTTAATGTAATTGGATATTTATATGTAATTAACTGAAACTAATTTTAAATGTTTAACAGTACCTATATTTCTCTTGAAATTCATGAGTCGCATAAACTCATTACCGAATAAGAGGTATCTTTCTTTCTCCCCTTCTGGCCTATTTGCGTATATGTGGTTCACTTGGGGCAAAGCCAAGGCCTGTGGGATATAGTAAACATACGATCCTGCAAAGCTGGACAATCAAAAAAAAAAAAAAAAAATAAGAGTTAACAGGTTTTTTCCCATTAATTACACACTTTAAAATTAACTTACCGATATTCTCATATCCCATGTCGCTCACAAAGAGCGTTACAAAGTTCAAAATATCTTGTCTCTCGGTCAAGATCCCTAAACCGATGACTTGATTCGTACAAGTATTTCATTAGTTGCTAATGAAATTCACCGTAAACCAGAGATGCATAACAATCAACAAAAAAAGAACATATGGTATAAAAATCAGCTAAACAACAAAGAGACATAAATATATGAAGCTCGTGCTTTTTCAAGATTGTACGTATTTTAAAAAGCTCACAGATGTTGCAATACCAAAAATCAACCTCAAACATGTTGGTGAAGATTTCTACAAATTAAGCCTCGAGACCACCCCTTCCATCACTTCAATCCCATTGCAAGATTTAAGTTTTATTCATTCTATTCGACTATTTCCGATAAACACTATTGTTTTCTGCAATCTAACCTATGTTATTTATCTTTTCACACAATGTTAGTTTGTAATCAAGATCCCACTAATGTGCCGGTTTACAGGTTGGCCAAACAACTAACTTTACTTCTCGTTTAACAAACTCCCTAGAGATATTAATATCCCGCCACGATCATCGAAATATATATTTAAACTACCAAGTTATTTGAAGTGGTATTAAGCTAGGGTAATCATATAACACATGAGGTATGAGAAGTTGACTCATCATAATGTTAGTTCACTTCTAAAATTGAGTTTTATAGAACGTAATTGATATAAAAGAAACATAAAGCTTATTGAAAAGCTCTATCTATGATTTTAATTTGTTCCAATCCATCAACGATAACAACAATCGAATATTTGTACAAGGTTCTTCTACCATCCCTCTTTAAATACAACATTAAAAAAGAGGGAGTCATGAAATCTAGTCAAGGAATGTCGAGTTGGAAATCCATAAGAATTCACATATTATAAAATATAAGACAACGAAAGAAATCATAATATATCGGTGACAAGAATTTAACATAGAGCAATCAAACTCACATTTTTAAGTCCAAAGATGACATTTCGCCAATGGAGGCGGGTTTTTCTCGAAAGATTCTCGCAAAAGAAAACAAGGTGCTCTCTTAGGCAATGATAATCTGTTAGCTTTCTTCTCTCGCACATTAGTCTATAGCATATTCGATAAACCAAGAATCTTGATCAACCATACATAAGTTTGAAGGAGCATAAGCTGGATTTGGAGGTTATCGGGGACTAAAACACAGAAGAAAATTAATATAGAGTTCATATATGTAATTTATACTTGTTATTTTTTACTACCGCCAAAGCAATCATAGTTTCATCTTTTTTATTTAAATTTGAAGGTCTTGAAAATGTTCTCTCTCTTTCACCACATCCACTTTTTCATTTTCAAAATAAAATAGAGTAGATTATAGACCACAAATAATAAAGAGCTCACTACAAAGTCTAATTAGGGCTTACCAAGCAAATGGGGAATTGATCGAGAGCAGAAAAGAAAACAAAATTCCATTGATTCAAGTTACAACGCCATCTTATATACACAAATGCTTGCTAATAGATACTATTATACTTCTTCGGGTGTAGTGCTAATTGCTCTCGCTATTTACCGCAATTAAGGTTATGTTTCCAAAAGGTTCGTTCCACTTTTATACTTGTATAAAATTGAGATTATGTTAAGATACATCACACGTCATTTATCTTTACATGAATACGGGTGGCGGAAAGTGAAAAAGATGGAGAACGTGTAAATTAATTCAAGAAGTTAACCCAGGGGAGAGGCATGTCGTGGCTTTGTGTGGGAGACTTTAACGAGATAATGTGGTCATTTGAGAAAAAAAAAAGTGGTAATTTTTGATTGGATAGAACGATGGAAGAATTAGAGAGGGCGATAGATAATTGCGAGTTAGTTGATTTGGGATTTACCAGGCCTCTATTTACATGGACGAAAATGCAACATGTGACGAGTAATATACGAGAGAGATTGCATCGATCTCTAGCTAATGATAAATTCTTGAACCAATTTACGTACTATCGTATATTGCATCTCTTTCGTATTAATTCGGATCATAACCCCGTTATGACATGAATTCAACACAAGTCGATAACTACTAATAATACACAATGATGAAAAACATCGTATATTACATTTTGAGCGAATGTGGCTACAACACTCGGAATGCGAGAAGATGATGAAAAAGGATGGGAAGACAAATCCAATTCATGCAAAAGCAGGATCAAGTCGACATGGACTCTTGCAGATAGCGTGAGTCGAGAACTCTTTGAATGAATTGTATCATCTTAATGAGATTATGTGGATGCAAAGATCTAGAGTCCTTTGACTAAAAGAGGAGATCGTAACACTAAATTTTTCCATCAAAAATATTGAATCGGAGGAAAAGGAAAAATATTGATAAATTAAGGGATGAGAATGGGCGATGGGTGGAAGACATTGAACATATTTCAAACATTCTTAAGAATTTCTTTGTCGAATTGTTTACACCTGTTGCCCCAAATCGAGTCCGAGAATGTACTTGATGCGGTGGAAATGAGGGTTATCGACAACATATGCATCCTTGTTAGACCTACTATGAGGATGAGGTCCTCAAGGCTCTCCAACATATGCATCCTTTTAAAGCGTCCTGGGACCCGACAATATGCCCCCATTCTTTCTTCAAAAACTTTGGAATATCACCAAAATAGAAGTTATTAATACAACTTTAGGAGTCCTTAATCAGGGTCATGATCCATCTCACATGAACCACACACATATTATCCTGATCCCTAAAGTAAAAATCCCCGAGTATCCTTAAGATTTTCGACCTATTAGCTTGTCTAATGTTATTATGCGCATCATTTCCAAGACGATAGCTAATAGATTGAAATCTATAATGCCACACATTATTTCTCCGGAACAAAGTGTTTTTATCCCAGCTAGGCTTATAACTGATAATGCCATAACTGCTTTGAAAATTTTCATTCCATAAAAAAACGAAAGCAAAGTCGTAGGGGTAACCTCGCATTAGAACTTGATATGAGTAAAGCCTACTATAGAGTATAATGGATGTTTCTGGAAAAAATCATGGAAAAACTTGGTTTCCCAGTTGCATGCATTGATTTAATATGGAGATGTATCACAACCTGTGTCTTTTACTCTTTGTTGTTGAATGGAGTATCAATCGACACCATTTTCCCATGCAGAGGACTCGACAAGGCGATCCTCTATCTCCATACTTAATTTTATTTTATGCGAGAGGCATTCTCATCGTTACTAAGAAAAGCAAAAACCCGAGGTGATATACACGGTATACATGTGGCTAGAGGAACTCCAAAAACCTCTCATTTATTCTTTGTTGATGACAATATTCTATTTTTCGAGCCACAATTAGGAAGGGGATAAAATAGTAGAGATTATTCGTATTCATGAGCAAGCATCCAAGGCGGTAAAATAAGCATGGAGAAGTCCGAAATTATAACGAGTAAGAACGCAAGTACATAGATTATGCGCCATATTAAGAATCACTTGCGGGAAGTTGAGGACCATAAAAATATCTTACCCTTCCTACACTTATCGGACGGTCGAAGAAAAATATTTTTAGATGTCATCGAGAGTGTACATGGACGACTCAAGGCTTGGAAAGCAAAATCACTATCTTAGGCGGGAAAAGAAGTCCTAATCAAGGTAGTAATTCAAGCAATCCCGACATATATATTGAATTGCTTTTTACTCTCTATCTCGTTTTTCAGAAATCGAGAGCGATCACAAGATTCTCGGTGGGGCTATGAGGAAAAAGAAAGAAAATACCTTTGGGTAAGCTGGAGCAAAATGGCGATTCCAAAAAAATAGTAGATTGGGATTTTGAGAATTTCATAGCTTTAATTTGGCGTTATTAGCGAAACAATACTGGAGGATACTCAATAACCCTGATTCCTTGGCGGCAAAAATATTGAAGAGCAAATATTTCCTACAAGATAACCTTAACTTGGCAAAGATCGGTTACCTACCTAGCTTCCTCTGGAGAAGTCTCCTAGCTGCCAGACAACTCGTCAAGGAAAGTACATCTTGGCGTATTGGTAATGGAGAACAGGTGGACATTCATAAGGATACATGGATCAATGCAAAAACGTGGAGACGACCTGAATTTGCAGGACCGAGGATTTCGAGTTCTGCTAATGTTTTGGAACTGATCAATCATCACACTAAAATGTGGAACGGAGGATTGATCCGGGTAAATTTTAGCGAAGAGGATACATAATAGATTTTAGCCACACCAATAAGTTATCGCTTGCCCCCTGATAAACGAATTTGGCGTGGTACAAAGCAGGTACTTTTACGATTAAATTGGCATACCACTTGGCCATTGAGTTGTTTTCTAAATTGGTTGAAATTGAGCATCGTAGTTCCCAAACCCAATTTGTAAAAAACAATGGCAACTTCCCGTGTTACCCAAGATACAACATTTCTTGTGGAGAGCGTGTTGGGGTTCCCTACCAACAAGACTTAACCTTGCAAAGAGAGGCCTCCAGTGGATCTTGTCCTTCACTTTTGCGGGGAGGAACTTGAATCCCTAGATCACCTAATGATGGAATGCTCAATAACAAAGTCTATCTAGTTTATTTCTCCACTTCAGATTGATGCTAATAAGGTCCAGTCTCCTAGATTTAAAGATTTATATTGGGACTTGATTCAAAAAGCTCCAAGTGAGGTAACTACAATGTTTGGTTTTATTGCCTGGGCGGTTTGGAATGGACAAAATCTATGTTGCTTTGAGGGTAAATCTTTTTCTTTTCAACGGACTTTGTCATTAGCGAGGGATTTATTTCAAGAGTTTCAAGGGATTCAGTCGAGTTACAAAGTGGTGATACTACCTCCAGATGAAAATGTATACAGATGCAACATTGTACAAGGATGGAACAATGGGATATGAATGTATAATCGTTGACCTAGGTAATATCCCTATTTTTAGTTTGCACAAGGACAAAGATGAGGGGACAAGTACCACAGTTGAAGGCCTTGCATTGTTTTGGTCACTTTCTGAACTTACTGCTCTACTATTCTAATCACTGCAGAACAATACACCACAGAAACAATTACCACCAACTTGGTTTCAGAGTTTCGGTGAGCTCTTCAGTCTTTCTTATTGAACTAAAACTTACTGCTCTACTATTAAAAATGCTAAAATTCATCTTTTGTTAATATATTTATTATATGTTATTCGGAGATTTGGTATGCATTTGATGTTATTTTTCTATTGTTTAACTTTATCCAACTATTTTCTTTCTCTAAATTGAGAATACCATCTCCTAGTTTAATTTAGTTTCTTTCTAGTGGAACTGTTGAATTCTCGGTGTATAACTAAACCCGAGAAAGTGGAGCAACCGAGTCTAAGCCCTAAGAAAAGAGTTACATTCGACTCAAATATTACGACATACGAGCATGTTCTAGTCCATGAAAGTATTGATTTCTGCAGAGTGTACTATAAATAATGATGAGAAAGAAAAAACAGGAAGATTTGAAAACATCAAGTCAATCGTAGTTGATATCCGAAGACGGTAATTCCATCACATCCAGTGTTGCATCATACCCTCCAAATCACAGGTACCATACTGCTAAAGGCAGTGATGAAGAAGCTGAAGAGTATGGAGATAGCGATTTGGATGATTTGGATGACTTGGATGACTAAGATGATTACAACGACAAATATGGTGAAGATATTGACGCCCAATTTTTCGTCTCGGAAGTGTGGTCCAATTAGTTTTAATGCGTCGGTGGAGTCTCAGACAGGAAATCCTTCATCCCAAGCCATTAGTGATGAAATAGAGAGTCCTATGATATTTGGACCGAAAACTAATGCCAGAGATAGTAGTGATTATATTAATTGATTGCTCAACCCGTAGAGAATATTTCTCGGTGGACTGAAAGTGCAAAGTCAAAAGGGACACATACATGAAGCCTCAAAAGGAGAACTTGACTAATTTTGAGGCACCTCATATATCTTTTAACTCGTAATCAACTTTACCATTTAGTTTCAAGAAAAATCCGATCAAAAGAAGAATGCAAATCAAGAAATAGGCGATCACGAATCTTTCAAATTGGTTGAGTTCTCCCGAAGGGGTGACGCCCCAAGAAGGCTAGTTTTAGTTACGTATGGAAAGACTTCGTGAGGAGTTTCAAGATCGGCCGATTTTAGGTTCATTGACGGTTGAGGAGCTTAAACAAATTTCAACATCTAACTCCCTAAGAAAGTGAGGTAACTGCAATGTTTGGTTTTATTGTCTGGACGGTTAGGAAAGGACGAAATCTATGGTGCTTTGAGGGTAATTATTTTTCTTTTCGATTTAACTTTGTCATTAGCGAGGTATTTTATTCCAAGAGTCTCAAGGATTGATCGAGTTACAAAGTGGTGATACCACCTCTAGCAAGAACCCTGAGTCATTCGAATTGCATATCACAAACGACAATGTATATATAGATGCAACACTGTACAAGGATGGAACAATGGGATATGGATGTATCATTGTTGACCCAGGTAATATCCCTATTTTAGCATCCTGCACAAGGACAAAGATGAGGGGGACAAGTACTACATCTGAAGGCCTTGCATTGTTTTGGTCACTTACAATCTTAAGGGATCACAATATTCAATACGTTGAAGTTTACTCTGATAGCAAGATTCTAATTGAAGGCATTAACATACAAAGAATTACAGATACCTTGGAAGAGTTGGTGATTGAGGATATTATTGAATTTGCTAAGAATGCCATTGTTTCCTCCTTTAACTTCATTCGGATGTAAACTTTTATTAGTTCGAAATGAAGTTTTTTCCTCAGAAAAAAAGGTGAGATTATGTCACGTAAATGCTACTGTTCACATAGATTAATATATTAATATCCCCTGAGATTAACTTCATGCATGCACACATAGATATATATTTTGTTTTCTTCCTTGGGGAGCTTGAAATTTCACCCAAAAAAATGATATCGTAATAAGATAATGAAAATCAACACAATGACCGAAATCCTAATTATAATACAAGTATTTCATTATTGAATGGGAATGTTCACCTTGAATTTTCACATTCAAAATCAAGTAAACTAGATTAGAGACCAAAAATAACCAAGGACTCAACTACAAAGTAGGGCATACCAAACAAATTGGGGATTAGTCGAGCGCCAAGCAAAGATGTGCGAAAGAAACAAGAGAGAGAGCAAGGGAGAAGGAGAACAGAGAGTGCGGGAGGAGAAGAAAGTGTGAGAGAATTTTAATTCTTACCCCAATTATTTTTTATTGTTCAAACTCAGTTACACTAGTTAGATTTAACTAACTCTGTTAATTCAGTTTAGTTAGGTTTGTTGGGTATCTATCTGCTAAAAGATAGAGACAAATACACAAGTTAAGTTCTCAAAACAGAAGTACAATACAACTGAATGAAAATCTAAAGTACAAATCAAAGTAAAACTGAAAGAAACAATAACACCAATTAGGGCATAAACCCTAATCTCAAGATTTGGAATAAAGAGGCTCAGGGCGCTGATTTTCCCCCAAGCAATATCCCAAACTGTCACCGGAGGCACAAGATCCACCCAAGGAACCTTAAGCCAACAATTGTCACCAAAGCCCACCAAGAACTCAAACCAGACAACCCAGATTCGACCAGAACTCCCACAAACACTCGAGTCGTGCACTGAGAACGTGAACGAAGACAACACTCACAAAACCACTCACAAACCCTCGTGTATCACCCAAGAAAACACAAAGACAGAGTAGTTTAGAGAGAGAGAGAGAGAGAAAGTATCGAGCTTCAGAGAGAGAAACCTTAGTTTTAGAGAGAGAAGTGAAGATCCAGAAGTGAGGAAGGGATTCTGGAACAATCCAATATGTAAGAGCAATGAAGGGCTCAGATAAAACCTGGAGAATGGATGGACAGGATTGGCTCAAAGGATCCGCGGGCTAAAGAATCGGGTCCCGCAGTCCGACCCAAGTATCATCCGGATATGTTCTTCAAGTGGGCTGGCATCAAATGGGCTATAGGCCCTCAAGTGGGCTGGATCCTATTGTTGATCACTGGGCCTTTTCACAAAGTATTGGGCCACATATCTCAACAAGGTTTAACAAGTTTGGTTAATTACTTTTCTAATAGTTCCAGATAGTTACAGCTGGATATTTTTTTAGTTAAATTGATGAAATTAGTTTTTATTTATTTGCTTCTTCATTTTGTGGCGAAAACAACTATTTATTTGCTTCTTCAATTTGTGTATATATGTCTTTTGCCTCTAGTTGTTTTTGGTAGGTGTACACATTCTATAATGTCGATTCCCCTTTTGATATGTGGTGCCATTAAGAATGAACTAGTTTTATTTTGATATACTATGTTGGATTTTTTTAGTATGTTTTCCTATTTTTGTGCGGGTGGCATAATTAACATTAATTACCATGAAATGATCGAATTAATATTAATTACCCTTTTTATTCATTTATATGTTTCGCTTCTTTTTTTTCCGTGACTATAGCTCGTGGTTTTTGTGATAGTGTAAGATGATTATAATTTGCCATATTTTTGGTCTCTTAATAGTTATAGAGTATATGAATCCCATCGTTGGAATTGATATTAGATCTGTTCGGATTTCCTTTATGACCTAGTTTTCAAGGGTCTAAACGGACTAACTTAACTATTTTAACATTGATCAATCCACATCTACGAAACCTGATCATTCTTTCAACATCAGATATCCTATTTTGGCAGTGTGGTAATCCAATAACTTCTATAGTTTTGCCTACTTATTATTCTCATAAAAACCTGCTCTAAATAAAAATTGAATCAGTTCTTACAAACTCATGTTAGCACAAAAGTGCTATCCACTTTTCAATTCATATTCAATAAAATTTATATGATCGAGACGGTCTCAAGAACGTAGTCCATGGGACGTAGGGACGGAGGTAGACACGTATCTTTGGGAGAGCTAAATAATTTTGGGGGGCTAAATCAGTAACAAATTAATATTTAGTACTAAAAATAAATATTTCAAGATAGAATATACATATAAATAATAAAGTTTTCAAATTTTTTTTTTTGGGGGGAGGGGGCAAGGATGCACCGATGAGATGGATTCTAAATCTAAATAGAATTTCAACACAAATCCAAGCCGATGAAAAAGCTCACTTGTTTTCGTGTTTTATAGGATCGTCTAATGAACATAAATCCATGAGACCGTCTATAAATAAGGAGCATGTTTTGCAATTTAGCCGTACGGATTTGTAATCCCGGCAAGCGATTTCAATATATTATGGCATTTTGACCTTTTATTTTTGCCCCTCTTTTGTCGCACAGGCTCCTTATTTATATATGTGTACTATTAAGAAAATAATGTGGGGGAAAGATATCCTTTTGAGTCCCAAGAACACTTTGTTAAGCCTGTTGAAAATCGAAAATATAACTTTGCATTACTTTGAACAGTCTGTAGGCAGACTTATTTATACAATAGAAATGGAAGGAGAAAGTTGGTTGTAACAGAAATAACCAACTTCTGTAACTAACTTTTCTTCTAGAACATTACAATACACAATACACCCCCAAGCAAGTGAGAACTAAGTGATGCCCGTAGTCTTGAAGCCGGAACAAAGAGGAAGTTTAGTACATAGCATGTGAAAACGCTCAGCAGAGAGAGGCTTAGTAAACAAGTCATCAGGTTGATCTTCAGCTGCAATATAGCGCACATCAATTTCCTTAGTAAGTAGCTTTTCCCGAACAAAGTGGACATCAATTTCCACATGCTTTGTACGAGCATGAAACACAACATTTGATGCCATAGCCACAACACTCATGTTGTCGCACCAAATGATAGAGGGAGACTCAGTTTGCACACCAATTTCTGTAAGCAATGAACGAACCCAAATCACATCTGTAGCGGTATCAGCCAAGGAACGGTATTCACTCTCAGCATTGCTGCGAGAAACAACAGTCTGCTTCTTGGCACTCCACAACAGCAAATTCGAGCCAAGAAAAAGACAATGGCCACCAGTGGAACGACGGTCATCAAGGCAGCTGGCCCAGTCAGCATCAGAGTAAGCCTCAATGAGCATTCGAGTGGCAGGAGTAAAGGCAATACCCAGAGAACTAGTGCCTTTCAGATACCGTAACAGATGTTTGCAGGCTTGCCAATGGTTCACTGTAGGTTGATGGAGGAATTGACTTAGTTTATTTACCGCAAAGGAGATATCAGGACGAGTAATGGTGAGATATTGTAAGGTGCCAACAGTACTTCGATACAGAGAAGGGTGTTCAAAAAGTTTGTTGTCCATCAAGAACAATTTCTGACTAGTACTGAGAGGTGTGGGAGAAGCTTTGCAATGCAACATATTTGTTTTGCTGAGTAAATCATGTATATACTTGCTCTGAGTAAGTATAAGACCTGAGGAGTTTCTGGCAGCCTCCAACCCCAAAAAGTAATTAACCTCACCAAGAGTTTTAAGAGCAAACTTTTCACCCAAAAGTGAATTACATGAGTAATAGCTGCAGGACTGTTGCCAGTGAACAATATATCATCAACGTAGATAAGTACAAACAAAAGAGTGCCTTGATCCCTTTTGAAAAATAGAGAGCTGTCTGATACAGAAGCTCTGAACCCCATGGAGGAAAGAAAATCCTTCAACTTAGTAAACCAGGCCCTAGGTGCTTGCTTGAGCCCATACAAAGCCTTTTGTAATTTGCAGACATAGGTGGGTTGAGTATCACTTACAAAGCCTTCAGGTTGGGACATATATACTGTTTCTTTGAGATCTCCATTAAGAAAGGCATTGTGAACATCAATTTGTTGAATGCTCCATTGATTGGTAACAACAAGAGTAAAGATAAGCCTAATAGTGCAAGGCTTAATCACAGGAGAGAATGTCTCAAAGAAGTCAACACCAGCAACTTGTTCAAAGCCTCTAGCCACAAGTCTGGCTTTGAACCTGTCAATGGTCCCATCTGCCTTGCGTTTAATACGAAAAACCCACTTATTGCTGATTATACTCATCTCAGGTGTGGGAGGCACCAAAACCCAAGTGTTTTTAGTAACTAAAGCATTATATTCATCCATCATGGCATCAGTCCACCTTGGATCAGAGAGGGCAGCAGTGACAGTGTAAGGCTCAAGCTCAAGAGAGGGAGAAATAGTGAGAGCAGAGAAGATTTTAGGCTTGGTGATGCCATTCTTGGAACGAGTTACCATAGGATGAGAAATAGGGGCAAGAAGAAGTGATGGTACATGAGAGACATGAGGAGATGGTGCAACAGGAGGAGATGGTGCAGCTGGAGAAGATGATGCAGTTGGAGGAGATGATGCAGCAGGAGGTGAGAGCTGAGATGAAGTAGGAGAGGTATGTGGTGTAGGAGCTAGGAAACTAGGCCCAGGAGAAGTAGGAGGGGGATTAGGATTGGAAAAAGAAGGCATAGGAAGAAGAGGAAGATAATAAGGGAATGAAGAGGAAGGTGAAGACCGAGACTGTGGGGATGAACCAAACATAACTTGAGAGAGAATGGAAATTTGTTTCATTGAACTCTCTTGACATCGGGCAATGTAAAGCCTACCATCTTGACTTAAACACTTGTAACCTTTATGATCAGGACTATAGCCCAAGAAAAGACATTTTGAGGAACGAAACTGAAACTTGTGAGAATTGTAAGGACGAAGGTAAGGATAACAACTACAACCAAATACCTTAAGAAAGGTATAGTCTGGAACCCTACCAAACAATTTTTCATGAGGAAATAGATATTGAAGAACAACAGTTGGAAGTTTATTGATGACAAAAACAGAGGCAAGAAAAGCATCCCACCAAAACCTTAAGGGCATTCCAGCCTGGGCAAGCAAAGAAAGGCCCATTTCAACTATATGCAAGT
This sequence comes from Rehmannia glutinosa, assembly GCA_016081115.2. Taxonomy (NCBI): domain Eukaryota; kingdom Viridiplantae; phylum Streptophyta; class Magnoliopsida; order Lamiales; family Orobanchaceae; genus Rehmannia; species Rehmannia glutinosa. Next base: position 196,823 of record JABTTQ020000139.1, read on the forward strand.
GTTTGCGCTCAGCCTTGCCATGTTGTTGATGTGTGTGGGGGCAGGGATGCCGGAATTGAATGCCAAGATTGGCAAGAACAGATTTGAAGGACCTATATTCCCCTCCCCAGTCAGTTTGCAAACATTGTATTTTAGAATTGAATTGTCTCTCAACAAATGCATTGAACTGTTCAAACAAGAGAAGTGCCTCAGACTTTGTTTTCAAAGGAAAAATCCAAGTATATCTGGTATAATCATCTACGAAGTGCATATAATATTTATAGCCAGCAATAGAAGTGACATGAGAGGACCCACAGTCGAGTGTATAAGTTGAAAAGGCCTTGTTGTTTTTGTAGGTTGGGAAGGAAAGTGCATTTGATGTAATTTTCCTAATTTGCAAGCTTGATCACGCCGCATCCATAACAGATACTCCGGATTGAGGACAGATTCACCATCACAATCAACATACTGCACCGGAGCTGACAGAGTTCCAAGTAAATAACCATCAAATCCGTGAGCACGGACTGTAGTAAGAACTTGTACTTTCCAGAAATTGTAATTCGATCGATCAAGTCGAATTGTAAGTGGAGTGAAATGAGGAATGGTGGAGACAAGTGAAATCTGAGAAGAAGATGCCATATCAAAAGAAATAACCGATGCGTCGGAGAAGAGAAGACAATTTAGGAGATATTACCGTCCGAGGAGAGAAGCAAGACTACGAGCTCCATTTCGTGATACCATGTTGAAAATCGAAACTTTGAACAGTGAAAGGCGGACTTATTTATACAATAGAAATGGAAGGAGGAAGTTGGTTGTAACAGAAATAACCAACTTCTGTAACTAACTTTTCTTCTAGAACATTACAATACACAATAAAGCCTAACCAAATCTTACTCTAAGCAGTGTGCCTAAAAATTGTTTATTTGAACGTTTGGGCTTCATTATGTTAAGAAACTAATTGAAGACAAAAGAAAAAAAAAATACTTATTTTGATGATAATGTTACAATTTTCAAAACTGTACAAGTACATCATTAGTTATTTAGTAAAAGAAATGCAATTTTGTATTTTAGGATTATCATGAAAAGACAACATTGGTAAGATAAAAAACGCATGTTAACAACCAGAGGCGAAGCTAGACGTGTAAGTTTGGGGGGAGTTAAGTAATTTTTGGGGGGCTAAATCAATAAAAAATAAATATTTAGTACTAAAAATTAATATTTTAAAATAAAATTTACATATGAATCATTAATTTTCAAAAATATTGGGGGGGGGGGGATAAAGCCCCCATAGATCAGTGAGGATACGCCCCTGTTAACAACCCTATGTAAGAGTTGGAATTTGGACAAGAAAATATGGGAGCCAATCTCATGGAACTTTGGTAGTAGCAAAATTCTCTGAATTTTTGGAAAAATACTCGAATAAAGTATGGTATTTTCATATGACATTAAAATCACGTATATATCATTTCATAAATAGTAATGTGACCAAAACATCCAAACTTTTCCGCTATTAGAGCAATTTATTCCAGATTTTTTCTATTTTAACGAAATTATACTATTTTAATTTGTTTTCCACTTTTAAAATAATTTATTAAGATTTTTCCCACTAAAATGTATTATTTATTATAGAATAATCAAATATTTATATCAATATATTCTGAATTAATCGTATAGTACACACACAAATTATAACTGAGATTTTGTCGAATTGATTTCAAATTATCCCGAATAATAGTCGGTATATGAATTTTGAGGACTAATCAATTATTCCCGAACCTGAGATCGATTACTATGGAACTTCCATGTTTATCATTCGCCAATTGTTTTGAGACAGTCAAACTAAAAAACCAAATCTATTACATATATACCTCAAGAAACTGCTAATGAGGATATTCTCAATTCTCATAATTAATTAATCTTCGAAAGCATTAAAAACACCAAGACAAATGGACTAAATCAACAGAATACCACGTCGAAATGCTCTAAAATCCAAACTATGGATATAAAACAAATTGTTTATATTTAGTGGGTTCCCATTATTATTGCTACCCACAATACAATTTTTATTTTATTTCTAGCAAATTTAATACATACATCCGTCCTTTCTCTTTCGTTTTAGGTAATGCTGCTTTTTTTTTATAATATAAATTTAAATGCTTTGGGAGTGGAGATGAGGGTATAAATCTCAAAAAATTTGAAAGACTTAGGTTCGAACACGATCAACATTCTTGCAAAGGGTGCACTTGAGCAATAATGCTCGTCGTTCGTTTTAGGCGATAGATGCACAATTCTACCACTTAGCAAATGTAAACAATTTGACTAAAAAATATAATTATGGGTGATACAAAATTGAGAAATTATACCAGTGTTCTAAACTTACTAAACATTTTCTTTCAATAATGCTATGTTTTTTTTTTATATATATAAAATGAGGATGGACATCAACAAATTAATCAATGGGTGTCACACCCCAAAAATTGATAAATACACTCACTTACTAAATACACGTCCAACCATTTTTTAAAATATAACATAATTACTAAATACACCTCCCATAATTTTTAATTTTACTTTTGCACAAAAAGCAATAGGTGGCACGATGACACAATGAATTATGAATTTTTTGCCATCATGCCATGTGGCATGATGGATTTTTTGTCATCGTGCCATGTGACACGATGAGTGATGAATTTTTGTCCATCATGCCACATGGCACGATGACACGATGGATTTTTTGTCATAGTGTGTGATCGTGCCAAGTGTCGCGCTGCTACTATCCGATAGTATTTTTCAACCTAAGAATTTGAGAATAACATATTTTATGCTATAAACTAAGAATATACATTCATTATTTGGGATATGAATACTTTGTCCATATCTGCAACAATTTGGGTGTTAGAAAAATTTAGGGTTTATAGAGAAAAATTCAGGTTTGTTCAAGAGAAAGAAGAATGTGGTGAATGATGTGAGTGTATTTAGAACTTGTTTAAGTAAGGGTAATATGATCTTTTAAGTAAATGTCATTTTTGCAATTATATGGAGGTAGGTGTATTCATCAATTTTGGGGGTGTGAATCGGGTCAACCTTAATCAATTCTGCGTTTTTAGTGAGAAAACTAACTATATTAATGTATCCATAATTCACATTTACTCATCTCATTAACACCAAATTACTAGGCAAAGCTAATGGATTAGAACTTGAAATATGCTCCTTTCAGAAAAAGAAAAAAGAAAAGAAAAGAACTTGAAATTAATTAATTAGTAATGCTACACATGATTAAATAAAAAGAATAAAAAGGAAATAAAATCAATAATACAGCCTGTTCCATCATGTCAAACTCTAACGGTCACTTCCTGTTTTAAATAAAAATATAGAAAAAAAACCCTAACCCCACCAAAACTCGACCGTTTTGCTCCACTTTTTCCCTTCTTCAGGCTCCCAGCTCTCCTTCTTCTTTTTGCTCTGCAAAAAAGATGGAGACCCTTTCTCATGAACTCATCCTCTAATCATCTGAACCAATAATTCTCTGAAATCAAGAAAAAGGAAAGAGAGAAATTCTCGGTATTCTTGAATTTTCTTCTCCGAAAATGGGTTGTTTTCTTGGATGCTTTGGTGGTGCGAAGGATCAGAAACGCCGCAAACAGAGGATCAATCGCGGCAGCCCTCAACGCCAAGTAAAGACTCTTTTCGTAGCTTGATTTAATTTCGGTTCCTACGGTTCGTTTTTTGTTTGATTGTGCAGGAAAATGTTAGAGAAGAGTGTTGATTAATTATGGATTTCTAGGTTTTGTGGATTTTAGAAATAAGTTTTATTTGATCAGGTTGATTGTGTACATTAATGAGTTCATTCCGTTGATGGATTGCTGATAATGACGTCATTGATTAGACCGAGATTTAGTAATTTTGTCTAATTTTATCATATTTTTAGTTTCATTTGTTCATGTTGTCGTCCCTGGTATGTTTGGTTGAGCAGAGATTTTGTTCACAGAGAAAACAACTCATCAACTTTCTTTTCAAAAGCCAAAAAAAATATTTTCACTTTTTTTTATTTGGTAAAATCAAGGAAAAAGACTGTGGAATGGGCTCCTGCATTAATTTTTTTATCTGGTTGAAAAAGCTATAAATTTTGGCACTCTTTATTTCTGTTGTCGTTGACATTAATGATCATAAAAAAACATTTTTCTCGCTTTTCCTATTCTGTATTTTAGTTTGAGCTGAATCGAATGATGTAATTCTTGACACAGAGAAACAGAGTTCAGAATGTTCAGCAGGAAAATATAATCACTGCAGAACAGTCCACCGCAGAAACAATTACCACCAACTTGGTTTCAGAATTAAGGTGAGCCCTTCATACTTTCTTGCACTCGTTTGTTGAACTAAAACTTTCTGCTCTACTCTTAAGAAGGTTATAATTCATCATTTGTAAATATATTTGTTAGATGTTACTCAGAGATTTGGTTTGCAGTGTATTTAGATTGTTTTAGCTTTATCCAACTCTTTTCTTTTTCTGAATTGAGAATACCATGCTAGTTTTATCTAGTTTCTTTCTAATGGAATTTGACTGTTTTTTTTTTTTGTGTAGAAGTAAACCCGAGCAAGTGGAGCAACTGAGTCCAAGCCCTAAGAAAAGAGTTACATTCGACTCAAATATCACGACGCACGAGCATGTTCCAGTCCACGAGAGTCTCGATTCTCTGCCAGAGTGCACTGCAAATATCGAGAAAGAAAATCAAGAAGATTTGAAAACATCAAGTCAATCGCAGTCGATATCTGAAGAAGGTAATTCCATTACGTCCAGCGTTGCATCTTATCCTCCAAATCACAGGTACCATAATGCTAGAGACAGCGATGATGAAGCTGAAGAGTATGGCGATAGCGATTTGGATGATTTGGATTTAATTGGACGATGAAGATGATTACAACGCGAATATGATGAAGATATTGACGCTCGGATTTCTGTCCAGGATGTTTGGTCTGAATCGGTTTTAACTGCATCAATGGAATCTAGGACAGGAAATCCATCACAAGCCATTAGTGATGAAGTAGAGAGTCCTATGATATTTGGATCGAAAACTAATGCCAGAGATAGAAGTGATTATATTAATTCAGTGCTCAACCCTGTAGAGAATATTTCTCAGTGGAAAGCTGCAAAGTCAAAAGGACACATACACTGAAGCCTCAAAAGAAAACTTGACTAATTTTGAGGCACCTCGTTTATCTTTTAGCTCAGAACCAACTTTACCATTTAGTTTCAAGACAAAATCGGATCAAAAGAAAAATGCAAATCAAGAAATAGCAGTCGACGCGAGCCTTTCAAACTGGTTGAGTTCTCCTGAAACCGCGACGCCCCCAAGAAGGCTAGTGTCAGTAGCTTTGAGACCGTTACGTCTGGAAAGACAACGTCAGAAGGGTGTACTTCCGTGAGGAGTTTTGAAGATCGGCCGATTTTAGGTGCGTTGACGGTTGAGGAGCTGAGACAAATTTCAGCATCTAACTCCCCGAGAAAGTCACCTAGTCGAAGCCCTGATGAGATGACCATTATAGGCACTGTTGGGACTTATTGGAATCATTCGAGTTCAAAAAAGCAGTCTGATTCAACATCTTCGTTTAAGGGCATACCGAATACAACCAGCAAGTATAGAGAGGTATTTATGAAATGAGAAAGTGTTTAATGTTTTTGCAATCATAACTTTGTTACTAAAACTTTATATATGCGCAGGATAAGAGAGTTAATTGGCATTCTACTCCTTTTGAGACAAGATTGGATAGAGCTCTCAATCGAGGTGCTGCTGAAGCTTAATTCTATCAGAGAGCAATTAAGTGAAGTTTGTGAGTGGGTCTTGGCTGTATTGTTGTGTCTGTTTTTTTCCATGTCTGATAAGTTTGTTTCTGTTTGTGAATTCTACTGGGGCTTGTAATGCATATTTAATTGATTTTTTTGTATCATTAGAGACATTGTAATACTTTGCATGTGAATGAATTGATTTGTTTGTTGAGGCACATAAGTACTGTATTTGTCTTGATTTATTGCGACGTTGTAAACATGTTGCTCATTGTTCTTTGTTAATATTATCTTTTTTTTTTTTTTTTTTTTTTGGGGGTGGTTATTATTATCTTGTGGCAAAATTGCAATTTTGGTCCTTTAAGTTGGCTTAAATGTACTTTTAGTTCTCTAGTTTTAGAGGTGGCGTTTGGCAACCACAAACTTTTAAAAAATTGCACATTTGGTCATATTTCTCAATTTTGGGGACATCATATTCCTAAAATGCTGAAGCTGAAGTGGCAAAATTAATGCTTATGTGGATAGAATTTGGTGACATGGTCCTTACTTAGCAACACACGTGGCATAAAATTAGGAAAATAATTTATTTTGTAAACAATAATAAAATAAAATAATTTACAAGTTTAAAAATAAATCTTAAGTATTAATATATATATGTATATATATATATATTAAATCACATAAAAGAAATAATATTTGTTATATTATTTATGTTATATTTATTTATTAATCTCAAACAATAAAAGAATTATTGTTCGTTCGTTTCTGGTATAAGATAGTTTTCTTAAGTAACCATGATTTGAGTAGAATTATATTGTTATTGAAAAATCAAATGACACTCCGAGTTTATTTATTAAATTAATGTTTATATCAATTTCTTGGGATCTAATTTAATTTAATTGCTGAAAATTATTAATTGAAACATATAAATTTTTTAAGCTTTAGACAACTGATCAGCAAGTATTTTTCATAGATGTATAATTTTTTCTCAAATATATAACTATTTCTTCTCATATTTATAAGTTTTTAGTTTAATCATTGGATATTAAACATAATATTTTGTAAGAATGTATCAAATTATTATTATAAGATTTATTATTTGATTATTCTTATATTATTTTGTTCGGGTCAAGACATGTTAACATGCACCATATTTTCCTTTTCAAAGGATATGGCAGTTTGGGTATTGATATACCCGTGTAGCCCCACCATATTACAATTCCCACAGTATATCAATATCTTAATATCAAAATTATACAATACTTCATTATACTATACTCTTACATCGCATGGACAATATATATCTATATATATCATCATGAAAATATCCAAAATGGTATATTTATTGATTGAAAGATTTATAAAACTCAAAATGGTAACAAATATTTATTGCTCGAAAATATTGTATATATCTCTTTCATATATTGATTGAAATATTTTTTCTTCTGCCAAATTCCATTTATATTTAAATTGATTTTGGATTATGGACTTTTTTATGGTTGATTTCAAAAATATTTTATTATTATAAGATGTTTGATTTTTATATCATGCTTTTGAATGAATATTTGAATTTTTCTTTCATATTGATTTAATTGTTGTTGCAATATTTATTTATTGTATTATTTTGAAATGTTGGTATTTGAAGTGTGAACAAATACTAATTAAGTTCATTCTAGAAAAATAAATTATCTTCTAATTGGTCCAACGATCAATGTTGGTGTTAAATTTGATGATAATTTGCTTAATTAAGAATAATTAATAAATCTAATTACTATTGAATAAAATTAGTATATATATGATACAACTAAGGCAACTCAATCAGAAAAAGAAAAGAATAAAAAAAGAAAAGATATAAAATAAGATACGTTTTGGATAAATCAATCCAAATGTTCTCCTAACCAATGCATGTTTTGAAGTTATCCAAAATTAGCGGTGCTTTGATTTGGTAAGTCAATAAATTGATTGTAATCATTACTATAGATACAATAATTATTTATTATTTTATTTATTCAATCTGTAGATACCATCAATTATTGATTGAAAGAATTGTAAAACTAAGCCTTTGGTGAAACAATTGAGAATATCTATTTATATTGTTTAATCGAATTTGACTATGCTACACACAACGGATAATTGACAAGAAATTTAACAAAAATTAAGAAAATCGTACCTTATGATTAAATATTTGTCAATTTAGAAAAATATATTAACTTAAAAAAAAGACAATAATTGTCAATGAGAGTTTTTTTTTTTTTTAAAATTTCTAATGGTGCACAAGTTTATGATTGGACAACAATATATATTACCTTAATTAAGAAAAAACAACTAATTAAAATATTTACAAAACTAAAAATGGTAACAAATATTTGAATGTTTGGAAATTGTACATATCTATTTCATATCTTGATATGAGATTAATAAAACTAAACAAATTGACGTTAAATAATTGACATGATCAATCAATACTACAATTGTCCTATAAAATCAATCATATAATTACTTAATTGGTATATGTATTATTTTATATAGTTTATTAACTATAACTTTAGAAAACAATCATAGAATTCTTTGGTGCCCTTACTTTGGTAAATCAATATTGGAAGATGAAATAATCAATATCTAGCGACGAATGTATGTTTTGGAGTTATCCAAAATTGACGGTATTTTGCTTTGGTAAGTCAATAGAAAGATTTTTTGTAACGAAATAATGTGTTGCTAACTCAATATGTGATAATTAATAATTATATTGTCAACCAATGCCATTAAATAAATTGATGTAAAATCAATTATATAATTATTTATATAGGATTAATCGATAGATGTTACATTTTAAAATAAACTTTAATTTCCAGTTAAAAATTTTTGGATTGTCAAACTTTCCAGTGTATTTTATCATTTCTTTTGATTGATGAGCGATTCACATCAATCCATTGTTGATCAAAATGAGAAAACTCATGGGGTTTACATATATCTATTGAAAATAAATGTCAAAAAATGAATATTGATATCAATTGTACTATTTCTATACCCTGTTTTAGTTATATCATGTTTATGTTCGTAAGGTTTTTAGTGGATTACTATAATATTGATGTAAACTTTATGTTAATACTACTAACGTTTATATCAATGACATAATAGTTCATTTTAAATTTTATTCACGATTTTTCTATCATATTATTTTTGAATAATATCTCAATTTACATTTTTGATTAACAATGTGAAGTATTCATTTTTTTTTCAACAGTACAAGTACAATATAAAAATACATGTCTCACAAATTATATATAATTGTTTTAGAGAGGTGTGTGAGAAAGAAAGGGATATATAAAAAAATAATTTAGAGACATGCATAAATTGAGGGATAATTTTGAAGGAGTTGAATTTAGACATTTAAGTTTATAATTTTTAAAATATAAAATTGATAGATAAATTTTTGTTTTTAATAACCTTATATGAATATTACTACTAAAATAAAGTAGTAAATACCAGTTCATGTTAATAGATATTATAAAATAATAATATTAAAATAATAATATACGTGCAAACGGGGTGAATTACTAGTATATATATATCATGAAAATACGAGATTTCAAACATATTATTATTGCAATGAGCATAAGCATTAATTTAAAGAAAAATTCTAAATGTAATAGATGGAAGTTCGTGACTAAAGAAATAAATAATAATCGATAAGTATCTTTCACGAGGTTTTGTTCACAAAATTGTCATTATAACAATGTAGTATGAAAAATTACGGATCGAAAACCATTTATATATAATTTAAAAAAGGAATTCAAGAAACATTATCATATCCATGACAATTAAAACCGATTTATATTTGTTGGGGATAAAATTGACTTTTCTGAATATTTCTTATTTTAATTAATTTACACATTGTTTAATTTTAAAATTACTTAATTAATTATTCAATATTATTAATCATTATTGGATCGCAAAATAATCATGCCCACGCGCCCAGTTTGTCCTACGAGTAGAGGTGGCAATGGGTCGGGCTGGTCGGAATCCATCAGGTTTCAGAAAATTTTCAAGTTGTCTCGGGCCGTTCTGAAATTGGTCAGGCCGTGGAAAGGCTTGGCCCAGTCCAAATATAAAATGCATGTACAAATATTTTTGGGTCGGGCCAAAAGTCGGATCAATCTCGACCCATGGGTTAATCGGGTCAGGCATATTTTTTTGGGTCTGAAGAATTATGGCCCAACCCAACCCAAAACCTGGGCCGGGCATAATTTTGCCACATGTACTTACTAGGCCGTGCGGTCCATCATCAAAGTATAAAAAGGCCCCTCATTATTTGTAGGTATTCTCCACTAAGCTTGTTCTCAATTGTAGTTTCCTTTACTCGGAATTTCTCTCCAACGATGTCGACTTGAGCATCTAAGGGATCCGTCATGGTTTGTATTGTCATACGCAAGTTCCCATCTTAAGAACTAACAACTTAGGAAAATAAGTTGGACCTTAACTATGAGTGATATGTGTTGAATTTGGTCTTTGATAAATGGGGTGTTGACCCGATTTTGACCAAATAATTAAGTGGTTTCAATAGTGAAAAATGAAATTAAATTATTTGTAAAAATTCTACTAAGAGAGTAGATGAGAATAACATTTGGAATTTCTCAAAACCGATTCGAGTGAATGAGAAATTAATCTTTAGAAGTTAGCACTTAATACAAATAAACGGTATGGAAAATGAAAAATGTGGGGAAGGAGAGATGCTCCATCCCACATAGGAAAATGAGGATAAGTTTGCACACTTAATATATCCCAAGTTGGACATATGGGTTTGGGCCAGCAGGGACACCCAAAGTTTTAAAGGGGTGAGGACCTAGATCTTGTGGGTTTGGTTCAAAGCAAACATGTGCTCGCGCCGCCGCCCGCCCACTGGCCGGCTCATTGACCGGCCGGAGTGCAGGTGCAGGCCGTGGGCTGGGCTTGGGCTTGAGCTTCAAGGCCCTTATTCTTTTTGGACCAAAAACCTTTAAAATAAATGTTTAATTAATTTTTGTAATTAATTAAACTGATTTAATTATTTTTTGTAAATTAATTAAATGAATTCAACACTGAGGAACGTTCGGACCGAGCACGCACGGCCGTGCGGTGGGTCGTGCGTCTGCCCCGAAGTTTTGCGCTGCAAGCACGGGCGGGCGCACGGCCGTGCGTTGGGAGTCGTGCGCCATGCCGAACTTTTCCGCACCAGCGCGGGCGGAGTGCGGCCCGTGCGTGCAGTGCGTGCTCCCTGTGCGGTGCGTCATTCGAGTTCAAATGTGCCTTTTCAAGCATAAACACGCGATCTTTCCATCACGAGGCACCTAAGGCATATAATTACTCGACCTGTGATTGAAACACACACGAAAAAAGCAGGATAATAACTTTGTCATTTGCATCATACGAGCATATTGACATCCTACCTTCAAAAGCTTGAAAGTTAAGAACATCTTGTTGTTGTTGTTGTTCGGTTTTGCTAGTCTTTGCTAACCGGAGCTGTAAAAATCATTGTATCTTAGAAGCGGCGCCTTTAGGAAACCATAAGCACTCGGTATACGGCGTTTTCGTCTTGCGGAGATTGAATCAGTCAGGCCTCGACTTAGACTATACACTTTGCCATTTTAAAAGCGAAACCTTTCACTTTATATCTTACCCAACAATCGCAAGGCGAAAAGTGCATTTTGTTGAAGAAGATGGCTCGATTTCGAAGGTTCTTTGCTCTGCTCATGGCGAGAAACCGACAAAGTTCTCGGTGCCGACTTCAAGAGATAACGAGAAGATGTTGTTCTACGTGACAACACTTGGGGATGTCTCATTTTTACGAAGGAGGATCCCCCCTGCCGTTGGTAATGAAGAATCCGACAATGAATGGAGAAATTGTGGATGCTTGGCATAAGGTGATTTCTGTGTCGAATTATGTTTTTGAATGGACTAGGCGACTTGTACAACATCTATAGTTCGTTCAAAGCGTCCAAAGAGTTGTGGGATTTGTTTGGAGAAGAAATATAAAGCAGAAGATGCGAGGTGCAAAGAAATTTGTAGTCGATAAATTGTTGGATTATAAGATGGTTGACAAGAGGCGATGATTAGCCAAGTGCAAGAAATACGAGATCATACTTCACGACTTAGTGTGCGAAGGGATGATTCAGTGAGTCGTTCAAGTGGCTGCGATTATCGAAAAATTGCCGCCATCGTGGAAAGATTTTAAGAACTACCTCAAGCACAAGCGGAAGGAAATGGGGCTTGAGGATTTGATAGTTCGACTTGGATTGAGGAAGACAACAGGGATTCGAATGAAAATCAACAAATGTGGGGATATAATCATACTTTGTGGAACACGAGTGGAATTTACATTTGTATTTTAAATGTGAGAAGGTGTTGCCAAAAGTGTTGTAAACACCGAAACCACATTTGCATGAGGTGTTGTCGAAAGTGTTGTAACACTAAAGCGGAACACCGTAACAAGTTGAATCTGAAGTCTTACTAAAGATGTGATAACATCAAAGGTTACACACCTTGTAAAAGATGGAGTTGTTGGAACTAAGATCGAAATCGGTAGAGCGAGATTCTAAGCTGGATTGTTGGGACAATGTTCTAACAAAATAAAATAAAGTGGCGAAGAGCCATAAGAATTACAGTTGATCTTGTGTTAAACAAGATATCGAAGTTGAAAGGGAGCTTAACCTTTTAGCAAACCACATAAAGGAGATTGCCTTGAAATGTTGGGGTGCTTTGGAAAAAAGAAGCGCCATGAAATAAATTAAGCATTTATGATATAAGTGATGGTACGATCATTAAATCAAAAAATATTGTATTTATTAAAGGTATCTTTCTTGGAAAGGAAAGAGGTAAGCCTATACACTTATTTCCAGCCATTTTCTTCCTAAATAGAAACCATACACTTATATTTTACCCAACAATATGTCGATTTAAACAACAATAATATGTAAAACTTATAAAGGCAATTATTAGGCTTTAGCGGTTTTTAACGGAATTAATTAATTGTAGCTTTATAGATTAAGATATTATTTTATAGTTTTTTCAATTTAATATTTTGCATCAATTAAATTTTAAGATAATTCATCATTATATCTTATTTTTTGTTTCCCGTCATTTTCCTTAACAAATCCCTTAAAACACATTTTATGTTATTGAATCTGAGTCATTCACATGTGGAGCACAACACTAAGGAAGGTTGATTCCAAATTCTTAAAATATTAAGTAGGCCTATAACTTGGAACTTTAAAAGGTATTTAGAAGGCCCTAAATCTCGTCTACAAATGTTTTGGTTTGAATGGTAAATAAATCGGCCTATCCGCACATTCACTTTCCATGATAGATTGATATCACTTTAAATAGGTAAAAATTAACCAAGACTTGGGTGGCAAATTATCATATTTTATTAATTAACACATAAAGTATAATAATAAATTTATATCAAAATCTACTTAAGATACTGAAACTTTTATATAAATATAAGGGATAAAAAAAATTACCCTCCAAACTACACTAGTTATTTTAATTTACCATACAAACTTTGAAAAGTTGCACTTTACCCTCTCAACTTTATAAAATTTTACCCTTTGCCTAAAATTCTAGATTTGCCACTATGAACATTAAAGTTTGTTTTTCAGTTTGCCCTCTAAACTTTAAGATTTGTTGCAATTTACCACATAAGCTATAAATATTATTGCATTTTCTACATTTAATCTAAGGTCTTGCGATGCTCGGAAATGGTAAAAGAATTTATTGAAGTCGAGAATCTTTGAGAACTTTGATAGGGTGGTTCTAACGAGAACTTATTGAGTCTCAACTATAAACAATATCGATATAAAAATTCAAGATCAACCGAGTCTTTAACAAAAGTCAAAGTCTCGAGTTGAGCGAGGGCGATGTCCTTCCAACAAACGAGAATGATAAGCGGTAGCCATTGGGAGGAAAAAAAGACCGAGTAGAGTTCAACGAATCCCAAATATTTTCAAAATATAGGAAAAGCTGAAATGTCTAGAAGGACGGAGAGAAGTTGAAGTAATATTTGGCATTACTCAAAAGGATAATATTTTTCCTTGTGATGTTCTATATTATCTCCAACAACCTATAGTTGGAAGATATCAAAGAAGCCTAAAAATGAGTGAAATTGGTGACTATCATAGGTACAACACGGGGAAAAATACGAGTAATTAATATTTGGTATTGAATTTCTTGAGGATCATAAACCTTGGGAAGATTACAAGATGGAATGGAGTTCACGATGTCGATAAAAGATACGAGAATCGGATGACCACTAGCCCATTATCCATATACATTTCTATGGAAAGGTTATATCTTTTGAATATAAGGCGAGTATTTCACTTGCCTATTGATTGAGCGCCGTAATATGTGCTACAAAGCGGATGTTTTTCCTAAAGAAATTGGAGAAGATTTACCGTACTATTATATGAAGGGATTTATGTAAAAGGATTCTTATCCTTAATCGAAATTAAACAAGAAATCATGATCGGGAGTGCGAGACGGTACCCGTGGTACAAAGTAAAGTAAACGCCACCAATCTATTTCATCAAGCTTAGAAGGTGAATGGAAATGCTTTAAAATACATTAAGGCGACTTCACCGGAAGAGGTACCATTCTTGATAGGAGCAATCTCGGAAGGCAGAAATTTCTACAAGGCGAGCATGGGGACTTTGGGCTTGTACAGCGAAATGGACAAAGTCAAGTATCCATTCAAGTTTTTCAGAATTTAGCAAATGGATATTTCCTTTTGAGTTCAATGACATGATCAATAACATGATTTGCAAAGAAACTTTTCGAGATAAAAAGAAGAATTCATAAGGAGAACAAGATTTGACCCGGTAAAAAACTTCATGGAAATTTACGTAACATGGCGCATGTGGGTCGTTGGATCGATCGTATCTGTCGAGGCATGTCCCGAAGAAAGAACCCGAGTTTAGAAAAGGATTCGACCCCAAAGGCCGACAAGACTATACTAGAAAGGACAAAGGCACAGCTCACAAGGCGTGTTATCTCGGGGACCACGCAAACCAAATTTTTAAAAGATTTCCCGACAACCATCACATAAGGCCAAAGTCATGCGGAAAAAAAAAAAAGCAAGTGGCGAGACGATGGTTGGGCCTAGAACGTAAACATCGACATTTTATACTTGAACAAGATTTGGAATCCGCCTTTCAAGTTTGGATTGAGTTTATAAATAGCGAGGAGTTGAAGGAAGCTTAGGACATCGAGATACTTTCCCTTAGTTTTCTTATAATAAAGTACGAGTGAAAATTTGTATTATCCGAGTATTTTATTTTTAATTTTATGTATTTACAAGTGTAAGCTCTTAATGAGAGACTAAAAGGCATTCTCCTCCCAAAAGGAGATTATTGATGTAATAAATATTTCTTCAAGTTTTTAATAAAAGGAGGCTTCTTGCCTCAACATGTATTCATCATATATTATTGATTTTATTCTTTTGAAGAATTATCTTATACACTGAGTAGCAAACAAACCAAGGTTGTGTTGAGCCGTTCTTTGAAGGAGTTGATTAACTTGTAGACCATCTTTCCTATTGGAGAGGTTGGATGGAGATGTCTGTCAAGCGGTTAGAGGTAATAATATATCGATTGGTGGATTTGCAAATCATCTCACCCGGTGCGAGTTTTTTTGATTAAGGAAGGTATGAATTTTAAGGGATTTATTAATTTTACGGAAACATGTTGGGCCTAATATGATCTTAATGAACTATTTTCATTTTCAAATCTAAAGAACCAATTTATAGATGGATATATACTTGGAAGTAAGACCTTTGAGTATGCCCTGTTGAGTTTATAGGTTGAAAACCTGATATGGTCCATTTAAAACCTACGAGCAGATGGATCTAAGTAGGTATAACAATACCACGAACAAAAATAGGTGACATAAAATGAGGGTTCTCATGCCTTGTAAAATTCGGAAAATAAATTGATTATGGAGCAAAATTGGGATAACGTTTTTAATCAACCCAAATTATACGGGTTTTTACACTTTGCAACCCGAACTTTGAAATGTTCTTGATTGCAACCTAAACTTCACAAAATTTTACACTTTGCATAAAATTCGGTTTTACCCTGGTTTCGGGAAAGATGGTTTGTAGTTTACACTCTAAACTTTAAAGTTGTTACACTTTGCAACCTGAAGCGATAAATTTCATTGCATTTTCTTTGAATACTCCCAAAGGTCTTGCGACCCTCGAAAATGGTATCGAGCCTAGGTTTATTAAGAACTTTTAGTTAAATTTATTATGTTTATGTAATTAACAATTGGTGAGGAGAATTTACTCAGTATATGGATCCGGACCGATGTCGAGATGTACCCTTACGGGACATATCGTCAAATATTGACGATGTATGCACAAGAACACCTTGACCAGGTTTCATATTGGGAATACCAACATGAAGAAAAGGAACAAGCAGGAGCCGAAGCGGGGAAACCTAAAAGCAATGCAAAATAAAAGCGAGAATATTATAGGCGATTCACGGATGCTTAACGGACCCTTATATGTTCATTTGATGAACCTTCAAGAAGCGGTTCATGAAAATTCCCATCGAACAATGATTCGATGGAGTACCGAGTGGAACGAGATACTTCCAGACAAATCTAAGATCTCAGAAGATCTTAGAGAAATCGAAGCGGTGCGAGAATTATGGCAACCGCCATATTCATCTACCGATACAAGTTCATGAGATCGAGAACAGATGGAGAGCGATGGTGAAATATCGAAGAAACTCTTGAAATCCTTCATGATATTCGAAAAAAGTCAAGAATGCGGAGGACCGGCCAAGTTCATGGGAGGAAGGAAACGTATTGATTTTGGGGCGGTACCCTATTTACACCAAAAAGGGAAACCAACAGAAGTTATACGAAAAATGACAGGATGAGGAAAAGCTCATTGCTCTCATCAAAGGAAAATCCATCAAAAATTAAAAAAGATGGATATGGAAAAGATGAATCTTAAAGATCTACACGACTGGCGAGAATCCTTCGCAGGATTAGGTATTGTAGATTTAAAGATGAACGCAGCGGTGAGAATCGGCTTTGGTTACCTATGACCCCAAGGTAGACAATTCCTCCACCACCGCCACGATTAATCCTAACGTCGAAGAAATGCGGGTTCACATCATGGAGCTCGGGATGAAAGGATGCCACATGCGGGAGATTTCACGGACCGGGAGTGATCCACTTTCGGAACAGGGAGGTCGAAACCCCCTTGCGGGGAACCGGACTACCTAGGAAGGCGAATGTTTATCGACGCCTTATGGAAGATCGCACTTGACCCAATACATCCGTATGGGTTGATGTTAAATCTGGACATCCCCATTTTAAAAGCAGAGAAGTTCTCATTGATGAATGGGCTTGACTATGAGAATTTCAGTGAGAACCCTCGATCTTACAAAGGATTCATTCATTTTACTCCTTGAAATGAGTCTTGAAGGATCGGTGAAGATTGCAGGATATGACCGATGCTAGTCACGAAAAGTTCGGTCACATCGGGGAATCACTTAAAGGAATTGTCGATGGTATGGCAAAACTATTCAAAATCCAATTCATCGACAAAGGTTATTTCGAGGATTAGAGGATGAAAAAAAAGAAAGAAATATAAACAAGCCCTCTATAGCCTTGAGTTACTAGATATTTGTCATATTGACGAATATATCAAGTTGTTCACCGAATCCGGTGGAAATCAAGATTGAGGAAAAAGAAGGCGCATGACTTTTCTTTGCTAAGATCCCGAGTCCCTCGGAGAGAAATGCTTATCGGGAATACAAGGGTGGAGTCAAGTAGAAAGCGTGGCGAGGAAAAATGTCTTTCCTAAAGGCCAAGTTATACGAATGGTGCTATCAAGCGGCTCTGCACAGAATTACAAGAGATTAAGAGGAATTAACAAAGCGGTTCCTCTATGTTGCGTGGATAATGATATCCCAACAGTTGTGGGAGGTCAACCAAGGCGGCACAAGAAGAAGAAGGAAAGCCATCCATACCGAAAGCAACAACAAAAAAGCGGTCTTCATGGAGACCTAGAAGGTTCTGGTCAAAACAAAAAGCCCGAAGTTATAAATCGGGGCAAAGACCGGCACCAAGCGGGGAGTAGAGCCTCATCATCGGGTTCTAATCAAGCAAGTACCGGCCAGAATCCAGGAAGAAGAACTTTGGGCGTGCTCACACGAGCTAATGAAAGTTTCAAAGATTGTAATTCTTGGACATGCGGAGCAAGAGGGCATATCTCAACGGATTGCCCGGACAATCAAAAAAGTGAGTCGAGGCAGTTCGAGGCCACACCGAGAAATCGAAGAAGGTCTATTATCGAGGATTTAATACGGGTGTATCAATTTGAGGATATTCCCTCGGATGAAAGCATCTATGAAGAAGAGATCTATTCGATGATGGAAGTGACTCGGCTCACTTTAATCGAGTGAAGAAGAAATTCTTGGAGACGTTAGGGAGGATATGTCGGGATTCTCTCTCTCACACGACGGTTTTCTCATAAAACTCTTATGAGAATCATGAAGGAAGATCCAAAGCTTCAAGTCTATGATGGATTTACAATTGGAGCTATGGAAAAAGCATTGGATAAGATTGGGTTTAAGTAAAAACACCAAATTATTCACGGGGTAACAAGCGGAGAACTTGCCATTCCAATGGAGTTTACTAGCAGTAAACGATCGAGATGCGATTGGTCCCTATTAGAGAAATACAGGAGATCAAAAGCGAGTTAAAAGAGAAGTTGCAAATACACTCTCATGGATTCACATTGGAGCCATAAGAGTCATTATTAAAGCAACATTCAAAGAAGAATAGATTCGCCTCTTAATCGGCTATCTTTGACAAGCGAATCACGCATCTCAAGGATTCATGCCTTGGAGCGATTCTGAGAAATTTGTATGGGGAAATTGGCGTTTAATGTCTATCCTAGAATTGCATACAATTTGGGAGATTGAGACTTGAGTAGAGTCCTAACCCTTCATCAAGATTTCAAAAGAGTCGATTTGATGAAAGAAGGAAATGAGCCTTACTCGATCACATACAAGATTTCATATGCTCTTTCGAATACCCATCATTCCAAGTATTCTTGAGAAAGGAATTTATTGAAGTCCCAAGAATCTTTGAGGACTTTGCAGGGGTGGTATTACGAGAAATCATTGAATCTCAACCATTAAGGAGATTGATATGATAATTCAAGATCAACTTGATCTTCAACAAAAGTCGGAGTCTCGAGTTGAGCTAGAAAGGATGTCTTTCGGCAAAGACGAGAATGGTGAGTAGCGGCCGTTGGGAAGAAAAAGAGACCAAGAAACACGATTGAGCGCATCCCCAATGTTTTTAAAAGCGGCGGAGAGCCGAAATGTCCGAAAAAGGATGGCGAGAGGTTGAAGTAATATTCGACATCACTCAAAAAAGATAACATTTTTCCTTGTGATGTTCTATATTATCTCCAACAACCAATCGTTGGAAGGTATCAAGGAAGCTGAAGATAGGAGAAATTGAGCTTACTATCACGGGGAGTTGCGGGGAAAGGTCCCGAGAACAATTAATCTTTGGGAATTGAATTTCTTGAGGAACATAAACCTTGGGAAAGATTACAAGACGGAATGGAGTTCACAGTGGCTAATAAAAGATCTGAGAATCGAGATGACCACTAGTCCATTCTCCATATACATTTCTATTGGAATGTTATATCAATACAAGGCGAGTATTTCACGCCTATATTGATTCAGTCTTAGGAATATGTCTTTTGCAAAGCCGAATGTTTTTCCTAAAGAAATTGGAGAAGATTTACCAGCTATTGGGAAGAGATTTCTCTAAAAGGATTCTTATCCTTGAGAGGAATTAAACAAGCGAGAAATCATGATCGGAGGCGGTGGTACCCCGGTACAAGGTGAAAACGCCACCAATCTATTTCCATGATACAGTGCATATATTTTTTTGGGAAACAATTTCTGCAAACATTCAAGCGGTTCACACAAGAGAACGAGACAAGAAGACTTATTTTCACAACCTTATGTGATCATAAGATTATTGTCAGAGATCTAAGGAAGCATTTTACGAGAAAAATGCCAATTAATTTTCGCAGCGGCAAAGCGTGGTGATGAAGCCAAACCGCAATCCAAAAATGGCGGATCGAAGGAAATTTGGTGAAGCTTTATTATCCTATCGACAATTTGGTTCCATTCGAAGGATCGGAAGATATGGGATAATAACTTGTATTCATTGAGTACTGAGGAGAAGAACGAGTCACTCCGGAAGCTATTGCGAGAATTATGGATGAGTCTAATGGAGAATCCACAGAGTGATGTAACCATAGAGGAACAAATATCACTCGAAGATATCAAGAGAAAGAAGATCAAAGGAATTATAATGAAGATCCTTTGGCTTGGTGGGATAAGAACGAGCTTAAAGCTTCCTTAAAGGTTAAACCTGGAAAGGAGTACGAGTTCGTAAGATTCAAAACAATCCTTATGAACCGGGAGGATCGTGAGGATATGCGAGAAGATACTTAAGGAACATCTTGACCTTAAGTTGATTTCACCTGGGAGTTTCTCCATACTGGCGATCCGGGGTTCTTAGTCGAGAAACCATGGAGAAATTAAAAGAGGAAAGCCAAGACTTGTTATTAATTACAAAGGGATTAATAACATTTTGGAGTTCGACGGATACTATATCCCAAGCAGAGAACATCACAGTTAACTGTATCAAAGGTGCCAAGATATTCTCAAAGTTCGATTGCAAGTCCGGATTCTACCAGATTAAGATGGAGGAAGAAAGTAAGAAGTTCTGACTTTCTCTACACCACGGGGGACACTATATTTGGAACGTGATGCCTATGGGATTGGCTAACGCACCCCGATATATCAAAGAAAGATGGATAATCTTTTCAAAGATTATTTCGATTTCATGTTCGTGTATATCGACGACATTCTAATCGCATCAAAGAACATGAAGGAGCATCTCAAACATTTGGAAATATTTTCAGATGTTTGTCACAAAAAAAGATTAGTCTTTCGAGAAAAAAGAAGGCGGTAATCGCAACAAAACAGATTGAATTCCTCGGAATTGAAATCGATGAATCGGAATTATTCTCTGAGAATCATATTGTGGAAAAGATACGAGGATTTCGGATACACTAAAAGACAAGAAGCAACTTGAGTTTTCTAGGAGTTGTTAATTTCTTTGGAATGTTTATTAACAATCTAGCATACTACGGAAAGGTGTTTAGCCCATTACTCAAAAAAAGATGCGATATTCAAATGGGAAGATGAACATCAAGAAGGAATTAAGCAACTTAAAGAAGTTTGTAAAAAGCTTCCAAAACTTGCGATTCCCCAAGACGAGGATGAACTGGTTCTTTACACAAATGCGGTGATGATTGGTGGGCGGCGATTCTTACTAAGGTCACACCAAATGAAGAAGTGCCATGCAGATATTGCGGCGGTTTATTCACACCAGTGAAGCAAACAGATGGCATATCAACGAGAAAGAATTCTTTGCGATCGAAAAGGCTTTTAAAAAATGGCCTCTATTTTCTTGGCTAAAAGTTTACTTTAAAAATTGATAATTCAAGTGTCAAGGCTTTTCGAAAAACAAAATTGAATCAAAACCGAGAAAAGGCTCGATTACTTAGATGGCAAGCTGAATGTCAATATTATGATTATGATATTGTCATTATAAAATCTCATGAAAATATTCTTGCGATTTCTTGACACGAGATGGAAGGACGCATTCTTGACGAGGTCCTTAAACGAGTAAGACATCTCAGGGAAAACCTGGAGAAGTCTAGAACGAGATTTTGGGGCGTTATGTCTCAATGCGAAGTTTTGCCGGCGACTTCAACGTGGCTGACGAGAAAACCGTTTCTAGTCAAATACGAGCATGCCGATTCGCTCAAGGACAATTGTTCTTAGCGCCTTTGCAAGGCCTCTCTTCCCAGCCGCATCTCCTACGGTGCAAAAGGGGGCCGAGAGAGTACGGGGCTCTAACCCGGAGGTTATGGATTCAAGTACCATAATCACAAGTGTTGCGGGTGATGCATCCCACGAGGGTGTACAAAGCGTAACGAATGTTGAAACTCCGGTGTCACAACCCGAGTCTTCAAGTCAACCCAAAGACCTGCGGGGTAAAGAGGAGAGTTGAATCTTAGGCCCACAGACAGGCAAATCTAAGGTTCAAACGACGAGATTAAGATTTCTCCTATCGGGTATATCGACAATGGGAGAAATTAGTTACAAGACAAGGTATTAACCCGAGGAAAAAAACAATGGTTGATATCTCGAGGCAAGTATCCAAGAGTTTGGATGAAACCCAGGAAGTCATCCAAATGAAGTACAAGAATGGTATACTTTTGGAGCTTTAGCTTCAATCTATACCGTGTCACCGGATTCCAGAAATTTCAAAATTACCTAAATGGATTGGGGAAAGCGAGTTTACGAGACTTGGGCAATAATCCACACTTGCCGCCAGGCGATTTTTGAACTGTATTTTATCGGTCACTCTGAACCGAAGAAAGGCTTTAATGAAGCTTTTCATTTCATCAAGCTAAGAAGACCGGATGGAAATGCTTTAAAATACATTAAAGCGCTTCTTCAGGAAGAAGGACCGAGTGTTAGTAGGAGCATTTTTCAAGACGAAGCTTCTACAAGACGAGCATGGGGTCTTTGGGTTTGTCTAATCGAAATGGACAAAGTCAAATATCCATTCAAGTTCTTCGAGTCGACGAATGGATCTTTCCTTTTAAATTCGATGACTGGATCAACCACAGGATTTGCGGAGGAACTCTTGAAACTAAAAGGAGAATTCTCGGGAAAACAAGATTCAGCGAGCAAAGAAACTTACAGGAATTTCAGTAACATGGCGCATGTTGGCGCTGGATCGACCGGATGTCAAGCATGCCCCGAACAGAAAGGAACCCGAGTTTGGGAAAGGTTTCGACCCAAACCCGACCCAGACGAGGACCGGCTGGAAAGGACAAGGGCCCAGCTCACAAGACGCGTTTTCCTGGGGACCACGCAAAACCAACTTTTAGAAGATTCCCGACAACTCTCACATGGCCGAGTCACGCGGAAGAAAAAGAAAACCGGTGGCGAGGCAATAATGATATGAGGATATAGCGTAGCGATGGCGTCATAAGTATTAGCAAGATTTGGAGTCCGCCTTTCAAGTCCGGACTTACATCTATAAAAGCGAGATTTGAAGGAAGGCTGAGGACATCGAATATTTTCCTTAGTTTTCTTACAATAAAATCGAGTGAAAAATTTGTAATATTTTGAGTGTTTTAGTTTTTAAGTTTTTATGTATTTTCGAGTGCAAGCCTCATACATGAGAGGCTAAACAAGTATTCTCCTCCCAAAGGAGATTACTAATGTAATAAATTTTTCTTTAAGTTCTTAATAAAATAAAGGCTGTTTGTTCAACATGTGTTCATGATGTCTTATTGATCAATCCCCTTTGAAGAATTACTTTTACGCCTTGGGTAGGAAGCGAACCAATTTTGTTTGGCTGATTTCGAAGGAGTCGGATAACTGAGATCATCTTCCCTGAGGGTGAGGTTGACAGTGAGATTTTTCGTCAAACGATCTAGGGGCAATAATTTTCCGATTGGTGGCGTTGCAAACCACTTAACCCTGTCAGTCTTTGTTTGGTCAAAAGAGGTATGAATTTTAAGGGATTTATTAATTTTACGGAAGCATGTTGGGCTCGATATGGTCGTAATGGACTATTTTCATTTTGATCTAAAGACCCAATTTGTATGCGGATAAATTCTTGAAATAAGATCTTGATAGAAGTATGTCTTGTTGAGTTTATAGGTGGAAACCACGACATGATCCATTTAAAACCTCGAATAGAGACTGGATCTAAGTAGGTGTAACAATGCCACGAACAAAACAAATTCTGAGAAAAATCGGGTTCTTATTTCTCGAAAAAGCCGAAAAACAAATTGATTCGGGAGTGAAAACTTTTTGATTATTGTATAATGCAATATATTTATCCTTATGGAGCAATCTGCTACAAATTAGAGTTTAAAGGGATAACTAGAACTATTGTTATTAAAGAATAAAATCCTAGGGTCAAAATGGTCCAAAAGTTGCAAATATTTGTTATTAAAAATATGAATCTATTGATTTTGTTATGTGTATTTAAACAAATACATATGATGTTTGTTTTTATGATGAGGTGTAGGACAAATATTTGATCATGAAATTTAGGAATATGGATATGTTAGTGGCCTCTCTTCATGGTGTGAAACATATTTTCCGAAAAGATTTTACGTTGCAGGTTTAGTTTATGAACTTTAGCATATTCATTTTTAGTTTTTTTCTTTTATGAAGTTTTTATGTTGTCGTCATCCATTTTTTTGGGACTGATTGTAAAAGCAATCATGCATTCATGCTCTTGGGAATAAAGAAAGAGAGAAAAGGAAGAAGAAAAAGGAAATGAGGGGAGAAGAAGATTGTTGGGGTGGGGAAAGAAGATTAAAAGCGTTTAAAAAATAAAGGGTGTATTTAGAGATTAGATGGGTGCATTTAGAGATTTGGTTGGGTACTAAGGACATTATAGTTGTTGGGAATATGCATGTGCATGTTTGCTACAAAGGTCTCGACGATTAGAGTTCATTTTCCCTTTTCGATTAGTTAGTTTGTTACGTTGCTTCTAGATGATTCAATTTGTATTGTTCATTGAGCATTCTTCTTTCATTTTCTTCTATAAATAGCGACTTGTATCTAGTTCTCATTAATGAATAAAGTCCGAGTTTCTTCAACATGTTTTGTCCTTTAAACTTCATAGCTATAGTTCATGAATATGTGTGCAGATTTCTACATGGTATCTAGAGCTATTGGTTTTCTTTTGATCAACGCATTCAACTGCATCATCTTCTGACGACATCATCATGGAGGCTCTAAATCAAGTTGCAGTCAAGGAAGAAGATCCGATCCAATTACACGGATCCGATCATCCAGGTTTAATCCTGGTGACGAATCAGCTAAATGGCAATAACTACTTGCATTGGAAGCGAGCTATGATCATCGCACTTGGATCTAAAACCAAGCTAGGCTTTGTCAATGGAAAGGTGGTTGTACCTAAAGTTGATACGACGGAGTATGATCAGTGGAAACGAGTAGATTTTATGGTGACAAGCTGGATCTTAAACTCAATTTCGAAGGAGATTGTGGATGGTTTTATATACGCTGATACTGCCAAAGATCTATGGGATGAATTGGCTCAGCGATTTGGTCAGTGCAATGGACCACGATTGATCGATTCTGAGAGAGAAATCAGCGGCATTAGTCAAGGTAATTTCTGTTATGGTTTATTTCACCAAATTAAAGAGGTTATGGGATGAATATGGTAGTTTGGCGCCTACTCCTCCCTGTGTATGTGCAAAGACACAAGCGAGATGGTTGAAAATGATACCAACACTAAGTTGTTCTGATTTCTCATGGGGCTCAATGATAGTTTTGATCAAGCTAGAGCCGGATCTTAATGATGGATCCCTTGCGGATGTTAACAAGGCCTATTCTATGATACTCGAATTGAAAAAGCAGATCCGTTCAACAAACATTTCTGAAGGACTAGAAAGGAGCATTTATGTTGGTAAACAATTCCTCTACTATGAGAGGTAATAATGAAAATAGGATTGGTAATAGTGGAAGTTGGCAACAAGGAAGAGGAAATGCTACCAATAATTGGTCACAAGGAAGAGGCGGAGGTTATCGAGACTAACTAAAGAGGAGAAGGCTAAGCTATCTTGTAGTCATTGCAATGTGAGACATGGTCATTCTACGAAAAGTGCTTCCATATTGTTGGATTTTTCTTGGTTTAAAAATTCAAAGGATCGGCGGGCTAGGTTTCTGACCAATCTAGCAGAGGTGCATAATGGTGGAGATGTTCCAGATATCTCACAACCAAAAGGTTTGCAGCAGAGTGATATTGCCAATATAATTCAGCAGGAAATGGCAAAATGTATCTCAGCAATCAGGATGAATAATGGTGGTGAAGGTGAAACTCAATTTGCTCATTTTGCTGGCTATACAGGTATCACAGGAGTTGAACATTTTGCTTTGAGTATTATGCCTGAAATAGGTGCTGGAACCTGGATCATTGACACAGGAGCTAGTAGACACATATGCATTAATTTCTCTTTGTTTTCTAACCTCAAACCTGTTTCAACTTCCATCCATATTTTCATTGATGGTACCTCTAAACAAGTCACACATTTGGAGAAATCATCCTCTCTGAACATATTGTACTTCAAAATGTCTTGTTTGTTCCATCATTCAAGTACAACTGTTGTCCATTTCCCAACCGACCAAGAGTTCTCACTTTGCAAATGTGCATTCTATTCCTCTCATTGTGTTGTGCGGGACTCAAGATCGATCATATCTTGGGGATTGGAAAGGCAATTGGCAATCTCTATATACTTCACACTCAAAGCAAACTAGTATCTCTCCTACTCTCCCTTGTAATGCGCTTCATCTTCACTTGTGCGCAATAATGTGCTTGCCACTTGGCACACTAGATTAGGTCATGCCTCTTATGGTGTTCTTGAACATGTACCTTTTCTCAAATCACATTGTAATAAAACAAATTGAAAGCACTTGTCAAACAATGTGATGTATGTCATGTTTCTAAACAAAGACAGAATTCCTTTTCTCGCTAGCAATACTATATCACGCTAGTGTTTTTGAGCTTGTTCATGTTGATGTTTGGGGGCCATTTCATTCGGAACTCTTTTCGCAACACTCCATATTTTCTCACCCTAGAAGTTGATGACTATAGCGAGTTACTTGGACTTTCTTGTTCACTCATAAAGGTCAGGTGCTTCTATACTTTGAAATTCATTCACATGATCCATACTCGGTTTGAAGTACCAATCAAGATCATTAGAACGATAATGGCACTGAATTCACTAATCATACATGTCGAGCTGTTTGAAAAACATGGCATTCTTCATCACAAAAAGCGTGCCTACACTCCACAACAAAATGGAGTGGTTGAAAGAAAGCATAGGCACCTATTGGATACACTGACTAGAGCTCTCTGTTTCAATCCAAACTTCCTCTTGATTTCGACCTTTTTCTCTTCTCAACGCTACATATCTCATCAATAGAACCCCATTCATTTCTTCACTTGGAAGTCACCTTATGAAACACTCTTCCATAAATGTACCAAATTACAATCTTCTCAAGCACTTTTGGGCGTCTTTGCATTTGCTACAAATATTTTCCCTCACAAAAATAAATTTGAACCCAGGGCTCATAAATGCATCTTTGTGGGGTATGAACTTGGCAAGAAAGGGTACAAACTATACAATCCTATTACCAATAAGTTCATTGTTACCAGAGAAGCCTTTTTCATTGAAACCGAGTTTCCTCTCTCCCTAAAGTAGATAATTCTTCTCCTCTACCTCATATACCAATTGTTGAACCTCCTCCTGTTCCGGTCTCCCATAATCCATCATCCTCCAGTCCTTCTCTTGGTCTAAGCATTCTTATTGCTCTTAGAAAAGGCACGAGAAATCCTCATCCTCCTGCTAAGTTTCTTGATTATGTTGCATATAGTGCTTTCTTGAATTGCCTTCACAACCCCATGTTATGTCTTATTCAGGGCCTACTTCAAAGACACTATACCATCCCTACGTTTCCTTTTCATATCTCACCCCACTTGTCATCTTCTTATGTGTCTTTTCTAGCAAATGTGTCATCAATACGAGGAACCTACCACCTATACTCGGGCATGTGGGGATCCTCATTGGGAGGAGAGGCTATGAAGAAAAAGAATTGGATGCCCTTGAGAAAAATCACACACAGGATCTCACTAGCCTCCCTGAAGGTAAGAAAGCTATTGGTTGTAAGTGTGTCTATAAGGTGAAAATGAATCCTAATGGGATTTTGTTGAGAGGTATAAGGCTAGATTGGTGGCAAAGGGTATCATCAAGTCCATGGTGTTGATTATATGGATAGTTTCTCTCCTGTTGCCAAATTAGTCACGGTGAGGTTGATTATTGCTATTGCTTTTTGCTAGAAAATGGGAATTGCATCAGCTAGACATCAATAATGCATTCCTTCATAGGTATCTTGATGAAACTATCTATATGACACCACCTGCTTTGGTTATACTAAAGCTAAGTCGAGGTGAAGTTTGTTTGTTGAGAAGCTTGTATGGGCTCAAGCAAGCATCCAGGCAATGGAACACCGAGTTTTGTGGAAAGTTATTAGCTTGTGGTTTCACTCGGTCCATGCATGATCATTGCTTATTTACCAAGCACAAAGACTCATCTTCTCTGTTTCTCCTAGTATATGTTGATGATGTTTTGGTGGTAGTACTAATTCAAAGAGATATCCGACTTCTCTCAAGCTATATCTTGACAAGCTATTTACCATTAAAGATTTAGGTGAGGCTAAATATTTTCTTGGCTTGAGTTAGCCATATCGGTGATGGGATTTACTTGAACCGGAGAAAATATATCCTTGACATCATCAAGGATCTTTGGTCTTTTGGGCCGTAAACCCGCCTCTACTCCATTTCCACAGGGCTTAAAACTTGTTCATGACTACGATTCACCTCTTGATCACCCCGACAAGTATAGAAGACTTGTGGGGAGATTGTTGTATCCGAATCTTACAAGGCCTGATATCACTTTTGTGTACAACAACTCAGCCAATTTGTCAATTCTCCTTGCACCGCACATTGGACTGCAGACTCTTCACCTTCTCGGATATCTCAAAGGATGCCCTTCTAAAGGTCTCTTCTATCTGCTCGCTCATAATTCCCGCTCCTTGTGACTATAGTGATGCAGACTGGGCCGCCGCCTTGACACTAGGAAGTCCATCACGAGTTTTTGCATTTTCTTGGTGATAGCTTGATTTCTTGGAAGGCCAAGAAGCGAGAACACTTGTCTCCAAATCCTCGGTGAAGGCCGAGTACAGGGCTCTCAGTTCTACGAGTGTGTGAAATTCAGGTGGATCACTTATGTGGCTCATGACCTTCACCTACAGATACCTACTCTTATTCCTCTCCTTTGTGATAACCAGGTTTTTTTACACATCGTGGCCAATCCTGTGTTTCACGAAAGAACTAAGCATCTTGACATAGATTGCCACATTGTTCAATCGGTTTAAAAGTGGTCTTATTCAACCTCTCAAAGTGCCATCTTCTTCTCGGTTAGTGATCTTTTTACTAAGGCTCTTGGTGTTGGTGTGTTTCTTCATTTGGTGTCCAAGTTGGGCATGGTTGATCTTCACCATGGTCCAACTTGAGGGGGATGTTGGGAATATGCATGTGCATGTTTGCTCTGATGCTTCGGTGATTAGAGTTCATTTTCCCTTTTGATTAGTTAGTTTGTTACGTTCTTCTAGATGATTCCAAATTGTATTGTTCACTTGAGCATTCTTCTTTCATTTTCTTCTATAAATAGCGACTTGTATCTAGTTCTCATTAATGAATAAAGTCCGAGTTTCTTCAACATGTTTTCTCCTTTAAACTTCATAGTTATAGTTCATGAATATGTGTGCGATTTCTACAATAGTCTTTTCATTAATGATATTTATTATAATTAAAGATGGGGGTTTATTGATAGATTCTCGGGGGGTGTTAATAGCGCTCCTCGTATGTTTTAAGGGGAATATTAATATTTTTGCTGGACAAAATCAATATTTTCACGAGGATTACCCAAAAACATTGTCAAGGGGATTACTAATAGTTTTTCAAGGGATTGCCAATATTTTTACGAGAAAAACTAATACTTTTAAGGGTTGTCTAATATGTAATTTTCAGAGGATAATTAATATATTTTAAGTGGATTATTAATACTTTTGAGGAAAACAATCAATATTTTTCATTAGGGCTACTAAAAATATTGTTCAAGGGATTACTAATACTTTTTATAAGTACTACGATACTTTTCGGATGTATTACCAATATTTTTAACAACCTCTAATATTACAAAAATGCCACCGTCCGGAGATCTATGACACGCCCCAAAATATTAAAAATATCACGATGCATAAATTACAAAAAAAGGGTTCGGTTGGATCCGTCTAATGGAAAAGACCCATTAGACGATCTAACCGTAGTATTTATCTTCTTGAGGTATAGCTAATAATATACTTATTTATTTAAATAAATATTTTTTCTATAAGACGTATAATTGATTAAACAATCATCATATTATTGAAAAACAAAAAAAAGCAAAAAAAAAATCATAGTATAGAATTGGCAAAAATATTGGCAATTAAGTTGTAAAATTGGCAATAAGGAGAACTAATGCGAATAAGGACGGCGATTTCAAGAGATTACCAAACGACTCAAAATCAACATGGACTACTTCAAGAGCGAGATGTGCTTAAAAAACTTAATATTTAGAAGACAAACATCAAGCAGAGCGAACGACCGATAATTTTAGAAGCAATTGTTGATGCCAAAAATGAGGGGAAGTGAAATTTATAATTCACTCAAATTCAAGAAAACTACAATCATGAATGTGTAGAACTGATTACATGATAAATCGGTACCAATAAAAGTCAATCTAGAAAATTTAATGAAAAGGTTCTGATGGAGGATCAAGATGTTGCTCCATTAAAAAATATCTCCCAACAGAGAAAGATAAGTTGATTGAGGTCTCAACAATACAATAAACATTGTTACTCTCGAGAGAATTCATAAAAATGATATTCTTCTTAAGATAAATATTTTGGTGCCCGAGAAGAAATTAAATTGTGAATCACTTGATGAGATTAATAAAATAGCCACAAAACCCATTGAGTAATTTGAAACAAAGGATGTAGAGCAAAGTGCATCTATAGAGAAAAATTAAGAAGGAAGAAAGTGACACTAGATAAAGAAGGGAGATCCAAAAGATGTAGGTACATATAAAACATAAAAAATGAACCACTTAGCCAGTAAAGACACAAAATAAGTTACAATGTGAAGATGATTCGGGTTTCATTATAAATAGTTTTGTCGCGAATGAAAGCCTGGCACAGTAACATGTAACACATACGACTCTAGACAAAAATGAAAGTTTGCAAAGCAATTTGAATGAAGTTCGATTGGCTCCAAAATATCTATAGTCCGCATATCTTACAAGCTTGTCACGTGACACCATAACCTTGATTTGCAAAAATTTCTAAAGATCTCCAAACACTTGCATGGTATTATACTCTTAAAGATGAACTAGAGCTAAAAGAAGTAAGAATATTAAGACAAAATATGTAAAATCAGATGTCCTTTAGTATAGAAGATGCATTTTTCATGCTTAATAATCCCAAAGATAAACAATACTCGTGCTAACCAATCAAACAGTAAGGTTGTGAGTACCTACTCCTCGGATCGCCACAACATAAAACCCAAATTCATTACTTAAACTCAATTCTTAAGGTCTTATAATCGTGGTAACCCAACTACAAACCGAGGATCATATCACGGGTCAACTCGAGTGTATATCTTCTTACACCCAAGCTCCGATACCATCACCGTCACGCTCCAATTTACATACCCAATAAAATAGAATAACATGCAATAAGGTACAACTCAAATATTCAAACTTAGGCTCATCAAGAGTTGTTACCCAAAGTACAAGCAACCAAAACCATAAATACAAAGGAAGTCTACAAAATCATAAAATTAAAATAGAATTTTAAATAACCTATGTTTACAAAATAACATATTTACATTGTTCAAACACTAACAAATAAGTCTATCAAAAGGAAACGCTAGGTTGAGTCAACCATGATCCGGGAAACCCGATGCGTCTCGTCAATCTCAAAATATTTTATCTATGAAAAGTTTATAAAACTATGGGGTGAGCTAACGAGCTCGGTGGGTTGGGGTATATGAATGCAATATTTGTTTAATTAAAAATGAACATGTTTCTTTTTGCTTGAAAAAATGTACTTAGCGTGCAAGAGATATTCATGTATGTTTGACAATGGTGCGCATAAGATTATTTTTCACAATGATCAAGAACATATTGCAACTCAATAACGACATATTTTTTAATGTTAGCAAAGTGATGCAAGGCACATTTCACAATAATTAGTCAAGTACATTAAAAGTTTTATTTTTCAAGAACACAATAGATATCCCACTTTTTAAAATAAATAGTTAATACCTGTTTTAAAAATAAAATTGTTTTAACATAAACAATTAATCAATTAGTTAAATGGAGCATCGAAATAAGAAATATCGGAGCAAAGCATTGATCGAACATTGACTGTCCATTCTCCTTATTGCTTCTAACAATATTTGGCGAAGCCTTTGTCACCTTATCCCTCCCTATAGGCTCGACGTCTCTTTGGCCTGGGCTTTTGCCTAGAGATTGTCATATTCATGAATATACCATTCTCGACCCAACCAGTGTCGCCATCTCCCGGCCAACCGAGAAAGTGGGATTAGGAACATGGGTAGTCAAACAAGGACCACAGGCAACATGTTTGATCCATTGTCTAACCTACCCACACCGCAATAGACTCAAACAATCAATATTTTTGTCAAATTGACATTTATTTGCCCAAAGATTGAGTCAGCGATTAACAGATTAAAATGCAAGCGAATATGATCATGAATGATATATTTTATGTTTCCTTTAATAAAGGAAATTATCCTGGAAAAACACAACATATAATCATATATCGAACAATCTATATTGTGAACTTCATGAAAATGATGTATATCGTGAAATAATGTAATTGATTAATTTCATGAAGTTTATGAAATAACTAATATCGTGAAATTTATGAAATTACAAATTTTATAAAAATGATAATTTACCCACCTTTAACTCAAGTCCGTTTTAATAATGTATAAGAGGAAGGTGTAGGATGCAAGTCCCCGCTATCAGTCTCAATCATACCTCCACTTTAAAGGTTTCTACTTTTGGAAACTTTCAAACTTAACTGAACTATAAATAACAAACATTAGCTAGTGAGATTTTTACATAGGCCAGTGATTTAGGCAAAAACATATACTTATATATATACCAATTAATTGACTTACTATATTTTACTTAGAATAAATCAATCAGAATTGAAAATAAACATACAATTGACTTTATGATTTTCTATCTGAATTTACATGCTCGATATAATAAATTGTTAATTAGCTATGACATCCTAATAATAAATAAATTAATGACGTGATTCCTTAAACAGGGAAAATTACCAAAATTCTAGGATTTAACACTATTAAGTCCACCATCAAATATATATTGAATCTTATATCATGAACATATTTCAACCTCACTCAGTTAACTTAAGAATCTAACATACCCAATCTAACCAGACAGTTGAAACTAATTAATTTCTACTTTCTACATCTAGTAATTTTCCTTTTATAATTAACATGTATTTAATTATAATAAACTTCTCATATTTTTAACATCGATTCATTTAATTACATACAAACCAGATTTAACATATTTCCTATATTCAGCCACATCCAAATCCTCATTTGAAGTAGTCTTGCATCCTTAGTACCAAATCAGACAAAATAATATATGACTTTGGAGAAGAATTAATATCTATATTCAGACAATCGTTTGCCTAATCGATTGTCTCCGTGCGCTAAGCTCTCAATTTCCTTTTCTTTAGCTTTGGTTTTTTTTTTTTTTTTGTGTGTGTGTGTCGTGTGTACGTGATTTAAGTGATACCAAGACGATGTATAATATGTAGTGATGCCTAAGTAATACACCTGTAAAATGCTTAGTTTTTCTTTTTAGGAAAAAAATGCTTAGTTAACATACACATATATTTATGTAATCATATCTTCTGGAAAGTTAGGCGGTAATACAACTATTTATATATATGGGTATCCACTAACTATTTGTTTAAATATATATGTTGGGCGTAGCGGGGCGTGTGGTGATCCGAGATTTGATTTATCCGAATACCCGACAAATCACACCAACATGATGATGGCAAAAATAAATGACACCGACAGAAAATAAAATGCACACGAGAGATTTTACGTGGTTCGGCAAAACCCGCCACGTCCACGAGAGTTTTCGTTCTTTACTAATAAAGAATTTTTCGGTACAAGAAAAATACACTCCTTGAGTTTTATGGACCAAACCCAATAATAAAAGCCTCTCGTACAACCACTTTACTAGCTATCAAAGAACACTCTCCCCAACCCCTTTGTGTTACCCGAGAGAAAATACCCCGAGTGTGTCCCCACACCTATCACAATTTGACTCACACAAATTGATTTCCCAGTGTGTACACTCATTTTTCTCTCCACCCTAGGTTAGATGGCCAAGCTCATTACTTGCTTGCCATGGCTTTCTTCCTGCACCCATTCCCTCTATTTATAGAGGAGAATGGCGAAGGTTTGCAAAAATCTTTCAAAGAAATCGGTTCCTCCGTCAACAAAGGAGGCACCAAAAGTCCAAGACTCCATTTTCATTCTTGGCGGTGCAATGTGAAGAATGATAGCCCACTCATTTAGACTTTTCATTCAACACATGGGTCCACATTTCTCGGTGGATATACCTAACAATATATATATAGGGATTGGTTCAAATGGGATCAACTCCTTTATAGATGGTCCATAGTAACACTTTTGGACTCTTGATTTAAAATTTTAGATGGTGTAGATCATTCTAGTTATTTTAGGCTAATAAGGGTATAATTGTACTTTTCTATATCAACGGTTTTTAATTAGGCGATTTTATATCTTTAATAGCTATTTTTAAGGTAAATACAATCTTACCTTTCGGTTGGCCGATTTTTAGGGAGGAAAAACCCATCAACTTCAATCGTGTTTATTCAGTTATTTTCATATCAAAAGCGTCGTTTTCCGCTATTTTTTGCACTTTGTCATTCTCTCTCTACCCAAAACCCTAATTTTCGAGTCCTTCTTGTTTACTTAGTTAAATATTCTTGCATATTTAATAATATTTTTTGTATATTTAGTTCAACATAATTGTATACTTAGTTAAATGTCATTTTATACCTGGTTATGTTTTATCATATATTTAGTTCAGTGGAATTGTATACTTAGTTTAGTGGAATTGTATACTTAGTAAAATGACATTGTATACTTAGTTATGTTTTATTGTATACTTGGTTCAGTGGAATTGTATACTTAGTTATATAAGTAGTTTAGTGGATTTGTATACTTAGTTCTGTGGAATTGTATACTTGGTTCAGTGGAATTGTATACTTAGTTATATAACTAGTTCAGTGGAATTGTATATTTAGTTCAGTGTAATTGTATACTTAGTTAATTATTTATGTATACTTAGTAATGTTTTAATGTATAGTTAGTTCAGTGTAATTGTATACTTAGTTAAATGTTTATGTATACTTAGTAATATTTTAATGCATAGTTAGTTCAGTGTAAAGTTAAATGTTTATGTATATTTAGTAATGTTTTAATGTATAGTTAGTTTAGTGAAATTGTATACTTTTCATTAATTGTTGCATGTTTTGTTGCCACATTTTTCGTAGATGTTTATGTTTTTTGTCAAGCTCGATCCAATGGAATAATTTGCGAGAATCAAATGGAGCATTATAGGTTGTTTTTGCGATGGAGAGATTGTTATTGTGAAGAAGGGAGAGAAAGGGAGGGTAAATCGCGTGATTTTAAGGGCGTGATCAATAACAGATCATGTCTCTAATTTGTAGGAGGCGGTTACCATTTTTGTTTCATATAGTTCTATTTTACCCCTTTAAGTGTATATTTTCATATAAATTGTTGTATATATTTGTTCATATCTTGGCCATTGATTTATTTTTTTGATGGTGTAGATCTGTTTCTTACGGTCTCACCTAGGAGGGTGGTCTCACGGGATCCCCTCCCTATTTCTCTAAACTTAAATATAATCAATCGTGCATATACTAATTATATACACTTTGTCACTATATATTAATATCACATAATTTATATGCACATATATAATAGAGTATGCTTAAAATATATGTGTAATCTTCAATTACTTAACTGATTACATTTCTTACATGATTATATATATATATATTATATATATATAGGGATAGGATCTGTGAGGCCACCCTCCTAGGTTAGTCCATAAGACCGAATCTAAACCATCCAAATAGTAAATCAATGGTCGAGATGCATTACAATCTATACATGTTTTCGAAAGTAACTATACAATAGAAGGGGTAAAATTGGAATCCATAAAATCGAGACATGGTAACCTCCTCCTACATTATAGGGATGTGATCGTTATTGATCACGTCCCCATAAATCACGCAATCCACCATATGCAATCAAATGTATGTCTCCTTCTCAACGTAAACATTGCATCGCCATTATCAAAACATATGTAATCACCATTATCACTCAAAAATCGGCCTCAATTGATCCACAAAAAATTAAACGCGACGGATTTCTAACAATTTGCAAGGAGTTATCATCCATTTGATTGGAAAGATTTATACAATGGCAAAAAATATTGATTTCAACGCGAATATTTGAAGAATGTCCTCCAGGTAATTTCTAACGAGAAACTTGCTACAATATTCATACGCTTCAATCAACAAATTGATTCTTGAATGAAATATATGCACCTCTGTTATTGTTGGTTTGTATGTTTAGTATACAAATGTTATCTATTTAGTGTGTCAACATTGTATATATAGTTTTATATTTTTGTGGATCAACGACTTGTATAAAGACAATTAATAGTTTGTATGTTTAGTACGAGATAGTTTGCCTATTTAGAATATAAGTCTTGCGTATATAGAATTATGTATATGCATATTTACGCCTTATCGCATATAGTACATTTGTTACCAAATTCGTTTGCTGTTTATTTAGTATTTACAACATGTATATATTCATTTATTCGTTGTATATTTATAATATAACACTTGTATATTTTAAATGCGTAATTTGTTCAATTAAGAATCTACTCATGCTTATTTCATTGTATGGTAGAAATTGTCTCTCATAATAAATTAATCGTTTGATCCAAAAAAATTGAATATCAACTAAACGTTCTTTGTATACTTATAAATCAAAACGTGCATAAATAGATTAAAATCTGTATATTTTATACAGATTGATTATTGTATTCTAACAAATCTTTGAGAACGAGAGATGATGCATTTTGTATTATTAGGTAACAAACGTGTATGAATGAAATTATATAACTGTATGTATAATATATCCATTTTGTATTATTGTGTAATAACTTTTGTGATGTAAAAAAAAAACGTAGGACAACGGCTCGAAATCTCGCCGGGATCAACAAAATATTGGATACCAGAGGTGGAACAAGAAAAGATTCCACGAGTGGGAATGCATTTCGCTATGTTGAAAACCGGTGTACAATTTTACCGAAACTATGGAACCATTAAAGCAAGCACAAAACTCAAAAGATGATGTGGAACATGCGGTGAGATCGGAACGCATAACAACAGAACGTGTCCAAACCGCGACACCACACCCTAGTGCAATGTTTCTATTTTTGCAAAAAAACAATGGGTGAAACAGTGTGAAACCTGTTAGTTTATTGTTTAATGAATTTTTTTTTTTTTGTAACATTGTGTGAACTATTAATTTATCTTTAATGTTATTTTTTCTCCCTAAACATGTATTGCATATAAAAATTACATTCAACTAAATATGCAAAAAAAAAAAACGCTAAGCATACATAATTGTTTTATTATGTATACAATTACACTGTATACTGCAATCTGTACCTTAAGATTCATGCAAATGTATTAATCTAATTATCCAACAAATAATACAATTCAACTAATCCAACAAAATAGACAAATGCAACACATTAAACATACAATTCTACATATCTATTTATACAAGTACATAAGCACCTAAATACAATTCAACTGAAAACTAAAATCAAATAAATCACCCATACAACTAAATATACAAATCCACCAAATAAATATGCAATTCAACTTAACTAAGTAAACAAATATATTAATCTACTAATCAAATAATACAATTCATCTAATCCAAAATAAACAAATGATACACACTAAATATACAATTCGACATATCTATTTATACATGTCATCGCAATCGTATACAATTCCATGAACTAAAATCGTGAATCACCCATACAATTAAGTATACAAATCCACCAAATAAAGATACAAACCCACGTAACTAATTAAGCAAATATATTAAACTATTTATACAACAAAAAATACAATTCAACTAACCCAAAAATAAACAAATGGAACCCTTAAATATACAATTCGACATATCTATCTATACAATTTGCTGCATCTATTGTACAAATCAAAAAATAATTTCATCTTCAAAAAGATCACTCTATATAGAAAACAATCGGAAACCGATAGGTATCGGTTTTGAAAAGATACGATTGAAATCTATGGTTTTTTCCCCTAAAAATCGGAAGCGATAAAGGAAGTATTCATTTTCCTAATAATTAGCAATTAACGTGATTGACTTAAAAACTGAAAAAATGTAAAAATACAAGCATACCCTTATATCCCAAAAATAACTAAAGAGATCTACACCATTAAAAATTAAATCAAGGGTCTATATGCGGTCTTATGGACTAAACAAGGGATTGGTCTCATTTGAACCAATCCCTGAGAAATATATATTAAACATAATGAATAATATAAGATTCAAATGAAAATAAAAATCACTCTTTTATTGACATAGGAAAATCTATATTCAATATAATATAATTACAATATTTAGGTGGGTAAAAATATGGAGTTCTACACCTATACTATTTGCGTTTCTACACTTTACCATATAAACTATTTTTTTATTATACTTTACCATATGAACTATGTAATTGTTTGCACTTTGCCCCTGTATGGACAATTTTGCCCCTAAAATTTTATTTTTCTTATAATAATGACAATAGTTCATTGTGGTCATCGGACCTATCGTGTTATTATCATATATAAAATTAATATTTTCTTAAATTCATATATTGTTTCAACAAAATGTAGCTAGATATTTTTAGCCGATTTTTGGTTGTTCGTCATAGGTACGGTTTTATGATTGCTCCTTACTCTCAACCTTAACATGCATCGCAATGGTTCATACCATCATAACAAAAAAAGCAATAAATCGCAGCGAAAAAAAAATTTGCCGCTAACTTTAGACATTACCGACCAATCTTAAGTATTTGTCACTAACCAAATAAAAAAAAGTATATATAATTTTAGTCAATTAGCGATGAAAATATTCGTCACTAATCAGAATACTTAACTACATTCCAGTCAAACAATATATACATTTAAGAGATTATTAATTTTTTATACAACATGATGGGTTGGATATGATCGTAATGAACCATTTTTATAATTTTAAGAAAAATAAAATTTTAGGGTAACATTGTCCACATAGGGCAAAGTGCAAATAAATGCATATTTCGTATGGTAAAATGTAACAAAAAATAGTTTATATTGTAAAGTGTAAAAATGAAAAAAGTACGAGGGGATTTAGTGTCATTTTCTTTAATAAATAAATCGATGAGAATCATGGTAAATTTTGTGTCATTATCCTATTTTTGGTAGATCTTAATTTTTTTTTGTCTATGTTATATGCTTATAATGTTGATTTTTTGTTTATGATATATAAGGTAAATATCACTTACCGATTTTATATTTTCTTAATTTAACAAAATTATATTTGATTTTCTCAAAATTTAGAATTAGTACTTTTGAAAATCAAATCTATTTTTTAAAATATCGCATGGAATATTGATCATGTTTTTAAATTTATCCTTACAATTTCTTAATTTAACAAAATTTATATTTTCTTAATTTAACAAAATTATATTTGATTTTCTCAAAATTTAGAATTAGTACTTATTGAAAATCAAATCTATTTTTTTAAAATATCGCATGGAATATTGATCATGTTTTTAAATTTATCCTTACAATTTCATCTTCAAGATACATTATTATATCTTTACATTTTAATACGTATCTATCTATCATATTTAGAAAAATAATCAACCGCAGAATTCCGCTTTAAAATGTGTCAATGATTGAAAACCCTATATATTGATAGAATCCGAGGCCTTAAAAACTTTAAACAAATCAAATTCTTAAGGTGTTGTATGTTAATATTGTAACATCGAACCAAACAACACAAGTACACAAAGTGGAATAAAAATAATACGGAGATTTTTAACGTGCTTAGATTCTCAATCTTAATGCACGGGGCCACACCGAGAAAGAAACAATTCAATATTAGAAAAATAATGCTTATTACAAATACGATTTCGATTTACGAAAAGCATAAAGACTCCTTCTTTATCAATTCACCAACACTCGAAAAAAACTAATTTCTTGATTGAAACTTCCACAATCTCAACCTAGTTGGAATCCCTCCAATTTCAAATCCTTGAATGGTTGAGTCGATCCACACAGTAGATCTTTACGTTCTTCTCCGAAGAATAAAATTATGAAACAATAGATTTATTGAAGAAGAACAATATAGCTCAAATGGTATTTTTCTCGATGTCTTCTTCAAAGTCTTGCTCTCCTTTTTATAGAGTATAGAACCAATCCTTCATGGCCGAATCAAGTGATTGTTGATTCCCACCGGGTTACAAACTAAAAAAGAAAAACAAAGAAAATCAATGGTAACAATCTTATTCTCAACCAAGTCTCTAATAAAATGGTGTCGAATATTGATGTGTTTAGTTCGAGTGTTGCATTGGGTTTTTAGAAATATTTATGGCACTATAATTATCACAATAAAAAGAAGGACTTTTCCTTCAACTCCATAATCGCCCAATATTTGCCTCATCCATAACATTTGGGTGCAACAACTTCCTAATGTTATATACTCGGACTCGGCGGTGATGAGATAACGAAACACAATTTTGTTTCTTACTATACCAGAAACCGGATGATTTCCAAGATAGAAACACCCTCCAAAGAGTGTGTTTTTTTGTCATCAACATCACCGCCCAATCAAGATCACTATAACCATCCAAATTGTTGTTAGTATCGGAAGAATACAAGATACCAAGTTCCGTAGTCGCATTTATATAGCGAATGATTATTTTCTCGGCTTTCAAATGGGACTCTTTAGGATAAGATTGATATCTAGCACAAACACGTATTAATTATAACTAATATCAGTCTACTAGTTGTGAGATTCAAAAGGCTTCCTATCATTGAATCTATAAATGTTGTTCCATGATCACTTCGGATTCTACCAATATTGGAACCTTTTTCATTTTTCAATCTAAGAACCAGTTTTTTTGAAGACAGGTGAAAGTGTCGATTTCTTTCTTATAAAATCACCCAAGTGAATCGGAGTAATCATCGACACACACAAACATATACTTCTTACCTCCTATACTTGCGACCGCATTGGCCCCATAAGGTTCATATGCACAATTTCCGTGTAGTGTGAAGAATCGAGGTGTTGCAACACCTTGTGTGCTTCCCTTTTTTGTTTTCCTAGTTGACATGGACCACATATACCGTGAGTGATCTTTGTTAAGTTTAGGAACACCTAATATTGCTCCTATTTTAATAAGGTTCAAAGATACCACGAAAATTCATGTGTCCTAACTTCTCGGTCCCACAATTGTGTCATCATTTAAGGAAGATTTATTGCACACAAGGGAAGTATTGAAACATGAACTTGTTAATGTATCGATAATGATTATCGAGGATTTGCTACCTTTCAAAATGTATTTGTCAGTTTTATTAAAAACAAAGATACACATTTTTATCAAATCTCACAAGTAAATAATCATCACAAAGTTGGTCGACATCGATAAGATTGGATTTTAATCCTTCAACATACACAACGTTTTTGAGAGAAGGGAAGACCGGATACATTCAGGTTCCTTTTCCCAAAACTTTCCTTAGCACCATCACCAAAAGTAACTAATCCATTTTTATGTTTTTCAAATTGACAGCTTTTTTCAATTCTTGATCGTATGACGAGAGCATCCATTTGTTAAAGTATCATGATTGATCCACATTGGATTTTAAAGAAGTATGTGCAACATAGCAAGAAATTCATCCTTCCTAACCCGATTTTCTTGGGTTTGTTTGATAAATTTATTTTAAAATGAGGAGTGTTTCTTTCCGATGTTGGAACACTTGAGATTGCACGACTTGCCTATTGTGTTTTTGAAGATGATAACACTTAGCTCTTATATGGCCAGGACAATTGCAATAATGACATACGTAAACAAAGCCATTGCTTTTTTCCCAATTTGATGAATGATGTTCCTTCTTTAACAAAAACAATTTTAGAGTTTTTATCCTTTTTAGAAATGTTTTTGTTAAAATTAGAACCAAAGCCAATACTTGCACGATCTTGTCGATATTTTTGATAGAATTTCATCTAATCTCCATTTCCTAGTATTCGATTTCTTGACATAATTTGTCATTTCACCGAGTTCTTTTTTACCTTGGCAAGTTCTTTTTTCTATCTGTTGAAAGTCTTTCAAGCTTGATAACCTCTCCATTGAGTGTCTCTTTTCAGCCAAGAAGAGACACTACTTTCTATTAGTCCAAGTGGCTACGATAATCTAGAGGGGGTGAATAGATTATGCCGATTTTTCGCAAATCGCCCTCTTTTCGAAAGAACAAATAAATGACAAGAATGTTAATATGGAAAATAAACAACACTCAATGATTTATAGTAGTTCAACCCACCTAGGGCCTAATCTACTACCACCCCTGGTATATCCAAGTGGATTTCAAAAAGGAAAAAGTTTTATTAACAATTACCACAATTATTACAACACCACCTTTGAAGATTACCACAATCTTCTTACAACACCATCAAGGAGATTACCACAATCTTCATTCAACACCTATGAAGAGTACCACACTCTTCAACACCTACGATCACCCAAGTGTGTTCTTACCACAAGAACACTAACAAGGATATCTTATTTTGGATGATAGAAAAATTCAAGATTACAACTCCATAAATGAAGTATACAAACTTTGAGTGCAAGTGTAATCAAGAATAAAAAGCATAGACCTCAAGATTGTGCAAGTGCAAGAACTTAAGGCTATTACAACACGAATGTAAAAATGAAAGCTTTGGGAATTTTGCAGATTTCTTGTTGTATTGTATGCTTGTGTGTTCTATCTTGTGTCTTTAAATCATCCTCTATTTATAGGAGAGTCTTCACAAACATAGCTCCTCCTTCTTCACTTTTGTCTACAAAAAGAAGATCACAATATGTAGAAATAATGTACAAAATTGATAAAGTAAATCTCGTTGATAATGGATTTCCAACGATTTGAATTTCTTTTTGTCAAAAACATATAGCGACCGGTCGCTATGTATAAATTTCGAACATTAAAAGAAGATAGTGCGATCCGGACACAGGATGGAGATGGGGGTCGACGGCCGGTCCGGGGGTCCGACCGGTCACCCTAGGGGTCGGCCGGTCGGCCCTCATGGGGACCGGTCTCCCTCCCTAATTTTTCAAGTTCGACTTCTCTGTTTTGGCCATTTTCATAAAGTTGGTCGACCGTTTGCTCGATCGGTCAACGTCTTCGACTTTTTTAAACTCCTCGTTTCTATTTGAAAATCATTTTCGTGCACGGATGCCCTATAGGGCGAGGTTGGCCTCAAAGCAGAAGTGTTGTCCAATTTTTGTCAAAAATAAACTTCAAAAAATACTCCAAAAATTAGTAAAAATATTTAAAATCATTTGGGAATATTTGGACAACATTTAAAAACATTATTTTGGTGTAAAAACTCATTTAAACAAAATCATCAAAATCTTGATAAAAACATTTATCTAA
The DNA here is from genome assembly GCA_016081115.2 of Rehmannia glutinosa. Classification (NCBI taxonomy): domain Eukaryota; kingdom Viridiplantae; phylum Streptophyta; class Magnoliopsida; order Lamiales; family Orobanchaceae; genus Rehmannia; species Rehmannia glutinosa. Next base: position 240,335 of record JABTTQ020000139.1, read on the forward strand.
CAAACTCCCCATTTTTGATGATTACAAACCAAAACAATTTTAGGAGATCGATTTTAAAACAAAACACATTTTTTCGGTCTAAAATATCAATCCATTACAAGCAACATTTATCATAAGTGAAACACACAAGGATAGGAGCAAAGATTTTCTAAACACATTTTGTATAAGCTCCCCTATCAACATGCATAAAAAAAAAGTAGAAACAAACAACTACAAGCTAAAAGCTTGAATTTCATGAGCTTAGAAGCTCCCTGTCACAAAGACAACATTAGTTAAGCATAAAAGTCCATAATACATCAAATGGACTAAGTATCATTCACACTTTTGGCTTTTAAGAGCCCTAGCTTATAGCTTTTTTTGCGAGAAAGCTTATTTTTGCTTCTTTGAGCATATGAGCATTTTTCGTGTTTCTCCCCTTTAGAATCATCAAAAGAATGTTAGCACGATAAAAACATCATACAATCATATCAAAGTGCGCAATTTAATCTATTTATCGAAAGTATTTTGAACATTGAAGCTTAAATTCCAAATAAAAGGAGAAAATTGATCATTTGATTTGCAAAAGCTCATTTGATTGATAAAACATGATCTCTATAAACTTATAAGACTTTTCAAATCAAGAGAATCATGTAGGTGATGAATTTTTCATAGAAACATTTTGTCAAACACTTGGTGTGCATCGAATAAAACAAGAGATATATAACGCCTTTGCATTTCATTTAAGCCAAAAATTCATCACCAATTACAATATTACAACATTCATCCATCAACAATCATCATATACAACACACTAGTACACAAATTTCATCAAAATAGCAAGATATGAGCACATTCTCAAGGGTTCAACCCAATTGAGATTAAAAGAAGAAATTCTTACCAATTAATCGGAGAAGTCGGATAATATTGATGAAATAGAAGTTACATAAACTCAAAAATATAGATTTTATAAGAAGAAAATCATTTTGAGTGAATTGTGTGTGAAAAATGCAAAGGGGTTCGATTTTGGAAGAAAAAGATCAAAAATAACGAAATGAATGACATAAGCAATTTTATTCTTGAAATTAGGCTAGGCGGCCGGTCGATGTGTGTAGGCGACCGGTGGTCGACTGGCCCGTCGACCGTGCCTGAACACCGATTCGCTTTCTGTCCGAATTTTGCACCAAAAATCCGATTTTTCACCACTAAGTTTTAAAACATGCAAATTGCAATCATGGACCTTATTCAATATGCATTATGCCTAACCGAGCTCGTATTGAGACAAAAGTCTCGGAAGATAGCGGTTTCAGTATTGATCTTGAGATGGAACAAAAGATATCTCAATCTTTCGTTTTGAAACACAATCCCTTAGAAAATGATGTCGAATCTCAATATGTTCAAGATGGTTATGATGAACCGAATTTTGAGCAATATTTATAGCGAATATGTTATCACAAAAGATAGGAACATTTTCAAAAGAACATTTATAATCCGCTAAAGTTTGTTTCATCCAAAGCAATTGAGTACAACAAAAGGTCGCGGAAATATATTCGCCGGCCGTTGAAAGTGAAACACAATTTTGTTTCTTTGAAAACCAAGAAACTAGGCAATCGCCCAAAAATTGATATGATCCGGAAGTACTTTTACGATCATCAATATTTCCCGCATAATCCGAATCACTATAACCTTTAAGAGAAAAATTTTCATTCTTTGGATAAAATAAACCATATTGAATAGTGCCTTTTAAATATCGAAAAATCCTTTTAACGGCACTCATATGAGATTCTTTGGGATTGCTTTGAAAACGAGCACATAGGCATACAAAGATGAAGAATATCCGGTCTACTTGCGGTTAAATAAAGTAAACTACCAATCATACCTCGATACTTGGATTCATCAACCGACTTGCCTTTTTCATCTTTGTCAATCTTGACATTTTTTGCTATATGAGTAGAGACGGTTCTTCCTTCTTCAAGATCTTCGAACTTCTTTAGAAGCTCTTTTGTATACTTTGATTGAGAAATGTAAATACCTTCTTGGCATTGCTTAATTTGAAGTCCAAGGAAGAAATTGAGCTCCCCCATCATGCTCATTTCAAATTCACCTTGCATCAACTTAGAAAATTTCTTTGCACAAGGATTCATTAGTAGCACCAAAAATAATATCATCAACTTAAATTTGCACAAGTAAACAATCTTGCCCTTTTTCAAAAACAAAGAGAGTAGTGTCAACTTTACCTCTTGAAAATCCATTTTCCAAAAGAAAAGAGCTAAGTATATCATACCATGCACGAGGTGCTTGTTTTAAACCATATAAGGCCTTCTTAAGATTATAAACATCATTTGGCCTAGAAAAATTTTCAAACCCCGGAGGTTGTTTTACATAGAATTCTTCTTGAATAATACCATTTAGAAAAGCGGATTTAACATCCATTTGGTAAAGTTTGAAATTTTTAAAACACGAATAGGCAAGTAAAATACGAATAGCTTCTAAACGCTACGGGTGTAAAAGTTTCATCATAATTAATACCTTCTTCTTGACAATATCCTTGAGCTACTAACCTTGCTTTGTTTTGAACAATATTGCCTTGTTCATCAAGCTTGTTTCAAATACCCATTTTGTACCAATAGTTATTTGAAATGGAGGACAAGGTACCAGTTCCCAAACATCATTTCTTTCAAATTGATTCAACTCCTTTTGCATTTCTAAAACCAATCCTCATCTTCAATAGCTTCCTTAGCATTTTTAGGCTCTTTTTGAGATATAAGAACTTTCTCGGCAATTTTCCTCGAGTCATTACTATCAAGGGGATCACCAATAATAAGATCTTTTCGGTGATCTCCTTAAATTTCAATGCTACGGGAAGATCCGAAGTATCACCTTTGTCTTCTTAAGAAACATTTGAGCTTGAAGGTTGATCATTTTGAGCATCATCTTGAACAATTGGTTCAATAACATTATCTTCATCACTATCATCATTGGGTATCCTTTCAACACCCGAGGCTTCATTGAATTTGACATGGATGGATTCTTCAACAACCATACTAGTCTTATTGTAAACCCGATATATTTTGCTCTTGGTTGAATACCCCATAAATATTCCTTCATCGGCCTTAGGATCAAGTTTGTCTAATTGATCCTTAGTATTCAAAATAAAACACTTACATCCAAATATTTTGAAATAACTAATATTTGGAGTTTTTCCTTTCCAAAGCTCATATGGAGTTTTATTCATTTTAGGACGAATATAAACTCGATTAATGACATAGCAAGCGATACTTACGGCTTCGGCCCATAAATATTTTGGAAGTGAGAATTTATTGAGCATGGACCGGCTCATTTCTTGAAGTGTCTCGATTCTTCCTTTCGGCTACTCCATTTTGTTGAGGTGTCCTTGAAGTCGAAAAATTATGATCATATCCCTTGGTTTCACAAAAGACTCTAAATTCTCCATCAAATTCTCCACCTCGATCACTTCGAATAGACTTTATGGTATCTTCTTTTTCATTCTCAATAAGTCTACACAACTTAACAAGCTCATTAACGACATCGCTTTTATTTGCAAGAAAAAGAGTCCAAGTATATCTAGAAAAATCATCGACTATAACAAAAGTGTAATGTTTTCCACTTAGACTTGTCGTACCAATATCCCCATACAAATCTAAATGAAGAAGTTGTAGAGGTTTGGTTGTGGAAATTTCATTTTTGGGTTTAAAACCACTCTTAACTAATTTGTTCTTTTGACAAGTGTCACATAAACCAAGATTTTCAAAATTCAATTTGGGTAGTCCTTTTACATGTTGGTTTTTGTAAATATTTTGCAAATTTTTGTATCCAACATGTCCAAGTCGCCTATGCCATAAACTAGTTAAATCATTATTGGCGACAAGACAAGAAATATTTTGACTAACCAAATCACTTGTACAAATTTTGTAAAGATTGCCTTTTCTATTTGCTTCACAAATAATTTTATCATTTTTGGAAATAATGCATTTTTCTTTATTGAAAACAACATTATAATTTGAATCACAAACTTGGCTAACGCTTATCAAATTAAACTTAAGTCCTTCTACTAAAAGAACATTACTAAGAGAGAAAAAAGAGTTATCAATTTCTCCATTTCCAAGAATTCTTCCTTTGCCATTGCCGAACATGACCATACCCTCTTCTTGGAGCTTGATGTTGGTAAAAAGTTCTTTCTTTCCGATCATATGGCGTGAACATCCGCTGTCCACGAGCAATTTTGAATCCTCCATGGTTGTTATAGCCCCTATAACCTACAAAAGAATTATTTTTAGGTACCCTATAGTTTTGGGGTCCTGGGGGTTAGTCTTGAGACCTTTAAGTCTCCAAACATAGCTAAAATTGTTCTTTAATTTACAATGACTAACATAATGACCAACTTTACCACAATAAAAGCAAATAAGATTGTGGGCACTACTAGCACGTACAAAAGTCGACATTGGTCATTTTTCTTTGAAAAAGATTGAAAAGGTTTATAGCCAAGTCCTAATTTAGAATGCTCACCTCTTTGTGCATCTAAAATTTTTGTAACCTTATCCGTACTTAAGTTAAAACGATGCACATCCTTTTTCAAACATTCAAGATCATTTGTGAGCGTTTGTTTTTCGGTTTCAAGAGTACGGACTTTAGTAAGAGTAATAGCATGAGCTTTATCAAGAGATTCATAAAAGTAAACAATTTATCTTTTTCTAATTTAAGCTCTTTATGCTCTTTTTTAAACTCTTGTATTTAACAATCAAATTTTGAAACTCATTTTGTAATTCATCAAAATCACATTGTAATTCATCAACTAAGGAAGAAGATGAAGCATTAGAGTGTACCTCGTTGTTTTCGCTGCCTATGGCCATAAGACCATGTTCGGATTCTCCATCTTCATCGGTTGTGGCAAGAAGTTCATCCCAAGTCTTGACATCCGCATTTAAAGCATTCTTTTTGGGAAAAGACTTTTTTCTTTTTTGTTCCTCCTCCTCGAGTTTTGGGCAATCGGCTATGAAATGCCCGTATTTTCCGAATTTAAAACACGAGTTGTCTCTCGGTTTTCTTGCCTTATTTTTATTCACAAATTTTGCAAATTTCCAGGACAAGTGCGGCCGTCTCTTCATCATCCTCATCATTATCATAATATGAATTATTAGAAGAAGATCTAGACCTTTAGGAATATTATGCATACTCGATTGAGTGTTGGATGATTTGGAATTTTTCCTCTCCTTGAGATAGACTTCGTAAATGAGGAGGTTCGATAAGCTCATTGAACTTGAGTGTTTGAAATTTTGTTGTTCCGTGATAGCCGTCACTTTTTTGGACCATGAGCCGGGAAGAGCGTTCAATACCTTGGTTACTTTGTCTTCTTCAAGATGACCTTCCCAAGAGCCACAAGAGGATTGACAATGTTGTCAAGCCTTTCCACCATTTTTGATATGCTTTCACTATCATGCATATTGAATTTTTCAAAGTCTTTCACAAACATTGTTTTTCTTGCTTGCTTCACTTTCTTTATGCCCTCATAGATGGTTTCTAATTTTTCCCATACTTCATGTGTCTACCTTATGCCTCTTATGCGATTATACTCGGTGGCGGTAAGAGAGAAATGTAAACCGTTTAGAGAGAAAGCCTTCTTGTCATTTTCATCGAACTCTTTGAGAGTTTTGGGAGCCGAGGTGCCGTCCCCTCCAATTTCTTGGTTGGTTGATCAACTCCTTCAATGACCACATTCCAAATATCAAATCGCACCCTTGTAGAAAGCACTCCATACGGTCTTTCCAAAATGCGCAGATTGTTGGTGTCGAATAGTGGTGGCTTGTTGGTGGAGGCGTCTATGGTGAGATAAGCTTCGTTCAGAGCCATGGATCTTTCCTCTTTACTGAACGAGCTAGCCAAAGAGTTTGGCTTTGATACCACTTGTTAGTCCAAGTGGCTACGATAATCTAGAGGGGGTGAATAGATTATGCTTTGATTTTTCGCAAATCGCCCTCTTTTTTGAAAGAACAAATAAATGACAAGAATGTAAATGCGGAAAATAAACAACACTCGATGATTTATAGTAGTTCAACCCACCTAGGGCCTAATCTACTACCACCCCGGTATATCCAAAGTGGATTTCAAAAGGACAAAAGTTTTATTAACAATTACCACAATTGTTACAACACCACCTTTGAAGATTACCACAATCTTCTTACAACACCTTCAAGGATATTACCACAATCTTCCTTCAACACCTATGAAGAGTATCACACTCTTCAACACCTAAGATCACCCAAGTGTGTTCTTACCACAAGAACACTAACAAGGATATCTTGTTTTGGATGATAGAAAAATCCAAGATTACAACTCAATAAATTAATGAAGTATACAAACTTTGAGTACAAGTGTAATCAAGAATAAAAAGCTTAGACCTCAAGATTGTGCAAGTGCAAGAACTTAGGCTATTACAACAAGAATGTAAAAATGAAAGCTTTGGAAATTTTGCATATTTTTGTTGTATTGTATGCTTGTGTGTTCTATCTTGTGTCTTCAATCATCCTCTATTTATAGGAGAGTCTTCACAAACATAGGCTCCTCCTTCTTTACTTTTGTCTACAAAAAGATCACAAGATGTAGAAATAATGTACAAAATTGATAAAGTAAATCTTGCCGATAATGGATTTCCAACGGTTTGAATCTAATTTGTCAAAAACATATAGCGAGTGGTCGCTATGTATCAATTTCGAACGTTAAAAAGAAGATAGTGCGATCCGAGGAGACGGAGATGGATGGGGGTCAATCGTCCCGTGGGGGTCCGACTGTCGCTAGGGGTCGACGGGTCGGCCCTCATGGGGACCGTCTCCTCCCTAATTTTTCAAGTCCAGACTTTCTCTGTTTTTAGTTTTCATACTTTCAGTGCACGGTCGACCGTTTGCTCGACGGTCGACCTCCTGGACTTTTTCAAACTCCTCGTTTCTATTTCAAAAATCATTTCGGGTATGGGATGCCCTATAGGGCGACCTAGCCTCAAAATGAAGTGTTGTCCAATTTTTTGTCAAAAATACTCCAAATATTAGTAAAATTATTTTAAATCATTTGGGAATATTTGGACACCATTTAAAAACATTGTTTTGGTGTAAAAACTCATTTAAACAAAATCATCAAAATCTTGATAAAAACATTTATCTAACACTTTCTTTTCGAGAATCACAATTGTCTTCCGAGAATTTCGCATTTCTTGAGCATTTTTTCATAAATTCTTCTTAGCTCTTCATTTCTTGATTCTTCATCTAGATCGGATTCATCCTTAGAACTTTCAAGATGTCGAATTGTTCTCTCTGCAAGAAGTCTGAGTTTAGACATGTTTGGTGAAAGGAAAGTTAGAGTTATACGAATGGTGTTGTAACACCGTAAGTAACACTTTGGGTGCGTTGATTACAACAACCTCTTCTTTAGTCACAAATGAAGGCAACTTGATTGCTCACATTTTCTTCTTCTTCATTATCTTCTGGTTCATCATCACTCCAAGATGTGGTGAATGGTTTTCCATTCTTCTTCAAGGTGTTTGTACATTCGGCTTGAATATGTCCAAAACCTCTACATTCCCTACATTTTATGCCTTTACCACCATCATGTTGGTTTCTCTCGTGTTCGAAGCTTTTCCAGTTCTAGGAAAATTACCTCCCTTGTTTCCCTGTTTGAAGATTTTGCTAAAATTCTTGGTAATCAATGCAAGGATTCTGAATCTCTTTTCCGCTTCAAGAGTTACTTCATCTCGATGTTTCACTGGAAGGCAATCTCCTGTTTTTCTCCTTTTTGTAACTTGCTTCTTTGATTTTCTCTTTCTTGGTTTCTTCAAGATTCATCTCAAAGGTTTGAAGAGACCCAATTAGTTCATCAAGTTTCATTTCGAAAGAACCTTTGATTCTTGATGTGATTTGCTTTGTAGACAAACCTTTCAGGAAGAGACCTTAGAACTTCCTTAACAAGTTCAAAATTAGAGTATTTCTTTCCTAAAGTAAAAGACTCATTAGAGATATCACGAGTTTCGAGTTAAAATCACTTATGGTTTCATTCTCACTCATGCGGAGATTCTCAAATTTCAAAGTAAACATTTGGAGTTTAGACATTCTTACAACTTCGGTTCCTTCATAGGCAACTTGTAGGATATCCCACGCTTCCTTTGAGGTTTCACGGGTAGATATCGGTTTGAATAGATTTTCATCTACAGCGAAGATTGAATTGAGTGCTTTTGAGTTCAAATTTGCCGTTGATCCTCAACGAGTTGTCCATTTGGCTTCATTTTTGGAACACTTTTGTCTGTCAACAACTTGGGTGGGTGGTGTCGTCCCGGTTAGAATGGATTTCAAGCACGTTCATCTACAATTTGATGAAGGCTCTCATTTTTGCTTTTCAATAGGAGAAATTTCTTCCAATGAGAAGAGGTGGTCGAGAAATAGAGCTTTCCTCACGATAGTTGTCCATGTTAGCAACGGATATAAAAATAACAGGATCATACTAATAAGAATTAGTGGAAAGCTCTTGATGCCAATTGATAGAATATGAGGCCTAAAAACTTTAAACATATCGATTCTTAAGGTGTTGTATGTTAATATTGTAACACCGAACCAAACAACACAAGTACAGCCGGAATAAAAATAACACGAGAGATTTTTAACGTGCTTAGATTCCTCAATCTTAATGCACGAGGCCACGCCTAGAGAAGAAACAATCCAATATTAGAAAAGCAATGCTTTATTACAAATACGATGGATTTATGAAAAGCATAAAGACTCACTCTTTATCAATTCACCAACACTCGTATAAAACTAATTTCTTGATTGAAACGTCCACAATCTCAACCTAGTTTGAATCCCTCCAACTTAAAATCCTTGAACATTGGAGTCGATCCACACCGTAGATCTTCACCTTCTTAGGAAGAATAAAATTATGTAACAATAAATTTCTTGAAGAAGAATAATATAGCTCAAATGGTATTTTTCTCGAGGTCTTCTTCAAAAGCGACTTTATAACAATCAAGAAGAAATCTTATCCCGATTTCAAGTGGATGATTTCTTGCTAAGGAAGGAAATCAAGAAAATACAATCATTTTCATTGTGAGTAAGAATCATGTACACAAGGAAAGTGATTAGAAAAAGGATAATTGACATTTATAAAATTGGTTGAATCAATTAAGATAAATCTATCCAATAATATCAAGCAACATTCATATAATAGACAACATACCAAAAATGAAAGACGAGACCGGCATAAAATCCGCCCAGATTACAGTAACTAACCTGATGTTGCAACAATAGAGTTACAACACTAGAACTTGCAATGTGCTCAATGACTAAATTTGCCAATTATGTAACACTAAAATATATAATGTAATATTGTATGTATCTATATATTATATTTTAATAAATACTTTACTTAGTGTAAATATTGTCCGAAATAACAAAAATATAAGTTGATATTATAAATATATTGAAATTTGCATTATATATCAATTTTTAGAAATAAAATAGATGAACACATTATTGATTTTGTAAAAAATTAACATTGTACGAATTTAAATATAATTTTTATATAATTTATTGAATATATAATAAGTAAAAAAAAATACTTTAGGAATTGCATGCTTAAAAGAGAAAAGTATTTAAAATTAATTACGATAAAATAATATAGTTTACAACATATAGTATTAGTATTTTAATAAATCCCAAATAAAAATATTTATGTAAGTTTAAATTAAAAATTGAATAAAATAGTGTATAATCTAAATAAATAATTAAATATTGTATACTTAAATGAATAGAAAACCTAAAAAAATAACAATTACTTTAACCCGTCCTACCAATTCCACGCTCCACCAAAAAAGAAAAGAACTACATAAAAATAAATTATATGTGTGTATTATATATATATATTATATGTATATTTTGTGTATTTATATGTAGATGGTATAAGTAAATGCATTTATTCATTTGAGTTAATTTTTATTTTTGTCTAAATATAATATATATTACACAAAAATTTATGTGAGACCGTCTCACGGATCTAAATCCGTGAGACGGAGCCCCACATGGTCTCCCATATTTTTTCTCTCCTTGTTGACCCTTATTTTTTCTTTTTTCACATGCCTCACAGGTCCCCTTCCTACCATCCACGCCAAATATCTCATGGCCCCTTCACTCTCCTCACATCACTCTTTCTCTCTCTCTCGTGGTCCCTCATTTCTCTCTCCACTAACGCCCCTCATTATCTCTACATGCATGAAACAAAGGAAAAATATATGAAAAATAAAGTATCACTTTGTATAAAAAAGTATCACTATTTATGGAAAAATATCACATTTAGACTCGAAAAAATTATTTCTTATGAAAAAAGTATCACTTCTTATGAAAAATATCACTATTTATGAAAAAAGTATAACATTTAGACTCGGAAAAAATCACTTTTTATGAAAAAAGTATCACATTTAGACTTGAAAAGAAATCACTTCTTATAAAAAAAGTATCACTTTTTATTTAAGAAAATGGCACTTTTTATTAAAAAAATATATATTATTTTTATGGATAAAGTATCACTTCTCATATAAACAATATCACTTTTTATAGAAAAAGTATCACTTCTTATTAAAACAAATATTACTTTTAATTAAAACTAAAGTATCATTTTTGTTCAAAACCATTTTCTATTAAAAAAAAGTATAACTTCTTATTAAAACAAATATTACATTTTATTAGAGTTAATGTATCACTATTTAAAAAAGTATCAATTCTATTCTAAAAAGTATATTTTATGAAAAGAATTACATTTTTTGTGAGATTTTCGTATCTAAAATGTTACGCGTAGAGAGTGTGTGGGGGAGGGGAGGGGTGGATAGAGAGATAGAGAAGATAGAGATGGGGGACCACAAGAGGAATGAGATGTGAAGAGAGAGAGGAGACAATGAGAGCATACCAAAGTGGGAGGTGAGAAGAGATAGTGGAGTGGGGACCATTGAGATGCGAGAGAAAGAGGAGAATGGACCACTGGGGCTCTGTCTCACGGATCTAATCCGTGAGACGGTCTCACAAGAGACTTTTCCTATATATTATTGTGTTGTGCACAAATAGAATATATTTTTTTAGTACAATCGGGGGAACTAGGGGGGAGGGGACACACGCACCGTATGGGATCGAACCAGGTTCATTCACCCTTACAACACATGTCTCAACCACTAGAGCACAAGTTTGAGTACAAATAAAATACATATTATCAATTTATGCTTCCAAATTATTACATGTGGTAAGATTAAAAAAGTAAATATACATCTATATATATCAATTACGCCATAACATTCATAATATGCATCCAAACACCCCACTTTTAATCCACATAAGCGTAGGGGTGTTCATTTTTCGAATGGATTCAAATTCGATTTGGTTCAAATTCGAATTTTAGTTTGAATTAGGATTTTTGAATTTCGAATCGAATTTGAATCAACTCGAATCTCGAATATGAATATTTGAATCGAATAACGAATTGAGGTTTTTTTGAATTCTATTCGAAAATCCTAATTCGAGGTGAAATTCGACTAAATTCGAATTCGTATTTTGATTCGAATTCGTATTACAATTCGAATTCTTATTTCAATTTGAATTCATATTTCAATTCGAAATTTATATGTATATATTTCACACTATACATAATTATTTATTGTATATATGTAAATTATACACATGCATTTATAATATATATGTAAATGAATAAAACACTATTGTTTAAATGAAAATATAAAATTATAAATATATGCTCTTTTCCATCTTGTTTTTTTAGTTTTTGTTAGAAATAATTACACTTAATAGTATATGAAATACATTTTACATTACTTCAACTTTTTATCTTTAGACCATATTAAAATAATCATTTTTTATGTTAAAAATATATTTTAGGTAAAAACTGCATTCCGTTCTTACAATCTCACGTGGAGGGCATATGGTGAAATAATCTATAAGAATATTCTACAAGCTATGTCCATTGTATAGAAAAGTACAAAACTTGTGTACATACACTATACAACATACATTATACATTTATACAATATAGTCTTGATTTTTTTCCTTTATTTTAAATTCTTGTTACAATATGCATTATACATTATACATCTCCGTACACTATATTAGATATATTTATCTTCGATCATATTAAAATAATAAATTATATGATATCACATACTATATCTCTTTATTTACATACATACACTTTGTCAATTTGATACCTCATATTTGAGTATAAAAGTTATTTATCAAGTAACTAATCTTTGGTATAAAATTAGCACAAAATGATTTATTAAATTTTTATAAGGGAGTTTATTATGAATTTATGATAATCTTTAGTTGAATTAAACAATGAAAAATGGTTAGTCGATAATTTGTAATTTTGAAAAACAAAATCGGAATTTTATTGGGTATAGTCCAAACATATTATGTTATGAATCCAAACCTTATTTACTTCATCGATAAATTTGGATTTTTGGATTGACTTCAATTTGATTCGAAAATCGAAAAATCCAATTCGTTTAAATTCGATTGAATTAATCGAATTAGGATCAATTTGAATTGAGGTTTAAAATGTTCATTCGATTAAATTCGATTCGAGGAAGTCGAAGAATTCGAATTCGATTCGATGAACACCCCTACACATAAGGATTAATTTTTCCATGTCAAAGATTTTAGGAATATGATATCCCCAATATTGAAAATAGGACCAAATGTGTAACTTTTAAAAAGTTAGTGGTTGTCAAATGTCACCTCTAAAATACGAAGGACTAAAAGTGTATTTAGGTCAACTTAAAGGACCAAAAATGTAGTTTTGACTTATCTTGTTGATGGCTATACACCATTATACTTAATTTGTTAGTGGCGATATCCCATTGGACATAACATATCAAGCACTATGCTATTGTCTAAAACAAGCTGTTTTGGTTCCATTAAATTTACTATTTACCCTTATGAAAGAGTTGAAAACCTCAGGATGCAAATGATAGAGTTTATAAAGTGTTTTCTGGTGCTAATATGAAACAACATAAGCTTTTTAACCCATAATCAAACACTGAAAGAAAATGAAGTATACAATTTGATTTTACATCTTTCAAGTACAGAGAGGCAGAAATGAAACCCTTCTCAGTACAAATGCCAGCACTATAGTTTCCCTATTTCTATTTTCTAGCAACATACTTGGAAAAAAAAATTTGAAAGATGAAGATCAAGAACTACAATGCAAAAATGGAGGAGAGATTGTGAACAATTATACGGTGTAACGTATTAGAGGAATATTAGCACTCCACACCACATTGTTTGAGAATAGGGCCAGTTTGTTTGGGCAAGAAAGGATCAATTCTTACCCAAACAAGTGAGAAGATTGAAGCGAGAAGAATTGACCACAGAACCACAATTGTAGGAGTCCTATTTTGTCTTCCCATCAACCCCTTAAGGAATGGATAGAGATGAACAATAACCCAAAAGGCAAAGAATAGTTTCCCGAAGAGTGGACCCCAGGAGCCATATCCATTGTTGATGGCCTCAGAGACTCGGCCACCACACCAACCATGTTAAGGATTATCAATGTTGTTGGTGGAATGAGAAGGGTTGTCCATTTGAAGAGGTAGAGTTCTCCAAACTCGTTATCATCGGCTGTTTTTGATGTTACGGTGAAATTTGTGTCGACCCGGCAAGAACTTTGAGAAGACCTTGGAAAACGGCAAAAAGATGGGCCGAGACACCACCAATCACCCAGAATTGCTCGTTGCGCCACCAATCCTCGATGCTAACTCCACTCCATCGGAGCTCTAATATGCCGGTTGCTATGATGGAGAGGAAAAGCGCGATAAACCATATGCTTGCTAGGTTATTCAGCTGCATAAGAAATGAGATTTAGATCAGAAGAGTTGAAAGCAGTGTTATATTGAGAACACATATGTGACACCCAGGCTTGTTATTTGATTAAGGATTGATCACACAAAGCATTGCTTACCATTGAATATCTTAGCCAACTACTCTCCAAATAATCAGCATGCATTGACTAGGATTTTTTCATTTGGGTAAATTACAAATTACCCCTGAGGTTTTGAATAATTACGAAAAAAAACAGTTATCTTTCAAAATAACGAATACCACTGTAAGGCATTACAAACATCCCCTTGAAATTTGCTTTTATTTTGCAAATATGCCCCTCAACAGGTGCAACTTGTAAAATAGAAACAAATGTCAAGAAGAGATTTGTAATTTTGAATGACAACTAGGCTTTTTCGTAATTACACTAAACCTCAAGGGTAATCTTTGTAATTAACCTTTTTCATTATTTTTCCCCAACAATCTAGTCATGAAACCAATAGATTACACTTATTTTTCTTGAACTTATCCTGTAATAGTTTTCAAGAGTTCAAAATACTTACAGTTGGAACAATAAATTTTCCAGTAAGAAGACACACGGCTGGAAGTGTGCAATAGGCTAGCAGAGCAATGGAAGTGAATGGGTAGACAATGGTGTTGATATAAGCAAGTCTCTCGAGCCATTTAAGTTTTCCTCCATAGCCATACCAAAGTGGACAATGACGGCTAAGGAAGATTTCAACAGAACCAAGAGCCCATCTCAGAACTTGGTGCAACCTATCCGATAGGTTGATAGGAGCTGATCCCTTGAAAGCAGGTCTCTTGGGCGAACAGTACACAGACCTCCACCCTCTACAGTGCATCTTGAAGCCTGTCAAAATGTCTTCTGTAATCGAACCATAAATCCATCCAATCTGTGGATTAAACAAATTTAAGAGAGGTCAGTCACCTAGTAGTTGAGAAGAAGGGTTAGTTACAGACAATACCCTCGAGGTTCAGTCTAATTAAAAAAAAAAAAAAAAAACAGTTATCTTTTCAAAATTACAAATATCCCCTTGATATGTGTTTCTATTTTACAAATTTCACCCAGAGAGGAGGTATTTGTTAAGTAAATACAAACCTCAATGGGGTGCTTGTAATACCTTAAGGGGGTATTTTCAATTTTAAAAATTATTGTTTTTTTTTTTTTTTTTTTTTTTTTTTTTTTTTGTAATTAGCCCAAACTTCAGGAGTAGTTTTCATAAATAACCCCTAAACAAATTGAATTCATTGTGAAGTGAAAATTAAGTTTGTTTGCTATTGATTCACCATAAATATAAGAGCAAGTTTACTTATTCCAAGAATGAGCAATAAAAAAATTCAGGGACTAGTGTTTTTACTAACCTCCTTGCCCCATTCAGTTTTTTCTTCATAGCCACAACTAATAACATGAATGGCTTCTTTGACTAGTGACGTTGAGTTAGTACCCTCGGGAAGACCACCATCCTCCTTGAGAGTGGAAGCAACGAATACTGGCGACATTCCAAACCGTTTCTCGAAATTCTTTTGGGACATGAGTGATGATTTTTCCAACTCATCATATCCCTCCAGGCCTTCTTCAATTTCCTCGAGATCAAAAGCTGGTCCAGATGATTTCGAGTGTACTGCTTGCCCATCATTTTCTTCTTCCTGCTATACAATCCTCCAAGCCCAAGTAAAGACTTAAGTCCTTTTTCTTAGCCTTCGACTTCCTTGATCCACCACAACAACAGCAGCACCAGTTGGGCCAGCAGTCACAAGTCATCTTCGGCCGCTTCTCAGATGCAGGTGGATCATAGCCGTACAATGCCTGCCTGTTAAAGACACACCCAGTGCCAACATATACAGGCCCTTGGATGCCATCTAGGCCTTTCATGTTGATCTGGTAAATAAACAATTTCCAGTGTTAGAAATAATTTTTGAGATTTTAATCATAGATCAGGTCAAGTCCGTGTCAACTTTACACAATCCAGTTTGATACAGATTGGACTTAAAGGATATATGATCTAGGGATAATTAACCCGAGGTTCAGGCTAATAACAAAAACTTCAGATTTTTCAAAATTACAAAAAACACCCTTAAGGTTTGATTCCGTCGGACATTTTCCCCCTTCATAAGCAAAAAAATTCAAAAACACCCTGATATTTGTAAATATATTACAGTTACCCCCTTAAATTTAAGGCATAATCAAACCTGAGGGGCTTTTTGTAATTTTAAACATTTCTGGATTTTTTTTTTTTGTAATTAGCCCAAACCTCAGGGTTTTCTTCGTAACTATCCCTATGATTTATAACAAATTCGGAAGGCTGACTTTATAGAAAATTTCAGTTTGGAACTAGCTTTTGGAAATGCCGTACATTTCAGATTCGACTTCTCAACCAGATCCATGAGCAGTGTCATATACGCTAATTCCTAGGTTGCTAAATAGGAAATGCGATATTGATGAACAAAATGGATGAAAGTGTCGATATGTAACTTACATCAAAGAATACAACATTGCGATTAGCATATCTATCGTGGCGATCAATACCATCAAATCTCTGTGGAAATTGGACATAGCAGAGCTTCTTCCCAACTTGGGGATCCATCAAAAAGCACATGGCTTCTCGGACAGCTTTGCTGTTATTGAGGTAATGATCACAATCCAGGTTCAAAATGAATGGTGCATTCGTAAGCACCGCAGAAACTCGGACCTGCACGTAAATCAGGTCCCAATTAACCGAAACCAAATCAATCTTTCAGTTCTACATGAAAAAGTAGCCGATTTTAAATTAGCAGCTACTTACCAGTGCATTCATTGCACCAGCTTTCTTATGGTGCAGATAACCTGGCCGTTTCTCACGTGAGACATACACGAGTTTTGGTAGCTCCTTACCTTCAATATCAAGTGCGCCTTCACTTCCCAAATATACCTGCAAAACAAGAAACTTCTTGTTTAATTACGGTACACCTGGATCATTTGTATCAACAATCTTAGTCATCAATTTGATAAAGACCTTGAGTATAGTTTGATGATAGATTTTAGGGTTAATTACAAAAAATAGCCCTGAGGTTTAACCTATTTACAAAAGAATTCCAGTTATCTTTCAAAATCACAAATACCCCCTTGATATTTAATTCTATTTTACAAATTGCACCCTCAGGGGGTATTTGTAAAATTATTCACTATCAATGCTTTTTTGACCTGAATCATGCCAGGATGATCGCGTGTGTTGTTTCCCGGCCATGGAGTCCCATCCTGCATCACCCATCCTTCTTCGGGTTTCTTCTGGGCCTTAGCCACTAGAGCATTAATTCTCACTTTGAACTCTTCGTATTCTCTCTGCAATATAAACACTCTCTAAGAATGATCATCTTATTCCATCATAAATTCACTAAAGGCTACATCATAAATTCACTAAAGGCTAGCAGAACAGAACGATTTGCTTACCTTCATTGCCCTTCTATCCTTTACAAAAGTAGGCTGAACTTTATCTTTCAAGTAGTCAATTTTCTCGGAAAAGTAAAACTCAGGTGCCCTCGGTTCAACATTATACTTCTTGCAAAACGGCACCCACCTCCTCGCAAACTCAGATGTCTCAGACAATGTATCGAACAGAAGCATGGAGGCGCCATCATCTGAAACATAGCAACTTACTTTCTCCATGGGATAATCAACGGACAGGATCGATAGGACCGTGTTTGCTGTAATAATGGGAGGTTCCTTAAGAGGGTCCACTGTGCTCACAAAGAAATCAACCGAGGCTAGCCGGTCAGGTTCACCCTCGCTCAAATCTCAAGGAGAGACGATCAAGATAGGTTTCACGGTTAATTGGGCACCATTTGGGGAACTGATCAAGAATCCAAGACAAACCAAACCATATCTCACATATCACAGAGATGACCCATAGGGGATAAGCATCATATGCTGGGGTCAAGATTCTAAAATGGAAAAAGAAACACAAAATGATGAACCGAATGACAATGACTATGCGATAAGGGTTGATCAGGCGGGACGGAATTGGGACTTTTCGCCAGAGTGGTTGCCGGGCTTCAGCAATACTGAAGAAACATCACAACAACAATTATCCTGCTATAAGTAGTGACAATAAATCTAAAAAACTCGTTATTTCAGTCCTTTCATCGCCAGAAATTTGGTAATTTGTTAGAAAAATCCACATATCCACATTCCTAGCCAAACCGATGATATGGAAACCAATTTCACCTACGTGGGCATTGAATTTTTTATGTGAACACGTGAAATTTCCTGGAGAAAATTTTCAATTTCCGACGACACTAAAATCGAGAGTTTTTTATTAATTACAGAAATTTTGCAAATGGTGATTATGCTTACTAAACCGCAATTTAGCCCTAGAAAAATTAGGAAAACAGAACAACTTAGTTCCAAAATCTATCAAAAATACTGAAAAACGAAAAAAATCTTACAGAAAGTCATCGTCATCATCTTTATCGTGTCCTCCATCTCCTGATTTGGTAACGAGGCCTCTCTTTTCTTGTCTGGTTTTCCATGTCTCCATTCTTTCCTTCCATTCCTCATTTTTGAATTCTTCTTTTTCGCCTTCAAAATACTTACCTGCAACTGTATATACGATATATGTAAAGAAAATACGGAAAACTACTGTAAAATGTTTTGATGAGAAATTGATTACCACTTCCTGCCACAGAAGGATTGGCGTCTCCATTGATATGAATTTTATACTCACTGAACTTTTCTTCCTGCAGCAGCAAATCGAATATTCAATGCATCAATCGACAATGTCAGTTATCTAGGTATTAACATTTAACTGAAACTCGGTATTTGGGTGAAAATCGAACCAGGTTAATCGATACTCAGACTTGAGTTTCATTAGAGTTTGGTTCATTAATATGACGAATCAAACTTCAACATAATTTTCCGTTCGATAAAATATAAAATTTAACTCGATTAATAGAAAAAACATAATATCGGCGTAAAAATATTAAGTTATTATTCGATTCGACTAAATCTAAAACTTGTTCGAGTTCGGGTTGATTAATAATCAAACCAATTGAAGCTCGATAAAAATAAAAAAGTTTGAACAATGCCATATTCGGCTCTATATGTATCCCTTCCCAAATAAAATAATTTAAAACTTTTGTTTTTCATACTAACAAGAATTACTAAATATTAAGTTCAATTTTATGGGACAACAAAGTTGTGGAAGCAATATATTAGTAAGGGTAAAGTATATTTTACCTCCTGAAGCGGGTTTTTAATTTTGCCTCCTAAACTTTTTTTTTTGTAATATTTTACCCCTAGACTTTTTTTTCCCACACCATACCCCCTGTGGAGGTGGTAAAGTATACAAAAATGTTAAGTTTAAATGGGTAAAATGTTACAAAAAAAAGTTAAGGAGACGAAGTGCAAAAACTCATATAGTTTGGGGGTTTAGTATAATTAACCATATTAATAATTCTTAAATAAAATTCAAGAAAAAAATTAGATCGATAGAGATCAATTAATTACCGAGTGATAAGGATCAAGAGTATGGTCATGACGATTCTTGAGCTCAAGTTCATCTTCAAATTCATCGTCATGATTGTCTTCATCATTTCCTTGAACTCTTGGATAACCTAAAACCCAAGTAGTACACATGAATCCCACATGAGATGTTGAAAATTACACTTGACATCATTTTACTTTATGATATTTTATGGCTGTTGAGTTATATATGATAATGTTGTAGCATGAAACTTAAAGTAGTTCATCGTGTGAATGTCACGTGTACAATAATAACATATTACAATACACGTAACATTCATTTAGTGAAATATTGAAACACGAGATCATGAAATACTATACGGAACAGAAAATCTTGATTGTATGAGTATATAGTCTATAGACCTTTGTGATGCTTGTAGGGAGTGTGGCATTGAGGGCAAGTGAGGCGGCCTTCACTCCTCTCGTAGTCGTAGCAAGGCCGACAAACCGGAAATCCACACTCGTGGCAACCCACGAACACCTCCCCATTCTCATTCAAACCAATATCGTCTCCACAAATCCGGCATGTTTTGGCCGTTGATCCGGATGCTGGAGGCCGACGCTGTCATGATCCACGCGCACATATTTAGTTATGAAGCAAGGAAGTTACAGACAAGTAGAGATCATGCATATATGTTGAATTTTCATTGATGATCAGAAGTTACCTCATCATCGACATGGAGTTCATTGCGGCCATGAGAGCCAAACATGGTGGCAAAATAATGGAGAGAAAGAATGAATGAGATGTGGCTTAGGTGAGAAAGGGTATTTTAAGAATCAGTGTGTGTTTTTTTGTGTGTGTTTGTTGAGAGGGTACTACCAGCTAATGGGTAGGGGGTCAAATTCTGAAGGTTTGATTTGAAGAGAAGTCAGATTGGTGAGAAGAGGGACAGTTTTGGTTGCTTCTTCTTTCTGCAAGAACCAAAAAAAAAAATGTCACCATGTCTTTGTAGCTTCCACTCAAAGGGTGTTTAGAAGCTAATACACCAAACTCACTTTTCACATATGTACATGGACGGACCGAGAGAGAGCTGGAGGGGGTCATTCCCCCCTCAATTTTTTATGTTATATGGTACATATATCTATATATTATATATTTATATGCAAAAGTTATTTGTCTCCCTAAATATTTTCCAACGCCATCTCTCTCTCAAATATTTTCAATTTTATTCCCCATGCTACGTTTTTGCGTTCGTCCTGCATATGTGCTAGTGTGCTTGCATTGTCCGCCCAACTTTACTAATGTTGGGAGACTTAATTCTTTCTTTTGTTTTATAATATTGTTTTGTTAGTTGGGTGGGGGTGGTATTTTTGATGTATGTTAAGATCCATTTTTCTATCATTGCCCTTATGCTTGAATTAGACTCGAGTGAGCATTAAAAGCCCCTAGTTTAGTATTTCATATCATTTTATACACGTGACATTCACTTAATATATTGAAACACGGACGACATAAGGAATAGAAGATCCAAACTAGAAAGCTCTTGCACTAAATTCTTCTGGGTAGAAAAGAGATGGGCATATATTAAAGTACTCATTTACAAAACCCAAATTATTGAAATCATGGGTCCCAACATTCTTACAGAGATTTCCACTCTCAATAATCAAGAAACATCGAAAAGCTGGCTTCATTTCCCAATCAAAATTCTGTCATATTTGCCCTAAATAAGTCAGAAGGAACTCAAGTTTATGACACCCAAAAGTCTAAAGACTGCTAAAGAACTAAGTTTTTGAGGGAAACAAAGCCGACGGCAAATAGAGAGTTTCATCCAAACAAATAAACTTAGAACTTCACATCTCCTTGTGAGCTTACTCTTAGCCCTACTCAATGACTGATAAACCGTTCATATATTCAGTCTCGATAGGATCTAAAAGACGACATGGGCCCTACTCATCAACTTTCGCACGCTTTGTTGGTGGCAAGTCGGATGTGCCGCCAACACTTGCCTCTGAATTTTCGAGAACTGCTTTTTGTTTCTCTGCCGCCAGCAGAGAAGTTTCTCCTGATGTTTTGGCCGTTTCACCTTTTGTTTCCTTCTTGTCGGCATCTAACACTAAATTATCTTTGGCAGAAGAATTTTGGACCTTATCATCTGTCGACTCTTTAGAAGGGTTCTCACTGGCGGAAGAAGAACCCTTGAGCAAGTCAACGCCGGACTTGCACTGCTTCTCAAACATCATCTGAAGATATCTTCCCTGTTCTTCTATTCGAAGCTGTAGATTTCTTTGAATCTGCAGAATTCAAGTATACATCAGTGTTTGTAAAGTTTACAATAAAAGGATAAAAAACAATATTTTTAAGAGTATATAGCATAAATAGAAAACCATATCATGCATTTTCTTTATATTTTCCACTCTCCAATATTCGTGGCAGTTGCAGGATTAAGCTAACAGCTAGAGGCATGCAGATTTCATTGTTCAGCACGTACGGAAATAGCAAAACACTAGATTTATTAGCCATAGGCTTCATATCAAATTAGAAGTAATTCTGTGTTTTAATTCTCCATCACATGCCATATACGGGCTAAAAATCCCAGTAGCACCCTATCACGATGAGAAAATTTACATAAAGCACAAAATCATACTTCAAGTTGTTCATGAAGCCTCTTTTGGACTTCCATCTGCAATCGCAGTGCTTCAGTGATCTCAATACCCCTGTTTTAAAACCAGAGATGCATAACAATCAGCAAAAAAAGAACATATGGCATAAAAATCAGCTAAACAACGGTAGACATAAATATATCAAGCTTTTGCGTTTCTTCAAGATTCACGCATTTTAAAAAGTTCTCATACTCTCTTTTTGAGATGCCTACGCATGTTGCGATATCAAAAATCTAAACCCCAAACATGTTGGTGAAGATTTCTACAAATTAAGCCTGAGACCACCCCCTTCCATCTATTCAATCCCCTTGCAAGATTTAAGTTTTATTCATCCTATTCAGCTATTTCCCTGATAGACACTATTTTTTTCATGCAATCCAACTTACGTTATTTATCTTTTCACACGTTAGTTTGTAATCAGGATCCCACTAAGGTGCCGGTTTACACAGGTTGGCCAAACAACTAACTTTACTTCCCGTTTAACAAACTCCCTAGAGATATTAATATCTTGCCATGATCATTGACATAAATAATTAATCTACCTAGTTATTTGAAGTGGTAGTAAGATAGGCAATCATATAGCACATGAGGTATGAGAAGCGGCTCATCATAATGTTAGTTCACTTCTAAGATTCAGTGTTCTGTAGGAAACTAACGGATATAAAAGAAACATAAAGCTTATTGAAAAGCTCTATCTATGGTTTCAATCTGTTCCAACCCAGCAACGATAACAACAATCGAATATTTGTACAGGCCTTTGACCATCCCTCTTTAAATAGAACATTCAAAAAGAGGGGGTCACGAAGTCAAGGGATGTCAAAGTTGGAAATCCATAAGAATTCACATATTATAAAATATAAGACATGGTTTAACAAAAGAAATCATAACATATCAGTGACAAGAATTTAACATAGAGCAATCAAACTCACGTTTTTAAGTCCAGAGATGACAATTCATCAATGGAGGCAGGTTTTTTCTCGGAAGATTCTGCAAAAGAAAACAAGGTGCTCGCTTAGGCAATGATAACTGTTAGTCTCTTCTCTGCACATTAATCTATAGCATATTCGATAAGCCAAGAATCCTGATCAACCATACATAAGTTTGAAGAAGCAGAACCTGGATTTGGAGGTTATCAGGGACTAAAACACAGAAGAAAATTAACACAGAGTTCATATATGTAATTTATACTTGTTATTTTTTACTACTGCCAAAGCAATCATAGTAAGGTCTTGAAAAGCTTTCAAATAACTTGGGCCAGGCAACAAAGCAAAAGTGCATCTCTTATAGTAAGTCAACAAAAATGCTTCCAACACGATATGGCATGTAGGAGGATACAAACATTAAATCATATGACAAAGATTGACACTGAAGCAAAGACATAAAAAGGTATCAAAATTCATTATGCCAAAAATAAAACAAATTAAAGATAATACAGAGGTGAAAGAAATCAGATAGATCCCCTTTACTGCAAGTATTAATTGACAGAATTAGCAAAGCAAAGCAAATAAATTAACAAATAAGCTAAAGAACAATTAGTGGCCATACCCATTACAGAAAAGACAACAAAGGAAAGAAAAACTCCAATAACTTGTAACAGAGCCACCACAAAAACAGAGAAGGTGGGGAGGGAAAGCAATTTCACTCGCACATCAAAATTAGCAGAAGATGTCACATAGCTGCACACCATCATTGATTTTACTGTTTGTAGAGGGAATGATGAACTAAAACGATCCAAAAACATGAATAACATGGAATTTATAGCAAAAACGTTGATTCTTGTGGCACCTTCTGCTGTCTCTGGTTTATATCTAGCCGTTCGGTACTTCTGCAGTTCATTAAACATATGTCAAGCAGAGTGAGAAATCCAATCGACGCAGGTTTAGGATAAGGCCATTATTACAGAATACTACATACCTGTAGGTGGCTTTTCACGTGATAGATGGTCAACCCTTCAACTTTCATTAGTTTCAGGACACCCTTGGGAGTAGCTCCTGTATAAAAGAGAATTTTGATGTCAGTAGCAGGCCAATGATTTTACACCAGGTCACTTTGAAGCAATGAATCAAGAATAGAAAAAAAAACTACTTTCACTGCCACCAAGCTTGTTGACTGCTTCCACAAAGGCCTCATGAAGTTCTGGTGTCCAACGCATGCGCTGCTTTCCTGAAGCAGCATTTGCAGATGATGATTGACCGCCATTGGTGCAAATTTCTCCAGGTGTACCTGGGACAGAGAGCTGTTGGGATATATGAGGCTGCTGTGTGGAGACACTTGTTGATTGTTGGGAAATTTGATATGATGCCTGCAGTAGTATAAGAAGACAAATGTTAATAAATTATAAACTGACTGTTTGAACCGAGAAATATACAAAAGCATGATACAAAGATCATTCATAAAAAATAGGGATAATTAAAAAAAAAAAAAAAAAAAACTGAGCTTTGGGCTAATTACAAAAATCCAGAGATGTTTCAAAATTAAAAAAGCCCCCTCAAGTTTGATATGTCTCAAATTTAAGGGGTAACTGTAATATTTCTATAAATATCAAGAGGGTTTTGAAATGTGTTTTGCTTATGAAGGGGGAAATGTAAGACATAATCAAACCTCAAGCGTTTTTTTGTTATTTTCAAAAACCTCTGGAGTTTTTTGTAATTAACCCGAACCTCAGGGAGGTTTCTCTAATTATCCCTAAAAAATAACATCTACCTTTGGTTCTGGATCTGCAACACTTGCATCTGCAAGAAGCCCATTCCAATCAGTAGCCAAAGCATCGTTATCAGTAATAAGCTGATCAGCCCAATCCTGCCAATCATTTGGTTTACTGAGATCCTCTGATGGAATGGCAATGCCGCCACTGTTACTACCATCTAGTTGACCATTCAGGATTGTTGTACTCATTGGAAAATCAAGAAAGTCAGGTAATGTATCAGTGCACCAGGAGTCGTTATTTTCTTTGTTAAACTGACTTGATGCAGTGGATTGAAGAACTCGCGAATCAACTGAGTTTGGTAATACAGCTGATTTCCCACTACTTGTTGATTGAGAAATAAATGGGGATTGTCTTGGATGCTTTTCTTGCAGTTGGACAGATGAAAAATGAAGATCTGTAGAAAATCCTGAAGAAGAAGAAAAAATATGCCCAACAACCCCACTGTTGGAAGACAATGGTGATACAACAGCTGGAGGGCGTTGCATGAATTCCCTGTTTAAGGCAACGTGCTGGGAGTCCGAAAATTTTGGACATGTCTCCTGCTGTGGGGTTGGAAGAACAGGGAATGAAGAAGACAGAGCGGCTGAGGCCCCAAAGTTACTAATTTGTCCGGCACCTGATCTTTGAATAGATAAAGCTGGTTTTGCTTCCATTGTTGGCTCGTATGTAAACAACAGATACTTCCACGTAAGTTATTAGAAACCAGCTCAGCTTCTTCAGTCACCTATTTAACTTATACCACAAGAACAGACATCAAACTCACAACTCAAAGAGGTAAAAATGCATATTACAACATTACTAAAAGAAAAGGCACAGAAAATTGTGAATCAGCTACAATGTTAGAATATTTCTAAAATTGTAAATAAGAGATCTTTCCCTATGCAGGCCACGCAAGCAGAGAGAGAGAAATTTAAAAGATGCTAATACAGAATTTGGAGGTTTAATGCCTCATGAGGTTGGTAAAAATCCTCACATACTGGAAGATAAACGTAACATTTCTACGGGAAACTAAGATCTCTAATAAGGAAAGGCACGATTTGACATGGGCAGTATGAAATTGTTTTTGTCATGTATAGGTCATAACTCCATTCCACCATAGCAACAAGAGGGAGGGAGAAAGAGGGGGGGAACCCAACCGTGGAAACCATTCCAGTTGGCAAAGTACAAAAAGTCCCTTATTTAAGTATCACTTTATCATCTGATTGAATCTTGCTCTAAGACCACTTTTTACGGCACATTCTCACAAGTCAAAGCACTAAATCTTAGCAATAAATCTCTGACAGAATGCGAAAACCTCAATTGTACATCACCAGCAAAGCTGAAAGAACAAGCTAGCCCTCAGCTAGAGAGCCTTCTTGCAAGAAACCGATACTTATCATAATCCTTATCTTTCAGTGACTTTCAAAAGTTCATAAGAAAATCTCTCATCTCGAACTCATCATAAAAGACAATAAATTGCTGAACTGGACCAAGCACCAAAATAATTATGGTAACCTAACAAAAGGAAAAATTAGGGCTAAAAAGTTGGCATATCATAAGTTTTGGCTGGGTGGCATTTCTGTCAAACATAAATAAAAGTTCGTCTTCGCCAAATGCAAGATATCCATAGAAAACAAAATACTATTTTGGCCTGTAACAGGCTGTTGCAGCGCTGAACTGCGGGTATGCTCGCAATTTATGTGTCCTGCCATTGGCACATGAAAATAACCACCAAGAACCATAACCATCAACATCTTTGATCATAAAAGGCTTTACCCTAGTTGAACTAAAATCCCATAACCAAAGAAATGACACCAAATTAATTCAATAAAGATCCTAACAAAACCAGTATATGAGGCAATCAATCAAGACACAAATTCCTAAAAACAGAATAAGAAAATCCCTATGTTCAAACCATGGATAACAGCCAATGAACACAACTTGCAAATGACAACAAATCAGAAATTTACAGAACCCCCAAGCGTGCGTATAGATAAGATTCAAAAATTAACTCAAAGCCGACTAGGGTCATAATTAAAAATTTCAGAAACAGACAATTCACAGTAAATTCAACTAAAATAAAGCTTCGAAATTTACGTAACAATCAGGAACCAAAAAAGCTCACGAAATTCTTACCTAAAAATCAGAAAAAAAGAAACGCCAATTAAGGAATGGAACAGCTACAACTCCAGGTCTTTAGCTAATAAAAAATCTCATCCACAATCCCGTGATGGCTGAGCATAACGTATACGATACCTGTAGAAATACGTAGTTTTGCGTGCGGCGTATACTTGTAGGTTGGAGTAGCACGCGCGGGCTGTTTGAAGGAGGTTCCGTCACCGGCGAGTGGCCATAAAGAATTGTACGGTAATGAGTGCGCCTTTCTTTTGCTGTCTTCTATTTGAGTTTGGCTTCTTCCAATAATTTTATGCTCAGGGTGTGTATCTTGCCCACGCGCGTTATCTGGAGCGTGTGTGAATCTCCTTTTTTATTTTCTAAGATCTGGAGAAAGAAAAGTTTCTGGACGATTTTAAAGTTTTAAGCGACCCTTCAATAATCCTAATAAAAGCTCAATATTCAAAAATTAAATATCATTCTTTGCAATAATATTTTACCTCTTATTCAAATAATTGACGTTTTGGCACATTAGAAATTCTTCAAAAAAAATGATATTTTGACATTTTCAAGACTGATGATAATATTTTTTCCTAAATTACCCTTAAACGTATCATTTTCCAACTAACACTAATGCATAAATTTGTTATCCCAAAACAGCATTTATGATTAGTTAATGGTATATTGGGTATTTTAACATAGTTCTTAATGTATGTGTTTTTCTTATTAAATCACCTATTTTGGATACGAGGGGATATAATTTTTCATCGAGTGTAGTAATATGCATAGAAATATTAACTCGATTAAATACCTCCTTAAAACATTATATTTTGTTATTTATATTGTTTTTAGTGTAAAATTATTAATTTGGTTGACTTATATATCCATTCACCTTTTCTTCTTCCTCTTCTTTCCTTTTTTTTTTTTTTTGAAGTAATTTTTTTCTCTGAACGACAGCATATAAAGAAAAATTAGAAATGGTTGATTTAGAGACATTGTTGAGTAATGTTTCTAGTTTCCCAATATTTTCTCAATCAAACCTTTTGATTTATTTTAAAAAATATATTATACGTTTATCAAGTTACTTTTGTATACCTAACATTTTTTTTTCTTTTTTTGACAAACCTAACAAAATCTTGAAAAAAGTTCAATTACAAACCTTTTATCTTTAATAAACAAAAAGTGTCAGCATTTTGACTTAATATTAATTCTAGTGCAAACGTGGCTATTTTTGTTTTTGCACTCTCCACAATATTAAAAAAAATTAATATGTATCGATGTATCAAAATATAGTAGGTGTTTACCTAAATGTACGTTTGTTTGTTGATAATTGACTACATAATCCAAATGTTTCATAGGATTATTATTGTCTTTAAATATGATTATTAATATATATTAAGATTGTTAAATTGCATTGGATTTAGTTATGAGAAAACGATTGATATGTGAACTAACATTGAATCCTAGAATCCTCCATGTGAAATCTTCATTAGGGTACTATAGATTCATTTCTACTTCAAAAATTATTAGGAT
The DNA here is from genome assembly GCA_016081115.2 of Rehmannia glutinosa. Classification (NCBI taxonomy): domain Eukaryota; kingdom Viridiplantae; phylum Streptophyta; class Magnoliopsida; order Lamiales; family Orobanchaceae; genus Rehmannia; species Rehmannia glutinosa. The sequence continues at coordinate 268,629 of JABTTQ020000139.1, forward strand.
CCTCTTGAATAATTCGTAATTTAATGAAAATATGTTAAAACATTATTGCCATAATTGACAAAAAATATTGACTATTGATGTCACCTGTGCCAATAATTAAATGATTTGATTATCTTAATCATTTTTATTTTTTAATAATCATAACCAAATAACATGTATCAAATTTGATGTATCAAATTTGAGGGTTTCTTTTGTAAAGTAAAACCAAAACAGTAATGGAAAAAAAGAAAGATACAGTGTGTTGAGCGTGTGGGTCCAACTTTTAATAATGGATTCTGATTGGGCGGTGAGAAGACATCCAATTGATGTGCGTGGTGCACCAATATGTTAATATATTATGATTTACAAATAAATTATTTATTGGAAATTAAATATTGTATGTTCTTTCAGTAGGCTAAAAGGGCAACCGTGAAGCCACTGATGATGGTCCAATGACCCAAACTGATTGGTCCACTTAATATTTGCTTACTCTTTTTTCATCCTACTAACACTGAGACGTGGCCCGATTATAACTTTTGGGATGACACGTGTGGTGCATGTCATGGACTGATGGATAAATTGAAATATTAACGGAGAAATTGTCTTGGCTTTTTTTTTTCCTATATTATTACATATTTAATATATATTTAGATTATTAAGTTAATTTAACAGGTCTTATACCTATATAGATGTTACTCTAAGTATAGTGTTTCAGGTGTAGTATCTACAAAACCATATATTGAGTTTGGCCAAATACTCGCGATAAGTGGAATCACCAATTATTTTGTGATAAAATTGGCAATGAACTACTATAAGTACAATGCTCATGTGGTATAAATGAGGTTAGAAATATGTGTCATCGACTTAAAAGATCTTAAGACTCCATTTGGATTGATAAATTTGAAGTTAGGGATTTTAAATTCATAATAATAAGTCAATTGAAGTTGTTTGGATTAAGTCATTCTATAATGAATTTTAAATCCATGAAAGTTATTTTCAGAGTCATTTTGAAGGATTCAAATGCAACTTAGATGAAGTCATTTGAAATCATTCTCCCGAATCTTCTCCCCAAATCCAAATCATCTCATCAAAATGCAACCTTAGGAAATATGTGATCATTGTCATATTAAGTATAGTTGATGATCATCCCAATGTTGTAAAATTCACCTAGGTGTCCCTAAGCCGAAGCGATATTTATCCAAGAAATCCGTGAAAAAATCGCCTCGGACCAAAACCGGGCCTAGGCGCGCTAGGCGGCCAAAAGTTGACTACAGTGTCGTGAGATTTTGAGGTCTTAGGCAAAATTTTAGGATGTCTTAATTTAATGTATCATTAATCCTCATTTTAATTTATAGCTTTTGAGCTATAAAATCACTTATCAAAGTTTTATAATCAAACAATTTTAACATTTCATTCATTAGATAATATAGCTAGTTTGTTCAATCTATCTTGTAATATATTTGATATCGAATAGGGTTTAATCAATTTTAGTTTTGAAAAATTTCTTCTGTTGGTAACAATAATCACACATATCGTCAATAATATCATGTACACAATGCATATATTTGAAAATAAATATAATCTGGTATAACTTAAATATTTAATACATTTATTGGAGTATTAATTTCTTTTGTTAGTACTTTTTTCAATACCTTCGTCAATTATGAAAATAAATTATGATCATCAATGTCGACATACTCACTATAACTAGAAGTTTGTAAGATTAATATAATATTTTTTCAATCCATCACCATCCATATTTCTAAATGTTGTTCAAACCGACCCTCAATACAAGAAGATAATACAAAAAGACTCTTCAACTGAATGCGTGATCTTTTCACTAATATGAGGATAATAGAAATAAAAATCTCATGTCAATCAAAGAGAGTAGTTCAATTTTATATTTTTGTTATAAAACAAATAAATAATATTATATTATAATAACAAGAAAATGCCTTTTCAATTTTGTGTCATAACATTAATTTTGCATTTTTAACTCCAATAAACACACACACACATATATATAAAACCATTAAAATTACTTGTTTAATTGGGGGCCATAGGTAGTCGTGAGGCCTTAGGCGGCCGCATTAATAACCTAAAGGCTCCCACAGCTCTAGTTGGTCAAGAAAGAATAAAAAAATATTATTGTTCCTAGACAGATAGATGCCCGATAAAGTGCTTAGTCACTGGGCTGTCGCCCGATTAGTGTCAAATAATTTCTACGTGCTTGCAAAATACACATTACTTCAAAACATTATGAAAAATATTTTTTTTTTATTTCAAATGGTAGTATTTCATATAAAATGTCATTTTAACTTGTTTTATTCATTTCTCTTTTGTTTCGTCAAAATTGAAGGTCCAAATATAATATTAATGTCTGGTCATTTTATAAGCCAACATTGAGGCCGTCTTAAATTATTTGAAAAGACGCAAGTGGGACAAATGAAAGATTCTAATTTCATGGACTTAATTTCTCTTAGAATGAATGTATGCATTTGGGGTTATGGTCTTATGGATGGTGTAGTAATAAAATAATTAAGTTATGACATCAAGGTTGCTCCTCACAAATTTGGTAAAATACATTGCTTATTTCGAAATAAACTTATTTGTTACTTTTTGAGGTTTTAATTTATGTCATCAAGATTGCTCCACACAAATTTGGCTCTCTTGGTATCTTCAGAAAATAATATTATTTGTTATTTTGATGTTTTATTTATTAGAATTACTTATTAAAGTCATTTTAAATCTTGTACAAACGGTTTAATTTGTAAGTTTTTGTACGTGTACCACATGCATGCACACATTATTATTGCAACATATGTCCTCTATATAAGATCGAAGAATCTAAAATGATGTTTCATTTTCTATTTCACCATACAAATGATTACCACATGTTTTTCTAACAGGTATCACTTGCCTTATAAAAACACACAATTTATGCATGAAAACTAATATGGTAATTATTATACACTTGCCGATCAATCATGTATCGGAACAAGAGATGAAACATCATTTTGGAATAAGATGGTCTCATTTTTTTTTTTTTGTATTGTTTAGTTAACAAGACAGTAAATTGGGATCAAACCCATTTATCAACTTCCTTGAATTGTTTCAAGAAACTTATATCAAGTGTAATTGTTTTAACACAAATTGCAAATTCAGGGCATTGCCCTGTAAATTCAGAATCCCCAAGCTGGAACATATATATTACAGAAATGTACAAAAACATACACCAAAGCATTTGAATATGTGAAGGATATATTATGTTATATATGGTCATCAAGAAATGTAGTACAAAGAATTTGGGAGCTTGAATGTTCTTTTGGCAGTTGGAGTTCCATCAAAACTGCTCCATTGATCACCAATAATGCCCCATATGCGGTACCCATCCTTTACCAACCTCTTTCTTGCTTCGGCCTTGTAATTTTGTACTTTCTTGTTTTCATCTTCAAGACCCCTAGTCCAAGTAAAAAGTACACGAAGTTCAATCAGATCAAAAAATAAAAATAAGGGTTAACTACAAAAAAAAATATTCCAGGTTCATCTAATTACAAAAAGACCTAGATATCTTTCAAAATTATAATTAACCCGTTGATATTTGTTTCTACTTTACAAATTATACCCCAGACGTGGTAGTTATTAAGTAAAATACATACCTCAGACAGTATTTGTAATACCTGAAAGGGAACATTAGTAACTGTAATTTTGAAAGAAAATAGTTTTTTGTAATTAGGTTAAATCTCATGGATAGATTTTGTGATTTACCCTAAATATAAATCCATGTTAAGACCCTTTGATCAAGGCTGGAGGCAGGGGGTTGCCCTAGGCCCATCCTCCCCACCCCCCAAGTTTATTGTAAACAGAAAAAAAAACAGTAAAAATTAAAAAAAAAATTAATTAGAATTTATATGATTTTTTTAGTTTTTATCTGGCCGGCCCACCCCACTTCCGTGTATCGGCCTACCCCAATATTTTTTCTGGCTATGCCATTGCCTTTGATGATCACTCAAATGCTACTTGGATAACTAATTGTGCCACAGATGGTGTTAAGACATAGATACGATGAATTATATGATCCATAAGTCATGAATTCCATATGCACATTTTTTGAGAGAGATGCTAAGAGAGTGTTTGCAAAAAAATTGCTTTTAAAAGAAGTTATTTATTTTAATAGAACTGAAATGTAATTGACAATCAGAAGTAGACTTTGCAAATAAAAAATGAGAGTTAAATAACAAATATTGTTTGATGAACAAGTTGTAAATGCGCTTTTACATTTTTCAAAATGAAACCAAAAGCAAAATCAGAAATGTAAATCACTCTTCCTTACTTTTAGATTCTGATTAAATTATAAACTACATTTTAAACTATTTTTGTTTGAAGTATTTGCAAACACTCCCTAAAAACGTCATATCTGATTTGATAATTTCTGAATGCCATTAGCAAACTATAAGCAAGCTTACCTTAATACAAGGCTAGACCATCCATGATACCCTTCCTTGATTAGGTTGTCTACAGTGGCATCTCTTAAAGACTCCCTTCGAGTTGAGATCAAAAAGATGTTAAACCCCTTTTCTTTTATCTCATGGAAAAGTGTTAGTGTATGGTCAAGTGCTGGTGCTTTACTCTTCTCCATCCATTCTTCTAGAGATGTAACATTCAGCTTATGTCCCCTACAAACAATCTCATCCCAATAAAATAATATTCAGATGACACCATCATGTACACGTGTCATTCATCCAATACATGAAATAGGGAGTGGAGAAAGTGGAATAAGGAATCCCAATCCATTCAGAGTAGCTGACATATTGTTTGATCATCAGCCAAATCTTGTCTTGTTGATTGAATGACAAATGAAAAAAATAAAAATGATAATTACAAAAACCACCCTTGAATTTTGACCTAATTACAACAAAACCCAATTATTTTTAAAAATTACAGATACCCTTTAAATTACAGAAAACTCAACTATCTTTTGAAATTACAAACACCCCCCTTACTTTTCTTCACAAAGACCCCTCTTAGATTTGCTTTCTTAACAAATACCCCCAATTTAGAATGTGATTTGTAAAACAAGAAACCACTATCAAAGGGATATTTGTAATTTCAAAAGATAGTTGACTTTTTCTGCAATTAGTCTAAATATCAGGGGTATTTTCTGTAATTAACCCAAAAATATACTAAAATTTCTTCTTGAACCAAAATAGCAATGGTATCCACATTATGAATGTGGGTGGGCCCACATGGCCGTAAACGATCAGAGTGTTTTCGTCGGGACAACCAACTACTCTAATGAGGTTTTCTAACAAGGTTTCATTGATCTTAGACTACACCAAATCTAACATAGAAATCAATGTAAAAGTACCACATTCTTGTGTTACTACACAATCAAACACTCAAAAATTGGTAAAAAGTTTTGCAAATGTAAAAACTTACCCAAATCCATGTTTCTTGAAGTAAGGCACGGTGGATATTAACGTGTCATCAACATCAAAGATCCATGCATCTTTTCCATCTCCTTTCAAACTACAGAAGCTACTAAGGTAAAGTTGACATTCTTCGACAGCCCTTTGACAATCAGCCTTGTACTGAGATGAAGTCATGTATTTCCCTATATATTCAATGCATTCTTGAGGGACAACCTCAAATCCCCTTATATTGTTCACCTCAACATTGATCCTCCAGCTCTCACAATAGTTCTTCAAGCTAATACCAGAAACAGCTTTCTTTCTTAGGTTCAGAATGTTCCAATCTGCTGAACATAGGCCAATCAGCAGGGTTAATAACATAGCCAATAGGAATAAGCTGTTTCTTGCCATGTTCAGAGAGAGAGAGAGAGAGAGAGAGAGAATGTTGAGGAAAATGGCAGAGGATTATTTGTTTGTTTTAATTGTCACATGGGGATGTGGGGTACTGTTATCACATCCTGTCTTTGACATTCATATGGTTTAGGTGGAATTATTGTGAAGGATTTATTAGAATTGGTTTGGGCTATTATGATGTGTGATTTTTTATCAATCATTTGCATGATTTAAGGGTTGGACCCCTCTTATTTATATTGCTAGTGCCTACTGAATTTGTGATTGTTGTCAATTGTCTTATTGGCATTATATAAAACATTTATAAAATATATCCAATCTATATATACAATCAGATGCGGATCTAGGGGGCTCGGCCCCGGCGCGCCCCAATTTTTTTTATGTCCCGTTTTTTGTATAGGAAAAAATTATATGTTTTTTAAAGGGGAAAAATAATTAAACTAAGGGGAAAAATAATTTGGGCTAGGAGTAGCCAAGTCGGCTGGCTACGCTCCTTTATACAATCTGTAGTATGAATTCAATCAGTTGAACTCTAACTTAAAAAGAAGATGGAGCAAAAATGTAAGAAATAAATATAAACTGAAATTTAGTAATCAGAAAAATATTATCATAAATGACAAGTTATCTATAATTGGCAATAAACAAGTTTTGATTAAGATTGTTTTAGAAAAATAGAAGAGTATCACTGACTATCTATATATATAAATTAAATCTTATTTATTTAAGTTTAAAACATATAAATCCTAATTAAGATGAACATGCATGATTCAAAATTACAGACCAGATTCGGATGTTGATCGAATCCGAATTTAATTGGGTCAAACCCAGTTAAATATGCACAACCTTTGCTTCAAAATAGTATAAGTTAAACAGAATTGGATACAACTGTAGAACACGGCTTCTCCTTTATCATAATTAATTGAGTAAATAATTAGCAAAAAGTAACAGCCATGATGATAACATTAGTACTATTCCACCCACTAATTTCAAACATCATCATTACCATGTGTTTCACTATAAAACATAAATCAAATAATGAAGGTAGTCAAAATCAATTTCAGCTATTATAGTAGAGTAATATTTTCCAATAGTAGTACTATATAACATACTATATTTGTATATTTTCCAAATCGTCTCTAAATTATAAATGAATTTTAATTTTTTAAACTAACATTTTAGAGACTGACTATGTCGTCGGCATGCGACGACCCGCTCTCGCCGCTCCCATGATATTTTTCATAGTTTGAGCTTTAGTGACTATGTAAATGCACAAGGAGATGTGATATTTACCCACTAAAAGGGGTTGATATTCCATCAACAGGCATCCACAAAGCTTATACTGTGTGCGGGATCAACCTTGTCCTCTAGTGGTTGAGACATGTGTTGTAAGGGTGAATGACCCGAGTTCGATCTCATACGAGTGTGTGTCCCCTCCCCAAGTTCCCCCATTGTATTAAAAAAGAAAGGCTTATACTGAGTGCCATTTTTGCATTTGGAGGAGGTGGCAAGTGCTCTTTTGAAAAGAAATCAGTCAACTTTGGTATTGATACCTTTAGATCACCATCTGAAAAGAAGACATTGAAAGTATTGCCCTAAAATCAATTTGCTTGCAATAACTTCAGCATTTAGACATATTATAAGTGGATGCTAAAAAAGGGCACGGCCATTGCATGTGAATAACAGTAAATTATACATGCTAAGGACATTTCGTGAAATTCCGTTCATCCCTGAATAATTCTATGGCATAATTTATTATGTTAATACATCATGGTAGAATATCAAGTAAATATAATTATTTGTCTCATCCCTTTTTTCTTGTTTATATTCATAATACAAATCTACTCATTATACATCACTAATAGCTCGATTTACTTTCAAATTAGCTAGATACTGATTACTTATATTGATTGTGAACACTATGTTTTGAAAACTACATTTAAGCTTACATTATAATAGTATCTATAGTTAACGTAAAATTAAAACTAGCATTATTATTGATTTACATAATAATACTAACCTCTATTATTACCTTCAACTTAACAAGCACCACCAAAGACCACTGATATTGCCTATCAATCACTATGTCGAACTTTCTTTCCTCATTGGCTCTTTGATTCATCTATGCTTATCTTACTAATCTACCATTGCGAAATTGCAAGTTATGAAGTAGTTAAGAAAGTTATTCTTTTTTTATATTTCTCTAATGTGTGTAAATAATAAATGATAATAGTATTTATAACTTAACCAAGGGACAAATAAACATAAACTAAGCAACCAAGCAGGTGGCATGAATCAAATAACGAAATCAAGCAAGATAACAGTAGTATGAAATTTCATTTAATTCAATAAGAACAAAAAGGGCGGGATACCTTTTAAGTACATATCAGTGCTGTCATTTTGGTGCCATCGCTAGTGGACTAAACAACAGGCTCGACCTTGTGGTGGAAAATGGAATTACCCATATTAATGCTGGCCATGACCATGTTGTCAAGGCAGGTAGAGAAAAGCATGTTGAGCCCCTCCTTAGTCCCCTTATAAATATGATGTAAAGGTATTTTTCGCAGTCACCAACAATAGCAGACATTAGCAAACACCGCAAACATCTTGAATTTGTTCCCAGCCATTCCACTAAATCCTGTACACAGAAATGAGTTACAAAAACGTAAATAAACAGTAGATTTGCCAATACAATTGAAAAAATTAAATCAACAAAAAATACGAGTAGCATTTCAACGACAGAATCGAAACTCTTTATATTTAGGCTGCTTTCGCTTGCCTTCTCCCTATTAATATATGTGACCCACATATGAAAATGAAAACAGAGGAAAATGAGGCACCAGTGTCTCCCATGAAAAGAGAAGAAACGAGCCCCTCCAATCAAAACTGCAAACGAACAATGCATGCAAGTAGTTACAATTGGAAGCTCAACACCTCATATATACATAAAAATACAATAATCAAGTAGGAAAAGTTTATTTACAAATGGATATCTCACCAATTATACAAGTGGCCAGCACAATCATCCAACAGTGGTGGACCCTGATGCGGCATGGGATCTACAGATATGAAAAATGTAAAGGCACCAAATTCTCTCAGCCACCTCACCTAGAAATATTATCAACAATAGCCATCACGTTTTCAAGTTCGAGGCTTACTAAAACTAGAAGCAAAACTTATTTCACAAAAAGATATTCAGTGTAGGCATAGAGCTTTCACCTGAAAAACGAGCAAGTTTATCTTGAAGACATAAAGTGACACTAGATAATTTCATCAAAATGTCCGCTGCATTACCCTCTCCGTCTCAAATTTAATCATGTTTGCTATATAATACAAAGTCAAACTATCGAATCTTTCTGGCTAACTTACATAGTATTTCTTGGACAAATCAATAGTACGAAATTTCCAAATCTTGAAATCATTATAGTTATTTTATTGATTGATACTTCAAAATTAATTAACTAAATTGTTCACAGTTGCATTTGATGATTCAGATAATAAACAGCAAATAAGCCATTCAATAATAACATGACATTCATTTGAGAAGAGACAGTATTACAATGTTAAATAACTTAAAGCACAGCAAGAATACGGAATCCAAAGAAACAAGAAAAATGAAGCTTGCCAGTTAGATATTGAAAAGAAAAAAAGTGGACAGGGAGACATGAAGAGAGAATTAAAGGGACTGACATTCCCTATGTTCCACAGCATCGGCTATGCAACTGCAGCACCTGCACAAGAATGAAAACCATAACAACGAGCTTACGATCCAATGTATTTGAATAAAATTCATTAACAACCTAAAAGAGACGTTCTATCAACCAAGTGACCAACCTGGTTGCCGAAGAATTTCCTCTGAATCGACCCTCTAGCTCACAAAGATATGATCTGAACAACCGTGACCTATAAACAATAGATAGCAGGAAAGCAATCCCGTAGAGGTTCCAGAAATATTACGACATTATGTGAGGGAAAACATTTAGCTGTAGTAAAATAATTTTATTTTAGAAAGAAAAAGTACCATGAAGGAATTGCGACTGCTGCAAGGACTGGGGGTAGTTTCCATAGTTGGTTGAGTTGACTGCTGAGTAACACTTCTAGATAGTCTATAACACTTTTTTCCTGATTCAAATAGATAACAAGGAATCTAAAAATTACTGAAAGTACAATGGAATTGCTGGTTGTATTGATAGCTGGAATGATATACAATTGCGGAGAAGCAAAAAATGCGGACCACCAACAAACCATCCAAGCTACATGATTCAGATAAGTAGACATCATAGAAGGGAACACATCATTTAACTTTAATAACCAGTTATTGAAATTGCTTTTTTGTGGCAATGTCAACTTAAAAATTGGCATTTTCAAGTTCCTGAGATGCAATAGTCAGAATGTGCATCTTAATGGTGTTCCATTGTTCCAGGCTGTGTTATGCTATGGTTATGTGGAGGTTGAAGGATATATTGACACAAAATGACCAGATATCCTTTTGAGAGGAGATCAACAATATAAAATTTATTTTATTAATGGAAATCTTCTATATTGGAAAGCAACAGATAGCGGTGGCCAGGTTCAGTAATCAATCTAAGAATTAGGCAAAGGCAATGGAACAGAGAACATGATAATTTCTCTGGTCACAGTTAATGGAGAAATTAACACAGAATATCCCACATGCTCTAGATTCGTACAGTGGCAACCAAGAAACCCTTCCACATCACATCCTGTTTTTAATTGGGGAAAAAAAATTAACAATAAGAGTCTGAGAGAGGACTGTCACATTGATCATAAAATAAGTCGCATAAGACAATTCTTACTTCTTTAACAACTAGAGATCATAAAGATGTAACAAGCAGGAAGTTTCATATTGGGAGAACTGCTACTGTATTAATACATAACTGGGAGACTTAAAACAGAACACTCCTCCAGTTCTTTCTACGGCTCTCCCCTTTTCCTTCTCACTCCTCTCTACTTAGCTTTACCTAATTTACAGAATTATCCAATCCCATCCAGCATGTATGCTAAACTGCAAATAAGCAACAGTTCCATTTTCCACAGAAAGAAAACTGATGGGCAAACCAATTGCATAAAATAAAAATCTCAATCTCAAGTACGTAAAGTGTACGGACTTTCCAGGTGTTTCTCATAGAGACCCGCACATTTCAGGATTTAGTGTTCAAAAAGAGTAAATGGAGATCCACTAAAAAGAGCAGACTGGAGCAAAAATGCTCCCAGTCAGTAAGCAAATCCAGCTCACAAACTTCTTATTCACCAATATATCAAGATAAAAGGCCTGCAATGATGAAATATACCTTAGGATTTATGAGGCCTTCTTTCAGGAAAAGGTTTAGAGACTTTCCCAGTTGTAAGTTGAACACTTCATGATAGAGCCTTGAGATGGTTAGGGAATCGTATGAAACTGACATCAAATGTTCAATTAGACCACTCCATCTATCTGCAATACACCCTAATAACAAGAGCTCCTGCCATGAAAAAGAAGTATAAGGACATATTACCATGAAATAGAAACTTACAGCAATACATTTCCTATAACACTCCAGTCACTATATCTTAAACTAAAGAAGTAAAAAATTGACCAATCTAAGTAGCACATCAAGATTTTAGCAAACCACCATCACAAACAAGCTCTTCGCAAAAAGTTCCGTTTCTTATTGTCATAATTAATCTTTGTATGAGTTAATAAATGATTCATTATCTAGAAGGTTATGAATTTGTAAATATCTGCAGAGAACAGAAGAATGGGACTGTTTTTTGTGATGCTCAATAAGCTAATAAAGCAACAGGAGATTTCTAGTTATAATTGATAGCTTATAAGTTGGAGGAAATCTGAAAGTTTGATGGAAAAAGTGATATACTATTAGCGATGATGTTACCATTCTAGTTAATAAGAGACTTCTTGTTATAATTCAAAAAAGTTAATAAACATAATTGGAAATTTATTTTTAAAAAAATTAATGTTGCACAGAATGGTCGGCAAGCTTATTTGTCCATTGAGTTATTAAGAAAAGAATACAACAGGTTTTCACCATCAAATGCTTAATTTAGTATTAATTATGTAAAAACACATCTAAAAAAATAGCATAATAGCCCACTTCATTTTTCAGAGCTACCTAATTTGGCATAGAGCAAAATACTAAATCATAGAAGACACTAAGTTATAGAATAATAACAATCGCCAGGTTAGACTTCAGGGGGCATGTCTAGACCAAAATGTGGCTGAAGACAACCATAGGCCATAGCCTTAAGGCCATTCCCATGTCTGTCCTCTCTGCAGGCCATTTATTTTGTCTTCCCTGCTTATCACAGGGCAATGAAATTCCGTTTCAGGAAGGAATTTCCCAAACAAAAATAATAATATGTGTTTATTTGATGGGAGTGTTCACTATAAGAATGTATTATCGAGTTCCTGTCACAATAAGCTTTAATCTAACATTTTTCCTAAAAAGGAAAAACATTCAGAAAGTTCTATGTGTAACGAACCAATAAAGACATATGTAAAGGGAGGTTCTGGTCCCGAATCCGGTTAAGGATCGGGGAAACAAAATATATTGTAGTAGACTAGTAGTCCACCAAAAAACATATGGTGGAGCCTCTAACCTAAATCTTAATGTCCTAAGTTCATTAATTATGTTGAGATACAATGCTTGAACACAGTGCAGGAGAAAAAGGCAGATGGCATGTTCATCTGTTGAAACTACTTCATGTGACATGAATTAGCCTCTTCTATTATGCAATGATTCAAACATTCAGATAGGTATTATGCTAGTAATGATAAATAAGGAAAACATTCAATTTTAGGTAAAAGTTTAACTGGCTTACAATTGTTTCACACAAATCATCAGCCTTATCTGAAATATTTAGTCGTTCGAACATTTGAGCCCATTGGCCTTCTGGCGCGGAACAAATCAAATTGGCACCTGATATCAGCCTTATAGTTCGTTTGTCAAGCATATATGATAAGCTTCTTGATCTCCAACGGCTCCAGACAATTGATTCAACCGGCAGCTCCTCTGAGCTTTAGGGCAATAGCAACAAACAAAACTAAAAATTACATTAGAAAACACAAAAGGTTGGGCAATGACTTTCTGACAAGAAGTTCACATCAGATGTATTAAAATATTTGTCAATAGTGGAAGAAAGCAGGCCCTGCTATATCTGCCAGTGTGAATTTTAAACTTCCTCTGTGAAGTTGCTAAATGAGTACTTTTTCACGGTGCAATGATTATTTAGTACCCAGGACACAAGAGTCTAGGGGCATCGTTTTGTTTTGGGTGTTCTAGGAGAGTGTTTTGGGAAAAACTAATGGAGAATGTGTGTATTTGGAAAAAAATGTATTGGAAAATGTATGTATATTTGGGAGAATAGATGGAGAATGAAAAGGGAGTTGGAAACATTAATTGTGAACATTGACAAACCAGATACTTAAAATATAATTATTTTCTCAGAGCATGTCAGTTTATCAACAGAAATTTCTAAACAAGGCAGCTTGAACACAAAAATGCTCCCTTCTAAACACATTATTGTATCTGGGTGGTAACAAGTTGTAAGATTGAAAAACTAAAGAAAGAGAGTATTCAGAGTTCAGCAAATAACCACCACCAACCAAGCACAACTACTTTCAAAGTTCAGAAAGTCGAGCAATTACACTAAACGTGCGAATGCTTTGTTGGTTCTGAGTTTGAGGTATTCCCAAGCTCATCATGCGTTCCTTGTCCTATAATTTTCCAAAGGCATTCCAAGCCAGTCTCCGCTGCAGACAAACATGATACTGCCAGTTGCCTTCTCCCAAGTTGCTCAATAGCTGACACACTAAAATCACCATCCACCCATTTGTCATGTTTCCCAGTGGGAACAGCATCTGGCGGTGAAATATTGGAGAACTCCATGAAATTTCTACTCTCACTTAAATTCTCGCCTTTTGAAGGAATTCTCATTAGTTTTTCAATATAGACATCAAGGCAATCATCGTCTATCATCTTAAGCTTGCTAAAGTCCATCTCAACAGATGCTGTTAATGCAGCTTTTAAATGTTACTCTCTCAGGGTAAAGTATGAATTAAAAGCTTTAACAGAAGATTCCTCGCTCTACCAAGAGTGATACATGACAAAGGAGCAAGACCCTGCTTAAAACAGGTTGAAAACAACATCAAAAAGGAATTCATAAGGAACAGATAAATCAACAACCATCAGTAGGACTCAAAAAACTCTTAACCTGAGGGAAATAAGGATTGCTTGTCAATTCACATAAAGCAGCATCAAGCTCTTTAACGGAGTCTTGATAATCGACCGAACTTGTCAGGTCCTTGGACACCTAATTGTGCAATTGAGGAAATACTAATCAATATAACATTGGAAATCAAACAATCAACTTGATATTAGAAACCCAACTGGTTTCACTCAAATTCCAAAGGTTTTATTTCCTTCAAATTCCCATTCGCAACCATGAATCTCTAGATAACTCAAAACCATGAAACAAACACTCGATAAAACAAACTTACATTCTCAAGAAAGAGCGCCCATTCGAAGCATTTCTTGATGTTGCGGGAGTCCCAATGCGCGAGACGGCCAGTTGATTGATACCCAGAAGCCAAAATCAACATATCAATGAAGTTTTTAATCAACTTCATCAAATCTTCCATGGATAATTCAGGGTATGACCAGACCATCTTCTCGTTCTGAAAATATTCGAACCCTTACTTACGGCCTCTTCGATTCTACTGATGAATTCTGACTTCTGAGAGAGAGTTTTGAGTTTTCCCGCGCTATAACAACCCTTCAGAATCTTCTTATCTCTGAAAGAGCCGTACGTGTTGACTGTTGAACTGAAGTCCACAGCCCAATTTCTTATACTGGGCTGAAGCCCACAGCCCAATTTCTTCTTACTAGGCTGAAGCCCACAGCCGGATATAGGAAGTTATATTATCTAAATCTAAAATAATCAAATATCCCTTCCAAAAAAATCAAATATATGTTTCCTAAAAAGAAAATCAAATATATGAAGTGAATGTGAAATTTGTGATGTTTTTTTAAGCAGAAGGTCCTGGTAGGGGTGGGACTAGTGGCCAACCGAGCTACCATCAATTCCTAAATTTGGGATATTTAAATATAAATATTTTTTGTTTATAATCTATTTTGGTGTTTTAACATTTAATGGCTAACTCCATTACAAACCATTGCATGTTTGGATAGTTGTTAGAAAGTTCACTTTTTTCATCAATGGATTAATTCCAGTTATCTCATGAATAAAATTAAATGTGAGTCTTTTGAGTCTGTAGAACAATGTCAAGCATGATCATGGATCTATCTAGTTTTGAATTTGGAGGCTAGAGAGGACTGGAATATAATTTGGGAGAATATGAATAAACTCTTTTACCTTGCTGGTCTACTAATATTTTAAATTTATTTAAAGGTCACAAAATATTCCTAAAAGAAATCCAAGAAAGAAGCACAATTTAGGCTGGATAATCTGGAACATCAACTTCCGTGTTCCAAACCCATAAAAGGAGTTTTTGCAGACACTAATTTATCAGGGCTCAAGTGATTCACAGCTTAGAAGTTGACAATGTTTACAAATAAAATCCAAAAGTTGAAAAAATAGATATTTGTAAGAGTGTTTGGAAGAAAACACACTTTGAAAATTAGTTAGGAAGATGAAAGACAATGTGGAATTTTAAGGATAAAAATATAAAAAACAAATTTCTGATTTGAAAAATATCATAAAAACACTTTTCTAAAAGTAGAAGCACCCCAAACTAGCTTTTAGACTTTGATTAAGAGGGTGTTTGGCGAATTTATAAGCTCTTCAAATACATTTTATAAGATGTTGAGAGCTTATAAGTTGTTTGAATTTGTTTAGTAAACCTTTTAAAAATATTTTATAAATGTTAGAAGCTTATAAGTTGTTTTTAAAAATAAAAATAACCCCCAACTTTTTTTTTTCAAAATAATATTTTATTTTGACAACTACTTTTAATTTTGATCATTTTAATTACAAAATTGCATTACTAACATCTTTAAAGCTCCACCATCTTATTTTATTCAAACACTTCTTAAAATAATAACTAACATTTTATAAGAAATAAACTTAGCCAAACACCCTCGAAATGATGTAGAAGCAAAAACTAATATATTTGCAAACTCTCTTTTTGGTTTTTTCCAACTAAGAAAATCACTTCTTTTAATGTTGGCAATTGGCAAAACACTCCCAAAATGATCTCCATTTCGCTATTGAACAACACAAACATTGCGTTAATGGCCCACTACCTCGTGTAGATAAAGGCCACAACATCTTTAACCTTAAAGGTCATTTGTGCCAAGATAAAATCTCTACAACAGAAGAAAATAGCCACCCCGCCATCAAACATCAGAATACCTAGCAATTTCAGAAGCTAATAAGTGTGGATAACTGCAATCAAACAAAAATATCATCCAAATATGAAATTGAGCTTCACTACCATAAAAACAATAATTTGTTGATATCCAAACAACAAAAGTCCTTAGCTCGTACAAAAATCCCAGAGATAAAAACAGCTTTCATCTCTCTAAGATATAAATAGTTTTAGTTAAAAGACTCTGATAACAGAAACAAGCGCAAAAATATAAGATCGCAAACTTCTATCTCTAGACGATGGCATTGGCAGCACTGGCAATCCTAGGCCACAGATCAGCACACTCCTTTCCAATGGGGCCAGTGATGGCAGAACCTTCAAACAACAGCGCCAGAGAAAGTATAAGACGGGGGAAATGATACTATATAGAACACATTGAAATATACATAGATAAGAATAAAAAGATCAACGACAAAACATTAGTATATATATAGTGTGTAATACGAGAAGAATCTTAAATGGAATACCTTTCATTTCACCCTTAGGATTCACAATGACCCCAGCATTATCTGCGTATACAGAAAACACAAATTAGACTAAGTTTCATGGTTAACTGAACATGTTAAGCAATCAGCACCATCAACAGAATTTGAAACCCATTCATACATAAACGACATGAAAAATTATCGTGGCTTTCCAACTATCTAGATAACAAATCAGGGTTTATTCCATGCTACCCACTTGAGTAGCTACCCAAGTGGGTTCATCACCATTGGATGAGCACACACACATACACACCCACATGGGTTTGTGCTCATCCAATGGTGATGAACCCACTTAGTATGTGTGTGCTCATCCAATGGTGATGAACCCACTTAGTATGTGTGTGCTCATCCAATGGTGACGAACCCACTTAGGTAGCAACCCAAGTGGGTGGCATGAAATTTACCCAAATCAGTCACAATCTTAACTATTGCATATAGTAATTAGTTACAAGTGTCCCACATTAATTTCTGTTTAATGTGTCCCACATTGAAAAAATCACTTTTAGCTAGCATACATATTCAAGCATTTGTCCCACATTGCTTTTCATTGGACTTGGGAGCTTTTGGTGGAGAGATAAGTGCAAGATTGGCAAGTTTAACCAAGCTTCGCATTTTACTCCTTATTGCAGAGAAACACCAAAAAGAGCATCACAATTCAAATTTTGTATAAATAGCTTCTTCTAAGTTCTAGCAATAGGTAAGTTTTTTAACATTCCTGGACCAAAAATCAACTCTACATCTCCTACTCCTAAACTCAGCATATTTTCGCTACATGTGTTCTAGCATGCATATTTGAACGAGATATATCTCGTAAATCAGTCTCATCTAACAAGTCATTGCTTGATTCTGATTTCTCAATATCTGTAATGATATTAACATAAAATATAATATACGTACTATTATCATTGAGTATAAGAAATCTATTGGTTTTATTTGCTACTTCTTTTGAAATTCAAAACTCAGTAAAGGCCTCATCCCAGTCTTAAAAATAAAGATAACTTAATGTAAAGAAATCACTAACAAATGTATATGTATACAAATACAAAATTTGAACCGTGAAGTTATTTTGGTGGTGTTTCCTTCATAACAAGGAGGAAACTCGAAAGCTTGGTAAAACTTATCAAACTTTCACTTAATTATGCACCAAAAAGCTCAAAGCAATGTGGAACAAATACATGAACATATGTATCAAGGAATGTTTCCAATATGATATGCATTAAAGGCTGAACGAAATCAATTTAGGACACATAAATCATATGTAAGTAACTCGTACAACACTTAACATGTTGTATGTGAATCACACACAAGATTACATTGAAATGCCTAAAATTGTATCAAATTCTATACAAAGAAAAGGAAAAAGGAGTGACAGCATCTAGATTACAACTTAAAGGCCCTCAGACATAACATTCTGAAAACACACTGGTATTTTCAAGGAAAACAATACTATTTCAAAAAAATCTCGTATTACGTAACAAGAAAAAATTACTAATTACAAAATGATTTACGTACATAGACAATACCACAACAAAAAAAACCTTAATGCAAAATGTAACAATAATACCATAGCATGCACAGTGATATATGAAACACAAAAACATAAAAACACTAGCAATATAAGTAAATCCCAAAGCTCGAATGCTACTACCTTCGAAGTACATGTAGACTCCGTCCTTTCGGCGCCAGGGCTTGCGCTGGCGGACGATGACGGCGGGCATGACCTTCTTACGGAGATCAGGCTTACCCTTCTTCACGGTTGCCATAACCATGTCACCGACGCAGGCGGAAGGAAGCCTATTGAGGCGACCCTTGATCCCCTTCACCGAAATGATGTAGAGGTTCTTCGCACCAGTATTGTCGGCGCAGTTCACCGTCGCCGCCACCGGTAGACCCAGCGACATCCTGAACTTGTTCCCGCGGATCCTCCGCGTCCTGTGCGCACATAAAATTATTAATAAACACTTAGATATTTTGATAACATGAAGAATAGTTCGATCTAGGAATTGTAAGAAATGGATTAGGGTTGTACCTCGTTTCGACATTCTTGCTGCCTTGCTGGATTTTTCTCCTCTCTCTACTCCTCTCCCACTGATGAAAATGAAGAGTGAGGAGGCGCTAGGGTTTTATGTGCGGCTAACCAGAGAGCTGATGTGGGCTAGGGTTTTGGGTTCAAATCATGGGCTGAAAATATTATGTGCTGAGGGTTATTAGGCCCAATGTATATGAGCTTGGGAGGACACTATTGCCCCACATTAATGGAGAAAAATAACTTTTTGTACTTTTAGGCATTTTTTGAACAAAATTATGTTCCTGTTAAATTTTTCGGATTTTTTTACGTTGTTGTTTCAAGATTATATTGAACATATTTCAAACATGTTTCATCTAATAAAATTTCAGTGAAAAATAAATTTTGCCCCCGTAAATAATTAAATTTATACTTGGAAATTTATAAAAAAAAAATATACACATAAAACAACACATATTAACACATATTAAAACCAAACAAATTGAAAATAATATAGAAACAACATGAATAAAAAAACATAATTGAATGTTTGATCTAATGCATGAAAACATAGAAAATATGGAAACAACCCGGAAACAATATAGAAACAAACCACAAACAATATAGAAAAACCATATGAACAAAAAAAGCTTTAAAACTAAGAAAAATTGTATTGAAACATCGAAAACTACGTGAAAAAACAAAGAAACATCATAAAAACATTAAAAACAGTTTGGAAACACCAGAAACAACATAAACAATATTGAAAACATTACATGAATAAAAAGAGCTTAAAACTAGGTAAAAATTGTATTTACACATTAAAACTACATGGAAACAAAAAAAAATTATTAGAACAACATTAAAAATATTATAGAAACAACACATAAACAATAGAAACAATATACAAAACAATACATGAACAAAATACAATGTAAAAAATAGGTAAAATTTGTTTTGAAACATTAAAGCAACAAAGAAACAACCAAGAAACAAATTTGAACAAAGCAATACGAGAACAAAAAAACGGAAAAAACGTAAAAATGACCAAAAAAACATGCAAGAGCGTAAAAAAAAAAATTAGTACAAAAGTGATATTAGTGTAAATAGTGTCTTTTTTCAAAAGTTAAGGTATTTCACGGATTTCTAGCCCATTTTTCTTGATTAATCCAATGCTTTTGATTTTCCCTCGAGCTTCATTTCCTCCAAATATAACCTTTGCTCCTTTTTCTTCTCTGAAATCGGACATATGACTCTTGTTCCCTATCGTGTGTCTAGAACAACCACTATCTATGTAACAGGTTTCTTGGCACTCAGCGTCCTGTGAACCTGCAATCACATCAAAGTAGTAAGCTTTAGGTACCCATCTTAGTGTGGGTCTTGAGGGTTAGCATTGTAGGGTGATACAACCAACTTATAGTCAAATGGTCTGACTTTAAAGTGGTTGTCATCTCTATGTACCATAATCATAATGAAACTCTCAAAGTAAATAGGAAGTGTATACTCTCAAATCAATTCAATAAGGTAAAACTATCATAAGCTTGCAAATCGTGTAACATCTCTACCACTCAATTGTGCACGATTTAAGAATCAAAGGACTTTTTTTTATTATAATGTAGGCTCTTTGTTTAGGGTGAGAAAAATGTGGATTAAATGACTATTGATAATTAAACCGGCCCAAAGGAGTTCGGATTTTGGCAAAAGCGGTCTTTTTATCCTACATGGATCGCCCATAGGCCAAATTGTCCTACACGACACACGAGGCCCATGTCCCAGTACAAAAAGGTACCTCATATTAATCGTATGTAATTAACTCATAATTAATTATTCTCTATGCATTCATTATTCGTTTACCATCTTAATTTCTCTCGTTCACGTCGTGGCCGACTTGATCGTCGGATGGGCCTCCCCGGTGATTGATATGTGTTTTGCATGTATTTTGGGCTTAATTGTAGTTAGAATTAGTTGTTATGCATGCATTACATGAGTAAAAAGGGTTTTATTTTTTTTGTGGAAAAGGTATTATTACACTTTGCTCGTTTTGTAGGAATTGAATGATAATTGTAGCATTTTGGCAACAATTCGAGCATTGCGGTAAAGAACCGCCGATACTAAAAGTAACGTACAATGTTTGGAGTTGAATCGAGAAGAAGTCGGATGAACAAGGCGAGAAATGAAAGGAAAAGAACAAGTATCGGGTTCAAAGTGCGCAGGCGGCGTGCGCCCCTAGCACGACCCGTGCGCTAGCCAAAACTGAGACTCAAGCTACGGCAGGACGCACAGGCAGGTCGTGCGTTATGCGCACGGCCCATGCGCCCTTCAGTAAAAAGAAGATTCCTGCGGCACCTAGCACGGGCTGGGCATAGGCGCACGACCCATGCGTCGTGCAGGGGAAAACAGAGTTTGATGATTATGAACTAAGTTTTGACCGAATGGAGTACAAATAGAGACGAGGCGGTCACAAACAAGGACACACGAACTTTTACCCTAGAACACGAGAGAAAAGAGCAACCTTCTACCAAAGAATTGGAGAGATTGATCGAGGTCACAACTGCGCACTTGAGGATTGAAGATAGATCGAGAGATCGTCGACATCCCTGAGTTTTCTCATTCCATCATATCATTTACTTTCGATTAGTTAGATATGAATTTGAATAATTTGTCTATGAATTATTTCTTTTCCATGCCTGGCTAAACATCTTGTGATTTCCGGGTTTGGGATTAGGTTAATGGATACTTTTTTTGGATGATTAATTGCAACTGAAGTTATTGTTTTCCAAACTTATTCAAGTACTTTGTTTTAATTCTTGTTTTATCAAAACGCGTTTGGTTTAACTTGCTTTGATGTATTGATTCATAATTCGAAATATGAGTTTCAATACTAGATCTATGAGTACTTGACATGAATATTTGTAAGATTGAGAAGTCTGTGAATATTTGTGAGGATATTTAAATCTTTTGTGCTTTTAGGAGTTGGATATCTCATGTTAAGTAGAGATGCTAGCATAGATATTCCAGTTAATGTTTTTACATACATCTCGAGAAAGAGGGTAAAATACTTTTGTGGTTGTCTTATAGGGAAGAACAATAATAACTTTGGTTGTGATTAATCTGATGATAAAAGGGGATATTAACTGAAACCATAACCCAGGAATCCATTCATCTCCTTGATCTTTCAATCAACAATTTACTTTGTTTATTTTAAGATAAATTCTTGTCTTAGTTTTACAAAACCAATTCACTCAATTCCGATCGTCTGGATAAAAATAAGGATATTACAATCCCAATACTTAGTACATAAATTTATTAGTCTTTGTGGATTCGACCTTGCTAACCCTATCCTATAAACTGCATCGTACACTTGAGGTGAAGCTAAAAATAAGACGAACAAGTTTTTGGCGCCGTTGTCGGGGACTAATTAAATTTTTAGTACTAATATTACGATAAATATAATTATTTTTAATTTAGACATTTTTTTCTTTTTTTTTAATTTGTTGTTTAATTTTACTCCTACTGTATTTGACTTGTTTTCTTTAGTTGGTTCAGGTAGTGCATGAACACTCGATCGAAGCAAGGAGATTAGCACCATTCATACCGGAGGTTGAGGCTTTTGCTAGGCGAATTAGTGCAGCTACTAAACGGACAGAAAGACAGCAAGAACAGGCTATGGCGGACGTAGAAGATAACAACGGAGGCGATAACGGAGTCGACAACGGAGGTAACAATAGGGCCAATAGGGTCAACAATGAGTTACCAGTACCAGAGGTTCCGGCAGTCCAGCAGCAAGCGATTCGCGATTACTTTCCCCCACAGACCAATCGCAACTATGGTGAAATTGCCAATGTCCCAATTAATGCGAATAACTTTGAGCTAAAGCCAACACTAATCTCGATGGTGCAGCAGAATCTGTTTTGGGGTTTCCCATCTGAGGATCCCAATTCTCATCTTGCGAACTTCATGCAGATTTGCAACACAATCAAGATGAATGGGGTGACTGATGATGATATACGTATGCGTCTATTCCTTTTCTCTTTAAGGGATAAAGCTAAAGCGCAGCACCCTAACTCAGGGGAGTGTGAATACCTGGGATGAGCTGAGTCAGAGATTCTTGTTTAAATACTTTCCACCAAGTAAGACACTACAGCTCAAAAGTGAGATAACGCAATTCAGGCAGTTTGACTCTGAGCCACTGTATGAGGCCTGGGAGAGATTCCGGGATTTATTGAGGAGGTGCCCGCAACACGGATTCCCAGAGGATCAGCAACTCTGCTTCTTTTACAACGGGTTGATGGGACAGACTAGGTCGTTTGTAGATGCCGCAGCAGGGAGCGCTTTACTTGCAAGATTCCCGGAGAGGATGCATTCAACTTGCTCGAAGAGATGGCAATGAATAGCTATCGTGGCCCCGAGAGAACTAATGTGAAAAGGGTAGCCAAGTCACCGATTGCAGACCATTAAGGCATTGACAGCTCAGATGACTGCGTTGACCAATCAGTTGAGTGTATTGACGAAGGGGACTAATGGAAACGCGGGTGAAAGTAATGGGGGAGTTCTTCTAGATCCCATGGAGGAAGCAAATTATGTCAATAATCAGAATTTCAACAATTTTTGGAACAATCAGACTCCTACTCATTACCATCCGGGTTTGAGGAACCATGAAAACTTCTCTTATGCAAATACGAAGAATGTGATGCAACCACCACAGGGGTTTAATGTGATAAATGGTGTCATTAATACGGATGCGAAGCCATCTTTAGAGGACATTCTCACCTCGTTCATGGGTGAAATGAGGAACCGGTTCAATAAAGATAAGGCTAAGATAAACAAGATTGAGGCACATATCACGGAGTTGGCCAACACTGTGGGTTCACGATTGAAAAACCTAGAAACTCAGTTGGCGATTAGCAGCGATCATTGGTGGACAACATCATAAGGGCGATTTCCGAGTAACACGGAAGTCAATCCAGGAACGATGTAACGCCATTCGCCCCGAGGAGTGGTACGAAGTACGAGGGGCCAAACATTCTGGGAAGTGACGAAAAAACTGAAGGACGCATGACCCGTGCACCGGAGCACCGACGATCGTGCACAATGCCGAAGGATTCAGAACAAGACACGAGATGCACGACCGTGCGCCACGCACAGCGGGTCATGCGTGGTACAAAGCAGAGAATTTCGAACCTGGAGATGTAGGCACGGAAGCAAAGGGAGAAGTTGAGGTCGAGAATGGAAACAAGGGACAAACGGATGAACAAAAAGAGATTTGAAAAGCTTAAATCTTTCCCTAACTCTAATCTTTCAAAGTTTTCTATACCACTCTCTTTCCCTCAACGCTTTCAAAAGAAAAAGTTAGACGCACAATTTGCTAAATTCTTAGACATCTTTAAGAAACTGCATATTAACATACCTTTTGCAGACGCATTGGAGCAGATGCCCAATTATGCGAAGTTTTTGAAGGAAGTGATGTCAAAGAAGACAAAGTTGGCAGAATTCGAGACAGTCAACTTGACCGAAGAGTGCAGCGCGATCATTCAGAGAAAACTACCACAGAAATTGAAAGATCCGGGGAGTTTCACTATCCCTTGTGCTTTGGTGGTGTTATCTTTAATAAAGCACTTTGTGATCTAGGAGCAAGTATTAACTTCTTGGATTAGGAGAGGTGAAGCCGTCCACGATCACCTTGCAGCTTGTGGATAGATCACTCACATATCCTAAGGGAATCGTGGAGGATGTGCTCGTGAAGGTAGACAAATTTATATTCCCAGTGGACTTCTTGGTGCTTGACATGGAGGAAGATCGAGACGTCCCTCTGATACTTGGGCATCCATTTATCGCCACCGCACGAGCCTTGATAGATGTGCAAAAAGGTGAGCTCACATTACGAGTTAATGACGAGCAAATGTTGTTCTCCATCTATAAGATTGGGAAAACTCATGATAAAATAAAGAGTTGTAAATTGTTATTAGTCGGCGATTCATGTGCTAATAATTTTAATCCGAGTCATTATGTGTGTGCTTTAGATCATGTGCAGGAAGTACTGAAATATGAGAAAGTGAAGCACACGAAGAGGGCTAGCAGCTCAGAAGCACGCGTGTACTGCTGCTCGCACGATGCAAATGAGAATAATATGGCATTTGACCGACATGTGACCTCTACGCTAGAGGCATTCAAAGAAGGCTCGGATTTATGTGAATTGAATTGGCTAGGAGAAAGACATGAAGAATTAACACGCCTCACTTTGCTGGAACCATGATCGCGCATACAGGCGTCAAGCTATAGACGTTAAATTTAGCGGTTGTTGGGAGGCAACCCAACGGTTTGCTGTTTTATTTCTTCCCATGTTTTTTTTTCCGTTTTCTAGATTAAGATTTCTTATTGTTTTCATAAGTTAGGTTTTTTTGCTTTCCTTTAAAAAAAATATTTGGAAAAAAAATGGAAAAATTCGAAGGTTGGTGCGGCATCCCGCACGGGCAGGGCGTGCGCCATGCACACGACCCCTGCGCGTTTCAGGAAATAGGGCTGAACTCACGGCACCCCGCACGGGCAGGGCGTGCGCCATGTGCACAGCCCATGCGTGTTTCAAGATTTCGAATTGGACCTTCAACACCCCGCACGGGCAGCCTGTGCGTCTGTCGACTGAAGTAATATTAAGGGCGCAGAAGGTTAGTTTTTTTCATCACTCTCAAACACTCCCTCACGCACGAGCACACACAAGTCCTCTTTCTCTCAAATTTTTTCGACAAATTCACTTGGATTTTCACTACAAATTCAACACACACACCACATTACACCATAATCTAGCTTCAATTTTGCTTTTGGTTGAGGATTGGTTGGAGAACCACACTAAGGTTTACACTACTTTCTCTTTGCAAGTTCGTTGGATTTTTGGTAAGTTTTACACGTCTACTTCGAATTTCTTATTTGAATTAGCATTGAGAATTGTTAGGGAGCAGGTTATACTAGAATTGCTTTGAGTACCATGAACTTTTCTATGAAGCAAATTGTCGAACACCTTGTGTGCTTGTTAACTTGAGAAATATGGGGTTGCTATAAGGATGAATTGTGCATGAGCTTGAGTATTTAGGGTGTTAGTGGCTATGATTCTCTGTAATTACATTGTTATTTAGGTTTGGGAGCTTAATTGTTGATTAAATTGTAGGGAAGAGATATTATGTCGTATTTGATTTGTTTGTATTAAATTCATCATGTTATTGTGTTGCTTGGCATATTCGGAATCTTACATTTATTTTGCTAGGTACAGACTTGAACAGATGGCTGACCAAATGAACTAATAGGGTCGAGGTAGACGCCCGAGGAGGTCATTGCTGCCACACGGCAGAGCCACACCAAGATAGCCCCGAGGCTTATGGACTTCTTCCGATCGAGGCCGATGAATCAAGCGCGAATATGTTGATCACTCATTCTTTTACGCCAACGAGATATCCGACAATCAAGCTCTTGGGATACATGATGATGTTTGGTAGATGTTCGAACGGGTTGGGTGGACCGCGTTCATGCAAGGGCGGTGGCAAACTTATAAAATGCTAGCGCTCGAGTTCCTAAGCACGCTGGACATTACTGAAACGAGAGCAAACAACGAGCCCCAGGCAATCTGTTTTTGGTTGGGAAACGAGTGGAGGCATGTATCTATCGCCCAACTCAATGAGATTTTTGGGGTACCTTCTAACGCCCCTTATCGGCCAAAGAACGAACTATAGCCGTATGAATTTTGGTGTTTGTTGGTTTAGACAGGAAACCAGCCGGTGCTATATGAGGCGTTCATCTAAGGCCTTATCACTCCGAAACCCCGTCTTCTGTTACATCCAAAAAGTCACACTCACTCGCTACGTCCCGACACAATAACGAGGTATGCAAGCTCGGGAACTATACCTACTATGGTGCATGCTTTCCGTAACCCTTACAACATGGCGGCCCACTTTGTGGAACACGCGTGTATGTTTCTGCAAGCGATCATGGGGACGAGCATGCGATTGGGAAATGCTAACCCCCATTGCTCGACATTTTCATGTCGATTTGAGAAAGTGGAGCACATAGCGGGCGGTTGGAGTATAAACATGAACGCCTTCGCCAAATGAAAATAATAATGACGAAGAGAACATAATCGCTTCCAACAAAGGGTTGGACCGCCTTCCCACTTCCTAACCCACAACTCACATCGTGGTTGACAATGAACTTAATGGCTTATGAACTCGAGGCGCATATCGAGTCATGGAAGTCATGACTGCAAGGAAAGGGAGGAGGGTAGCCGGGTTGCCCGATGAGGAGGAATTGGCAATTGAGGCGATGGATTATGATTGGCAAGAGCGAGGTTTTGAGCCGGGATTCCAATATGGGGGTTTTGAGCAGGGGTTCCAACAAGGAGGCCCGATTGAAAGCTCTCACCAAGGTGATGAGCATGGTGGACACGACACAGAGAGACATGGTTGCTCTTGAGAAGAGCATGTGACAAAGACCGGACGAGTTGAGCGAAGACCAGGATGATTTTCGGCAGCATCTGGGATGATTTCGGCATCACTAGGATGAGTTTCGACTTTCCGAATGGAGCAAGAGCAGAGGTATCGGCCCGGGAGTAGCGGAATGGAGATATTGCGAGATGATGCATCAAGTACAAATGTGGCACATCTCCCAAGGCCACTTTTCCGCCGCCACCCCCACAAAGTGAGACAGTCCATTTCACACTTTTCTTTGAAATTCAATCTTCTCTTCTATGCGCTATAATTTCATTCAAGTTTGGGGGAGAGGTAGTAATTTGATTAAAAGGTGTTGATGGCACAAAAGCTACTCTAGAAAACCGTAGGCAAGTGCACCTATCATTTTTAGTATAGATTATTGAGCACCGAGTGTCATTCCCACGAGGATTGTAAATACTAATAATTACCGTCTTTTTGTTATTTAATATAATAATTTTGAGTTTTGTTTGTTAAAAAGGAAAATAAAAAAAATAGAAAATTTAAAATAATTGCAACTTACAATAGATCAAATAAAAGTAGATTGTAGAATAAGAAATCAAGAGCTAGAAATGTGTTTGAATATAAATCTCTCTAGAATGTTTTTGTGATTTAACAAGATAAAGATACAACCAAAAACCCTTAAGCAAAAACCAACCTTTTTTAATAAAATCTCATGTTTTATGGACCGTAGAAATTCGATTTAAGTTAAACCTCTATCGAGCGTGAATAACTTCTACCCTAAAGTTGATTAATGAAATCTCTTTCTAGTTAAAACCCCCAAGAGAGCATTATAACGATTTGTGAATTCCCGTATTAGGTTTGACCCTAATCTAAGAAGATTTATGTCGTCTTATATCTAGGATTGCATGTAACTCTTTTCACTTATATAGGTTCTATTTCACCATGAATCTATCGATTTCCGGTGAAGAATAAACTTCAAATCAATATCGCTAATACCAATTTGAATGAATAAAGCATAATATAAGTGAATCACACAAATCATGAAGATTTTATTAAAAACATACAAGCCTTAATCACAAATTTATTCTAGAGTTCATTACATTCAAATACTAGAAATTTAGCTACACATGGCTTTGACAAAAGAGTATACTACACAAGGAGATTTGGATAAGATGAGCATGGTGTACTTAGCTCTTATTCAAGACCAATTCAAGACTTCCTCCTTGGTTGATTGCAATGATGTTGAGCTCCAAGCTTTCTCCTCTATTGCTCTTCAACTTCCAACTCTACATCTCTTTTATCCTCTCAATGTATTTTGCTTTGACACTTAGAATATACAATGAATCTCTCTATGAATGAATGAATATCCCAACTCCAATTCTTGGCTTTTATAGGCATCATCTTTGTAAAAGCATACATCAATAATGCCATCTTTTGCTAAACAAATGCTCCACTTCCATAGTTGGGTTGTTTGTATCATATTTTTCATATGATAATTGAGGAATAATAGAGTTTGGTGCAGCGAAATGAGGTGTAAAAGTTGCTCAAAGGTTGTCAAAAAGCAAAAGTCTCCATAATTTTTGCCGAAAGAAGAAAAATTTTGAGCTGGAGGAAAAACACGGCCGTGCTTAAGAAGCACGGCCTGGCCGTGTTTTCTTCGTTAATTGGGAATTTTGGCAGGTTGTGTTTTTAAACACGGTTTGGGCGTGTTTTGCTGGACGTCATGTTGAACACGGCCGTGCTTGCAAAGCACGGCCAGGGTGTGTTTTTCTGCTTTTCTTGTTTTTCTTCCCTTTGAAGCGTGGCCATGTTTTCCAACACACTGGGGCGTGTTTTGCACGAGATTGAGTCTTATTGCCTTCTTTTTGATCAATGTTAGAGTTCATTTTTGTTCGTCTTTTCATACAAAATTCATGTGAATTTGCTTCAAGTCTTTACCTTCATCATTCAAAACAAGCCAATGTGATTTTTCTTGAATTTATTGATTATTAAGCTAAAAGTTAAGGAAATTATCGAAAAAGAGTTATAAAAATATGGACAAAAATGCACTTTTCAAACCGCCTCCAACTTGGAAATTTTGCTTGTCCTCAGGCAATTTTAAAAACAAAGAATGGGGTTGAAAACAAAAAAAGCTATCTATTTTCAGAATTACGATAAAATTGAAGTAAATTGCTAACCTTTCTATTCCCTAATTGAACCCATCGATTCGTTCTTTCAAGTCAACCAATTTGTTAAAAAAAGGGTGAGTTTAGTAATTGGAATCGTTTAATCATCATAGTTGTCATATCACAGAAATTATTAATCATTCACTTAGACAAAATACAATAATGTAATGATAAATGGAGATGTCCAAACTCGGGTTTTTTTATATCATGCATATAGTTATAAATTAGGACATTTTTGAGGCAAACTTCCATTAGGTTTAAATTTTGAATGACTTTCCAAAAGCTCCTAGGGTGGTGTCCCATACTCATATTTGTGCCATTGTTTTTACGTAAAAAGACAAACATGGGGCTCATGAATGCTCCTAGTTACTAAGCAGCAACAAACAGAGGAGTATAACCTCGATTTGTCCTTTTTTATAAAGAATATGAACAATTTTTTTTTTCCGATTTTTGCTTCTCTTTGTCTTTTTTTATATAAACCCAAATTATGGTTTCTCCGGTGATCAAGACTCAAAGTATCTAAATTTAAGCAAAATCCAAACTATTTTCATGACATTAAACTCTTTTGGCCAAGTTCATCCTTTTACTAAAGTCACACGATTTTAAAACACTTTGGCGATTTGAGTTCTCAAAAAGATGACTTTTTCGAGAGAAAAATGGTTATAACAAATCCACAAATAACTTATCTAATTATGTTGGGAAATTTATTGTTTAGATTTTGATGAATGCCATGTAAAACTTAGAATAGGAAGTTGGCACCCCAATTTTTGTTGTAAGCGCATTGTAATAAATAAGGTGGTCAAGTGAGTTAAGTTACCTATGCCCAAACATGCAAGAAGACAACCGGAGACTAGAAGGAGACTCATTGCAAGACAGTGAGTATGGCAAAGAAGAGAAGACGGGAACTCTATGAAGGAGCGGTGAGATGCGGTGAGTGGAGTATCGATCAAGTCAACTCAAGAAAAGCAAGTCTCAAGTTGAGGTGACAGAAGAGAGTCATCCGATGATTGGAAGCCGACTCTAAGTCACCCGGGAAAAGCAAGGAAATGTCAAGTCGAGATAATGAAAAAGATCCATTGCACAGAAATCAAGAGAATTACTTAAACAAGTAATATCTCCATGCTACCTTTCTCGAAGTGCTCAGTCCCAGAAGCGTGCAAAAGGAATAAACCAATGGGAAGCACTACACCGTGTCAGAACTCTGAAAAGGTGAAGAACAATTCATACGAGGAAATGGCAATTCCAAGGACTGCAACAAGACAAGCCAACGACCACAAGTGACTTTCAAAAATTAAGCCTATCTCTTCAACGGGCAGATTTTTGAAAGATCACTATAAAAGGCTGAGGAATGACTCTGAGAGAAGGTGACCAGAACCACAAACATTCAAGCATTTATTAGAACTGTAACCTGAAATATTCTCAAGTCATTAAACGCTCAATCCTCAAGCCTACACTACGAAGAACATCAATCCAACACTCACCTGTGAAGGAAAGATAACTTCAATCAGTTGAAGAGGAAATTACTGAAGAATCAAGGGGTCTACATTCCACGAAGGATTGTAGGAAGGTTCAAGGTCGAACCAAGTCTTGAGCTTTTGGAGGGCTTCGTGATCAAATCCAAAGAGCTTGAGCAAGTGGGTTGTAGTAGCAAGACAACCGCCTGTGAAGAAGCGTGAAGAAGCCGAGTCGCACGAGAAGCCACCGAGTGATCAAGGCGTCTCGGATCGAGTCCCAAAGGATCAAGTCATTTGTGTGATCAAGACTTGTATCCGGGTATTACCACTTTGTATCTTGATCAATACCTAGTGGATTCCTCGGGAGTTGGAGAAGAGAGGAGTAGAAGAATTACCCCATCTTCGAACCTCTATAAAAATCTTATTGTGTCATTTACATTTCAAAGACTTTAATTCTTGCATCATATTTGTTTAATTCTCACGACATATTTGCTATCCATTAGATAACCTCTAAGTACTAAATCAAGCTCTAAATCTCTACTTAACCAAACTTAAGGGTGTTAAGTCTTCCAAAAACAAACCACGAGTTGAGTTAATTTAGACTTAACGGTGAGTTATTCCATCAACGGCTCGGTTGAGTCCGTTGAGAGACTAACTCTCTTGATTAACTAAATTGGTCATCCACCAAGGACACAATCACTGCGTAGTATCAACTCGAATTTTTAAAAGGACTAAATCAAAAATTTGGTAAGGTTTATTCAACCCCCTTCTAAACCTTACACTTACACCCCTTGGGACCTACAAGTGGTATCGAGAGCGGTTGGTTCATTGAGCCCTCCGCACCGGTTCTTGAACTAGATCTCCAAACATTTCAAAGTCCGCTTTAGTACTTAAACTTTCAAAACTCTTTTTATCATTAAAATTTATTATCATGGAAGCAAATTTGACACGCATCCCTATGTTCACAATTGAAGAATTTGATGATTGGAAAATTCGTTAGGCTCATCTATCAAAGATTACATGATGAGATGTGGATAGTGATAGAGGATGGGCCACCGCAAATCTTAAAGGTGAACACAATTTGTAAGAAGAGTGCGGTGAAGGTGAAGAGGATGTTGCTCCCTGCACGACCATGGTTGAAAAACCAAGAACTAAATGGACAAATGATGACGAGAAAAAGATACAACCTGGACAATGTAGCCAAGGACATCCTTTACAAAACCTTCGACAAAGCCATGTTCAATAAAGTCAAATCATGCAAAACGGCTAAAGAAATCGGGGACAAGCTAACATTGATTTGTGAAGGCTCGGAGCAAATCAAAGAAAACAAATTATCGGTGGTTTGTCTGAGTAAATTTGAGAACTTCAAAATGATCTTAGGAGAAAACTTGGATCAACTGGGACGCTCGGTTCACGAAATCACCAACGAGCTATCTCGCACTTGGAAAGGAATATACACGAATGAAATGTGTATGAAGATCTAAAAAGTCTTCCAACCTGAATGGGAAATGAAAGTCATGGCACTAAGACATTCCATGGACCTATCAAAGACATCCAACCATGAACTATTCTCGGACCTCAAAGCCTACGAGTTTGAGTGAGAAGAAAAGATCGAGGAAGAGACATATGTACCCAAAAATTTGCTTCTAATTGTTAAAGATGGGAAGAGAGCCGAGGTCAAAGAAGTCATTGACCCGGAAGAAATAGCCCTACTAGTAAAAAGGTTCAACAAGTTCTTCAATAAGAACTACAAGAGAGGCAAGGGCGAATCCTCTAGAAGACACTCGGCTCCTCCAAATCAAGGGAAGATAGGCCAACCAAGAGAACAGATCATCAAAAAGTTGAATATCAAAGGGTGACAATCCAAGAATGGAAAGAGTCGATCAAAAGGTTGAATATCTATTCGCAGGCGTAGGCAACCAGGTCACTATGCCATTGATTGCCCATATCCCGTAGTCAACAAATACAAGAATGAAGAAGAAAGAAAGGTCTTGAGAGAAAGAAGACAAGAAAAGAAAAAGGCAATGTTGGTTTAAAATGCAGAGTCAAAAGACAGCGGTGATTCGAGAGCTTGATGAAGTCGACTACTCAAGTGACTCGACGAAGAAGAAGCCCCGATCGTTTGATGGCCAAGGAACAAGATCAACGACCAAGAAGATGAGGTAAACTCCAACTCATCAAACTCGATTCTAGTGATAGTGATCGTGACACACACACCTCATCACCCATCGATCTTTATGACTCATTAGGCAAAATGATGAAAGATTTTGAACACATTAAATCCTCACACACACTACTAAATGAGGAAAACGGCCTACTCAAGAGCAAAACTCACGGTGACTAAGGAGCCGAGTACTCTAAGTCAAATAGCCGATGAGAATGAAAGTTTAAATTTAAAAAAAAGCTAAGCTAATAGCGTAAATTGTTGCGCCATACAAAAGAGGGAGAATGACCTCAAAATGTTATTGCCTCATTCACTAAGGCATCTAAATCATTGGATGATCTTATTATGAGTCAAAGAGAATGTGGAGATAAGAGCAGGCTTAGGATTTAACTCCTCCGTGATATGTCAAACTTCGAGAGTAATTTTGGAAAAAGGATCTTCAAGCAATGAAGAGTCTAAAAATCCAAAACTCTAAATGTTGCACACACATTCACTCCAAAGCACAATTACAAGCAAACCGGCCTTGGTTATAAAGGAAAAGGAAAACGACCGTTGTTGAGTGCGAAAGGACAAGCGAGAAGAGATTCAATGAGTTCCTCAAAGCAAACTCCAAACAAAAATACTCAGTAAAGAAGAAGCGAGCTACCAAAAACCCAGAAAATCTATAAAAGAAATACATATGATGGGAATGGTAGAAAATATCCAAGCCAAGCCGATTGGAATGATGTGAACTATCAAAGATAGACTTATGGAATATAAGCCCAAATGGCAAAGGCCAGAACTCAAAGAAAGGCCATTCCAAAAGTATAAGAGCTTTCATCAAGACACATATGCACCTAGGCACTACACTCAAAGACACCACAATTACCCAAAGAAGGCGATTGCCAAAACACATATGCAGGCATACAGACAAAAGAGCAAATTTGTATGAACCTAGAATCCCCAAACAATTTGCCAAGATTAATTATGATTATGGCACTGATAGATGGCAACCCCTTAGAGTCAAATCATTTGGCTATAAGTTGGTTGGATCATCTTACAATTCTAACCCCTCAGGACCCAGACAAGTATGGGTACCTAAAACTTAATTTCCTTGATTGCAGGTTCAAGGAACAGCTGAGTGCCAAGGAACCTGGTATATGGATAGTGGCCGTTCCAAACATATGACAGAAATAAGAAAAATGTCAAAATTCAAGGAAGTTAAAGGAGCAAAAGTCATATTTGGAGGAAATGAAGCTCCAGGTGAAATAAGAGGCATTGGATCCATCAAGAGGAATGGATTAGAAATCACAGATGTTGCATATGTTGAAGGACTCAACTTCAACTTGCTAAGCATCGATCAACAACGTGACAAGGGCTATAATGTTGGATTTAACATGGGTATATGCCAAATCAAGGAGGCTGAATCGAATGAAGTTGTGTTGCAAGGATGCAGACAAAAGAACATGTATGTAGTAGATTGGTCAACCGCTACACCCAGCACCTGTCTACTAGCAAAAAGTACAGCTGAATCAAGTTGGCTGTGGCACAAAAAAGTCGAGTCACCCGAATTTCAAAACGATTAACAAGCTTGCCGAAGTAGTCTTGTGGAAGGACTTCCGGACTCAAATTATACTGAGAAATGAGAGTATGTGTGACGCATGTTAGAAGGAAAACAAATCAAATCATCATTCAAAGAAAAGACATGCCCATCTTCAACAAGAATATTGCATCTGCTACATATGGATCTATTTGGCCCAGTGGAACCAGCTAGCATAAGTGGAAAGAAATACACCTTGGTAGTAGTAGATGACTACTCAAGATATACATGGACAATATTCATGTGTAAGAAGAAAGAAACTCTACGTAAAACTACCACAAATCGATGAAGAGGATTCAAAATGAGAAGAAGAGCAAACCATTATCAAAATAAGATCGACGAGGAGGAACCGAGTTTGTCAATGGAATAATAACTCGATATTGTATTGAAAATGGTATTGGTCATGAACTATCTGCAGCAAAGGACTCCAGCAGTGAGAATGGAGTTGCGAGAAAGAAGGAATAGAACTCTCAAAAGAAAAGAAGGACCATGTTAGCTGAAGGGGCTACCAAAAAGATTTTGGTCAAGCAATCAACACAACTTGCTACACTCAAAACAAATGTATGATAAATGGATTAACCCGACAAAGACTCCCTATGAGATTTGGATCGGAAGAAAACCAAATGTTGCATATTTTAGAATATTCGGATGTAAATGCTTCATCCACAACAATGGCAAAGACAATCTAAAGGCCTTCGATGCTAAAGTCGATGAAGGTATCTTCTTGGGATACTCGGTGAAAGCAAAGCCTACAGAGTACTCAACAAAAGGACTATGGTTGCGGAAGAATCCATTCATGTGGTATTCGATGAGCCAAATGTAAATGGAGAAGACATTGAAGAGTCAACGATAAGTGAATCATCCAACCATACGTAAGAGTCCCTATGCTAAAGTCAATTCGGAATTATAAACTCGAAGAAGATGAGATAGTGAATCTCAAAAACAATTTGGAAAATTTGCGCTAAGTGACTACGAGAGAGCTAATCAAAGCAACACGGTACCTGCTAGACGATTGAATCCAGCCAACTTACTTCAACTCGATGTAAGATGGCCGAGAGACCATCCACCGAACTTGTCATTGGAGATATAAGAGAAGGTGTCAAAACAAGATCGAACTCAACAAGAAGCTATGTTCACATGCTTTATCTCGCAAATAGAGCCCAAAGATGTGTTACAAGCATTGGATGACACACATTGGATTCAAGCTATGCAAGAAGAGTCAATCGAGTTTGAAAGAAATAAAGTATGGGAATTAGTTCAAAGACCCACCCATCAAAACGTTATTGGTACTAAATGGGTGTTCGAAACAAGATGAACGAGAAAGGTTCGTGGTAAGAAACAAAGCAAGACTAGTAGCCAAAGGATATTTCCAAGAAGAAGGAATAGATTTTGATGAAACATTTGCTCATGTAGCAAGATTGGAAGCTATAAGGATGTTTCTTGCCTACGCAAACTCACAAGAATTTTATTGTATATCGATGGATGTAAAAAGCGCATTCCTAAATGGTTTATTGGAAGAAGAAGTGTATGTTGAACAACCTCCAGGATTTGAGCGGAAGACTCTTGGAGATAAGGTATACAAACTCAAGAAAGCTCGTATGGATTGAAACAGGCACCGAGCATGGTATGACACGTTGTCACAATTCCTAAGCGAGAATGGATTCACAAAAGGAAAAGTAGATAGAACACTTTTTAATTCAAGACAAAAAGAGTATCTTGCTTGTTCAAATATATGTGGATGACATCATTTTTGGATCCACAAACAGAGAGCTATGTGAAAAATTTTCAAACCTCATGCAAAGTAAATTTGAAATGAGCATGATGGGAGAGTCGACATTCTTCCTTGGACTCCAAGTGAAACAAGCGAAGGATGGAACCTTCATAAGTCAAACAAAATACACCAGAGATTTAATGAAGAAATTTGGTATGGAGGAGAAGTCTTCGTGAAAATACCAATGAATACATCATCAAAATGGACATGGATGCAGATGGCAAGCCTCAGATCAAACAAGATACTGAGCACTTATGGATCATTGCTCTATCTCACAAAGAAGCGAGCCGGACATCACCTTTGTAGGTGTATGTGCAAGATTTCAATCTGCTCCAAAAGAGAGCCATATGACAACGGCTAAGAGAATATTGAGATACTTGAAAGGAAGCCGAAGTTGGCTTATGGTATCCAAAGGAAGGTTATCCAAAGGAAGGTGGATTCAAGCTAATTGGCTATTGATTCGATCTATGCCGATGCAGAGTTGACCAGGGAAGAGCACCTCAGGCACATGTCAAATCGGGAAACAGTGATTTCCTGGTTTAGCAAGAAGCAAAATTCAATAGCCACCTCTGGTGACAGAATACATAGTCTGCGGGCAAACATTTGTTGCCCAAATCCTATGGATGAGACAAAGAAATGAGAGACTATGAAGTTGAGGAAAAAGAAATTCCAATCATTTGTGATAACACAAGTGCAATTGCAATCACTCAAAATCTGTGTTGCACTCAAGAACAAAGCATATCGATGTCGGATATCACTTCATAAGAGATCATGTTGAAAAGAAGGACATCATCTTGGAATATATCTCAACCGATAAACAATTACCGACATCTTCACAAAACCATTATGTGAGTCAAGATTTGAAGAACTCAAGCATGAGTTAGGGTTAATTGAGTGGTGACACTCGGAAGAATCAAAGAAAAGAAATGGAACACAAAAAGGGAAAAAGAGTTTGAACGCACAAATCGCTAAGTAAATCGGCCAGTGTCGAAAAGACAATTTATACCAAGTCGGTGACAAATTTGAGTCACAAAGAGAACCGTGAGAAGAAGAGTTAAACCAACTAAGGGTAAAAGTCGAGTCATTTATGAGCCAAGTGACAAAAACGCAATCGTTTTGACTAAGCGGGAATGTTTTTAAGAATTACGTCAAAGATAATTATGACGTGTCTGTGCAAAAGCCGCACACCAAGCTTATGATTGGATATAAATCTTTGCCGCATTAAATACGAGACATTAAATGCTAAATCGGCGTGCAAAATCTAAGCCGTTGATTTCGATCACATTTCAAAAACCACCCGCATGTCCTTTCATAAACCATACTTAAGCTTTCCTTCTTCTCTCTCTCATATTACCAAAACCGTTCATTTCTTTTTCGGAAGAAAAAACAAAACTCTCTCAAAACCCTATCTATCTTCAAATCAACCTCTAAGTTTTCTTCGGTGAAATCTGAAAAATGGCACCAACCTATGATTTTGTCAAGTTAGGAAAGCAAATCCACAGGGGTCTTTGTGGATTTCGACGGCATGGGGAAACAAGGGTCCGATGACACCTTAGTGAAGAAAATTCTGAGAAATTGGAAACGTCTGGCTGAAATCGTTTTCGGCGATGGAATATCCGATGACCTATGTGGAGGAGGTCGCACGAGTTCTACGTGAAAGCCGAGACTCACGATGAAGGGATAAAGTCATTTGTTCACGGAAAGAAGTTCACCATCTCTCGCAAGGATTTGGTGAACACCGCTCACTACCGAAGCGGAAGGAGCATCGAGAAATCAACGATCTTTGATGTAAACCCCTGTTCTTGCTTGGAAGGAAATAGCCAAGCCCGACTATCTTGATAAAATAGTTTACAGAAACAAACAAGAGGTCTTGAAGGAGGATTACCACAAACTATTGGACATAGTTGCCAAATGCATAGACATCAAATTTGGCGACTTTGACCAATTTGTCAAAGCAAAATTGATCGTAATGGCTGCGATCATTGAAGAAAAAAAAAAAATAAATGGCTGAGTTTGTCTACACCGACTCGCCAGAATGTAGGGAGCAAATCCTTCAAGGAAGATGGTGCATTTGGAGGATCCCTAGGATATGGCACAGTGATTGGTGGTGATGGAGGTGAAAGGAGTCCCTCTTAGACATGGAAAGGCGTTCTATGTAAACAAGAGGATGTTGAGATCAAACCCTCTCGGGCGCACTGAAGAGAGCCCACGCCAAGAGAGCGACACGAGTGAGGGGGACCACTCAAGATACTGTTGTTTTCTCTCCACCAAAGAAGAAAGTCGCCCCCGCACTGCTAAGAAGATCACGCTCATGCAAAGAAAGAAAAACAAACTCGCTCCCGCCCGCAGCCGAGTCACCGCCCCCTGCTGGCCAGCGTGTCGAGAAGGACTCTCAAATACCTTCTCCGATCGTCAAAAAGAGGAGAACGATAAGCCAAGACGGCGGCTCCTCGGAAGAAAACACCAAAGACGCCCCCGCCTGCACTAAGAAACTCTCTCTCCGAACCGAGAAATTCCTCTCGTACAAACTAGGAGACGAAGAAGAATCATCAAGCACTTCGAGCTTGAGAAACCGGCCGAGTCGACCACTCACCGAGCAGATCTGGGAGACCGCCGGAGAAGTAGAGTCCCGGATATAATTGATGAAACACTAAGTCTGGCCAAGGCGATCGCAGAGGCAAACCGAAAAACACACTGTTGTAGTCCGCGCAGTGAGACACAAGAAGAAGGCGATAGAGCGATAGTGATGTGATGATCCTATCCATACCTTACCCGGACATCCAAAATCGTCTGCGAGAGTGGAGGAAGTGGAAATTGAGTCGATCAAGGGAACAGTTCCAACGGCTTTGAATTTATAGAAGAGGAAGAGGAATCGCTGAACTTCCTTGGAGTGACCACCGTGGTCCAAGCACTTTGGATGAAGAAAGCGCACGGATATCTTGCAGATCTTCAAGGAGAAGGAGAAGGAAAGACAGCAGAGGAAGCCGAGGCACGTGAGAAGGCCAAAGATCTCCGCCCTATCACCGCACCACGTAACACACACATCATCTCCTTGATGTCTTATCCGATGATGATGAGGATCGGACTGCCGCCACGTAAAAGTTGCAAATGCAGCAAGCAATGCACGAATCCGTAATCCTTCACGAGAAAAGATTGATGGAGGGACCAGGAGAGTCCTCCAAACACACATGAAATTGATCCAATGGGAGTGGTTCGGCAAATCGCCACCGTTGTTCCGCCACCACTTGACTCACTCGGAAGAAGGAATTAAGGAAATGGCGATGAAAGCGGGTTAGTGGGGACCCCGGTTCAGCCAACCCCTAATGAAGGTGTCTTACCACCGCCCCAACTACCGAACACTCAAGAGAAACAGACAGGAGTTTGGAGACGAGTGACCCATTCAAGTCACTCGGTGGTGCGCCCGGTGAGGGGGACACTCCATCCTGCGGCAAGGTCGGAGAATCTTTGCAGATGACTCCACGACGAAGCTAGGAGGCGAAGTGGAGAAGGAACAACCACAAAGTACACAACAAGTTGTCATCAACGAAGCTCAGGCAGTTGAGATGCCTCTCGGTGAGGTGCAATCGCTCGCAGTAGCTAATGACATGCGGATGCGATCGAGGCGAGGAAGGAACGTACGGGAGTTAACACTGGGCGATGAAAGTGCAATCCATGGGGTTGAGACTCCAATGGATGCCACCTGAAGACCCTAAGACAGTGACACTTTGTCGAAAGGGAGGTCCAAGGCCTTATCTGCGCTTGAGACCGTAGGAGGTAATGAAGGCCCACGGGAGGTTGAGACTTCCCGGGGTAAAAAGAAGTCGAAGTAGAGAACATCCCTCCCGCTATCATTGATCCATCCGAAAAAGGAGATAAGCGCGCTTCATGATTCCCAGGATAATCGATGTCACTTTTTGGGATCGGCGCGACGAAGAAGCCGAGTCATCCCCCGTGACAGATCCAAAAGACTCAGCTGCGGATGTTCCCAAAGACGAGCAAGTCTCGATCTCAAGACTACTCGTAAACTTTCAACTTTGATGATGAGCCACCAATGGAAATCTCATCATCGTCCGATGACGCTTCGATAAGGCCGAGGACAGTCCACTCAATTGGAGAAACCGGTGAGACCAACGTTGTTGAGACGATTGAGGCTCAAGCAAGTCGGGTCCACTTCACAAAAGACCCCCAAAAAGAGTCCACTACACAGGCTCCTCAAGTGCGGCAGCAGTTCGACTCAAAAGGAACTTCATGCGCATCTCTCATCATTGAACAAATCCCAAGAGGCGCGTGATGATTCCTTTGTAGAATCATTTCCTTTTCTCCCGGAGGTACCCGACCTCCCCAAGAGTCGAGAACGAGCTCGCACGCTTCCACGACACTGCTCAGCCCCGTCATTCCGTCAGTACCATGGTTCCAGTGACTATGACTTTGACGCCGCATGGCCATCACCGCAACGGAAGAAACAATCGAAGTTCGGGAGGTGTTCAAGGCATTATTTTGAAATTGAACGGATGGAGAGGCACCAGGCCTCTATGGACATGCGGATCGACAACAGAGATGCCAACCTTACGCCGACTTGAGAGGCATAATTGATCGGGATAAGGAATGGTGGCAACAGCAGAAGAAACAATGCGTGTGGAACAAGTTAGATACTTCAGACATTGTTTAACAAGTCATTGGTATGGTATGGAGAGCCGAGAATGCCGATGCAAAACGAATTTAGAGAACACATTGAGCACATGCATGAAGCTCATACGCCGAGATAAAGCAGCTGCGTGAGCAAAATAAGAGTGATCTACAGCGTATGGAAGAAAACATGAATAGAAAATTCAGCCTTCTCATGGCTGAGATGAAGCTAATTTCAAGAGAGTCCAACGCTACTCGATCCGAATTTCGCGGCCGCATACACCGCAGCAGACTCGAGGCGTAACTCGACTATCGCCAGGCTCGACTTCCTACTTGCCAAGTATGTTTCAGTGTTCCTCTCTCCTTTGATGATGCCAAAAAGGGGAAAGAGGAATACTTTAAAGCGCTAAAGAGATCTGAGAAAAGTGAAAAGGAGGAAGCGGTTTGTAAAGGGAAAGACAGTGAGGAAGTGTCAAAACAAAAGAAAGGAAAGTCCGTTGAGGGGGAAGGATCGAAAGATGTGACCTTGATGATTGCACAAACCCCCAACAAGGTCTTGTCACGATTGACATTATCAGAAGAAACTCCCGGTGACTCCGCCACTCCAACACTCGCTATATCTATGGTGAAAAGAGAAAAACAATTGAAGCGGGGATGGAGGAAGTGGAAGGAAGAATGGATGCCCGAGTTATGAACATCTTGAAACAACATGGAGGCATTCCAAAGAGAGCGAAAACACTTATGCCATCTCGGATGTCGGGACCGAGCCACGATCGAGTTGATGAATTTAAAACGCCGCATCCGAAGGATACTTTGCAAAAATGTCTATGGCTCAAGCTTGGGACTTGTATCTTGGGAAAAGGGTCTCACGTTATGTGAAGAAGGCGACAGCAGCGTGCAGACTACCGGCCACTCACTCTGGTCACTCCGCCGGGTCACTCAGTGGAAAGAAGAAGACCCCAAAGACAATACACACGCCAGAGGTAGAGGAAGAAGCGGTGGTGGAGGAAGAGGTTTGAGACCCAGGCCTCCGCCCAAAAACATTGAGCACGTAGATCCATGCAAGAAAGGAGGGATCTATTGG
Organism: Rehmannia glutinosa; assembly: GCA_016081115.2. Classification (NCBI taxonomy): domain Eukaryota; kingdom Viridiplantae; phylum Streptophyta; class Magnoliopsida; order Lamiales; family Orobanchaceae; genus Rehmannia; species Rehmannia glutinosa. The sequence continues at coordinate 310,597 of JABTTQ020000139.1, forward strand.
GCTGGTCTTGACCAAGTTGCCAATTTGCAAGTGGCTAAAAGTAATCGAGTATGCGAAAAGAATAGAAGAAGAAAATAAGAGACAAACTCAGCTATGGGAGGAAAGACAAGAGAGATTAAGAAGAGATGAAGCTGCCGGAAGGCATATGAAAAGAAGAAGAAGGCGGTGACGATGAGAAAAAGAGAAGAAAAGCGAGAAGATCTTGAACAAGATGAAAGAAGGAGACAATGGCGAAGGAGATGAAGTGTTCTTTGTCCACCCCTTCATGTATTTTACTATGTAAATACATACTATGTAAGTCTTCGCAATAAAGCTATAATTTTTTTGTGTAGACAAATATTTGCTCGATACACCTTGTAAATGATTGTGTAAAAGAACAAGAATGTTATGATCAATAAAAAGATTGATTCTACGCATACATTCTATGTGAATACACTATCTCAGTATGTATCTTTGCTATTTACATTTTTGAATGTTTTAAGTTTTGGCATCATCAAAAAGGGGGAAATTGTTGGGAAATTTATTGTTTAGATTTTGATGAATGCCATGTAAAACTTAGAATAGGAAGTTGGCACCCCAATTTTGTTGTAAATCGCATTGTAATAAATAGAAATTTGGTCAAGTGAGTTAAGTCACTATGCCCAAACATGCAAGAAGACAACCGGAGACTAGAAGAAAGACTCATTTGCAAAGATTTGAGTATGGCAAAGAAGAGAAGACGGAACTCTATCAAGGAGCATCCGAGATGCGGTGAGTGGAGATCACCAAGTCAACTCAAGAAAAGCCAAGTCTCAAGTTGAGGTGTGGAAGAGTCATCCAATGATTGGAAGTCGACTCTAAGTCACCAGGGGAAAGCAAGGAAATGCGGTCAAGTCGAGATAATGAAAAAGATCCGTTGCTGTAAATCAAGAGAATTACTTAAACAAGTAATATCTCCATGCTACCTTTCTCGAAGTGCTCGGGCTCGAAGCGTGCAAAAGGAATAAACCAATGGGAAGCACTACACCGTGTCGAACTCAAAAGGTGAAGAACAATTCATACGAGAAAATGGCAATTCCAAGGATCGCAACAAGACAAGCCAACGACCACAAGTGACTTTCAAAAATTAAGCCTATCTCTTCAACGGGCAGATTTTTGAAAGATCACTATAAAAGGTTGAGGAATGACTCTGAGAGAAGGTGACCAGAACCACAAACATTCAAGCATTTATTAGAATCAGAATCTGAAATATTCTCAAGTCATTAAACGCTCAATCCTCAAGCCTACACTACGAAGAACATCAATCCAACACTCACCGTGAAGGAAAGATAACTTCAATCAGTTGAAGAGGAAATTACTGAAGAATCAAGGGGTCTACATTCCACGAAGGATTGTAGGAAGGTTCAAGGTCGAACCAAGTCTTGAGCTTTTGGAGGGCTTCGTGATCAAATCCAAAGAGCTTGAGCAAGTGGTCGTAGTAGCAAGGCATTTGCCCTATGAAGAAGCCGAGTCGCACGAGAAGCCACGGTGAGTGATCAAGGCGTCTCAGATCGAGTCCCAAAGGATCAAGTCACCGTGTGTGATCAAGACTTGTATCCGGACTGTTACCACTTTGTATATCGATCAATACCTAGTGGATTCCTCCAGAGTTGGAGAAGAGAGGAGTAGAAGAATTACCCCATCTTCGAACCTCTATAAAAATCTTATTGTGTCATTTACATTTCAAAGACTTTAATTCTTGCATCATATTTGCTTAATTTCACGACATATTTGCTATCCATTAGATAACCTCTAAGTACTAAATCAAGCTCTAAATCTCTACTTAACCAAACTTAAGGGTGTTAATCTTCTTCCAATAAAAACAAACCACAAGTTGAGTTAATTTAGACTTAACGGTGAGTTATTCCATCAACAAAGCTCGTTGAGTCCGTTGAGAGACTAACTCATGATTAACTAAATTGGTCTGTCCACCAAGGACACAATTGTGTAGTATCAACTCGAATTTTTAAAAGGACTAAATCAAAAATTTGGTAAGGTTTATTCAACCCCCTTCTAAACCTTACACTTACACCCCTTGGGACCTACAAATTATAAAAAAATAATATCTCATGTTTGTTTGCAAGAGATTGATAAAGTGCATAAAAAGAAAATAAAACATCCACAAAAATAACTAAAAACACGCAAATCTCACGCAAAGCTAAAGAAAAATCCAAATGTGCTAACAAGTCTCACCACCTCTAACTTCAAGGGTCACATTGTCCCCAATGTGAAGAAAGTGATGGGATAAAGTACGAAAATAAATAGCAAAAATCTAAAAATAAGAAAACAAATACGACCTTTATTGTGGTGGAGGTGGTGGAGGAAAATATCCTTGGGAGATATGCCATTGGTGGATTTGATCTATCATGGCAAAGTAGATCGTTGTTGGTCGTATTGTTGTTGTTGCTGCCATTGAAGATTCATGAAATACTGTTGTTGTTGTTCTTCAACTCGAGCATAGTGCTGCGTCATTCTTTCCTCGTGGCGATCCAATATAGCTCGCTGCTCCATTTGCTCTAATCGCATTGCTATGAGGAGAGATCTAGTGTCATCCACGGGAGGGGGAGGTCTTCTAGGTGGTTGAGAAGTGGAGGGACCTTCAACATCTGGATTCTCACTTTGATAAGTTTCCCTGTCCGAAGCCGGCGGGGCGGGTAGTTGTAAAGCATCCGGGTCATCGCCTTGAGCATAAATCATTTTCCAATTTTCTGGATCCCGAATCGAAGTGCGAGAAGGGTCCGGCAATGGATGCGTGTAGTCAGTATTTTTGAAGTTTAAGACATAACTCATACCGCTCCATTGAATCATTCCCATGGCGATGCAAGACTCAAAGTTAATCCAGGTCGGTCCTCGGGCTTGCTCGAGTCCTGCGAGGTCATAACCGAAATGGGCGGCGATGGGAGTAATAAGGCCACCAATGACAATTTTATCTCGATCTTTCTTGTTGACTTTGAGAAAATGCTTTGCTAGATAGGAGCCCGTGTCAGCTAAAGAGGAATACACCATAGACCATAGAAAATAGAGCTCATCAAGGCGGACGACCCCTTCGCTTTCGCCCCGACCAAATAGTGTGCTTGAGAGCACCCGATGGACATAACGGAAGCATGGATTGACTATACACGATAATTGGATGAGGAAGGGTTATATTCTAACTCATGCGTAATAGCTTGCCAAAATTGTCGATCACGGAACCCCAATGGCTTTATGCGCAACACATTTGTGGGCAGACCATATATAGTGATAAATTCTGCCAGTGTGAGTTGGTGATCATTGTTGAAGAGCCGAAAGGTGATACATCCTTCTTCAGCGTGTCGGCCTGATGTGATCTCAGCGTTATAACAACTCAGAAATTCTAATGTGAGACGGAGGTAGGTGGGCATGGCTAAATTCATGAAATAGCCCCACCAAGCCGATCGAACATCCAATCCATATCTCACTTGAAGCCCGAGTCCATCCAATGTAAGGTTGTCTCGAGAATCGTGTGTTTATAATTTGGCGTTGGGCTGAAGACGATGATATCTTGGGCCTCCGATCAAGATCCCGGAAAGAAATGCCATATGGGTTGGCGGTCCGGTGCGTTGGCCCGAGCGGCTCGGCGACCGCCGCCGTGTGGGCCGCGGAGGATGAAGCACCACCCCAGACGATCGCGCTTGGACCTGGGATTCCTATGTCAATAGAAACTTATAACAACGTGAAAAATCATTCTAAGAGACATACATAACAATATCCCAAGCATGAAGGATCACCAATTCATCCAAAATTTTGCCATATTAACACAATTATTCAACAAGAACAATCTTCAAAAGCTATATACCCCATTTGCAACAATAATTCAACAATATCCCCTTTTCAACAACAATTCAACAATAACCAAAGAGCAATTCAACAAGAACAATGATATCTCTTAAACAATAATTTAAGAATATCAATCATATGAACCCAAGACTAATTGTTCAAATTTATTTCATGAATATCAAGAACAAATGACCAATTCCTTAATTTAGCAAGATGAACATTACAAGAATAATTTCCCACCATTACCACAATAATCAAGAAATTACCACAAATAAACCCAATTAAACTCACAAAAAACACAAGAAATATGTCATAAAAAGAAATTCATGATTTTACCATTAAGCAACAAATATCCAAATTTTAATTTCCCTAAAATTCAATTTCTAGGGCGTGAAAATTGGTAACAAAAATTCATGAAATTCCTAATTATAACATGGTATAACCTTCACTTCAACACACAAAGGATAAACATACCAATTTAAACACAAAATATGAAAAAAAATTCGAAACTTTAAAAAATAAAAGAAAAGAAGAATAACACATACCTTGAAGGCATTATGGAGGGGAGAGAAGTAGAAGCCTTGTGGTGTGAATGTGTGTGGTGTGGTGAAGATTTTTGAAAGAAGAGAGAGGATGATTTGGGGTTTTGGGGAAGGGTTTGAGAGAAGAGGGGAGTTTGGGGAAGAAGGAGGGTTTTTGGAATGAAGATTTGGGGAATAAATCGCCCCCCCTATTTTTTAAGGTGCCGAACACAACCGTGCTATCAAAGCACGGCCAGGCCGTGTTCGACATGTCATTCAGCCCCAAAATTGCTCTTTTTAAAAAAAAAACCACGGGCGTGTTATGTGACCACACCCAGCTCGTGTTTTTGACGTCTTTTCTTCCCAGATTTTTGGTTTTTTTTTTAAAAATAAATATAACACGAGCGTGTTACGTAGACACGCCCTGGCCATTTTTCTTACGTGAATTGACCATAGGGCCTCAATGGTCAGGGTGTGTTCGTCAATTAATTGACAAACACGGCCATACCGTGTTTGCTACGATTTTTCAATTTTTTTTTAACAAAATTAATACAAAACAACCCCAAGCAACCAAAAATAGGAAAAATTAAGCAAAAAAAATACACACAAAATGTCGGGTTGCCTCCTGGATAGCGCGCTTTAACGTCGTATAGTTGGACCGTTTACCCAAATGTGAAGATTAGTCGGGTGGAGCTTGGACTTCGAAAATCCCTTGGGCATTTAGTAGCACTACCTCCAACTTCAAGCTTCAAAATGTGCTCTTTGACCTTTCGGGTCTCTATTTTGGAAATAAGTCTCCTAAGGAGATTATTTTTCATGGGTTGGCTCGCACTTTGATCAAAAAAATTCTCCAAGAGATTTTCAGTTTTCATTTTACTCAAGGAAACCGAGTCAACAAAAGAACAAGTAGTGTCCTTATCAATTTCAAAGATGAATTTTAAAAATTACTTGTTCATCCCCCACTCTCAAAGTTAATTTTCCCTCATGCACATCAATGATAGATTTCGACGTAGCCAAGAAAGGACGCCTAAGAATTAGAGGAGCATCAATATCATCATGCATGTCAAGAATAACAAAATCAACTGGGAACATGAATTTATCAATCTTGACTAACACGTCATTAATAATACCTCTAGGATGTTTAATCGATTTATCGGCTAAGTGAATGTCCATCCTAGTAGGTTTGATTCACTTAATCCCATATGCTTGAACGTATCATAAGACATCACATTGATACTAGCTCATAAGTCGCTAGTGCCTTATCAACAGGTAAACCATCAATTGTACAAGGGATAATAAAGCTTCCCGGATCATTAAACTTTTGTGGTAATTTATGGAAGAACATTTATCATTCAATTGCACATCTGGTAATTTGTTAAGCTTATTTTCATTAGGAATGATGTCATTTAGATCCCTATCATGCTTTGAAGGAGGTTAAACAAATGGAATATTGGTATGTAATTGTTTGAATGAATCAAGGTACTTACCAAATTTGTCTCCCCTTCTATCTTCTTTAGTCAAACTCGGGTAAGGGATCTTGGGTTTGTATTCTGCAACCACCTTTTTCACGGGTTTGTCATCCCCCACATATTTCTGCATGGGAGTGGTATGCTCATGTGGAACATTGATGGTGATTGCCTTTAGGTGCTCTCTGGGGTTTGGCTCAGTATTACTCGGCAAACTTCCTTGTGGCCTTTCGGAAATTATTTTTGCAATCTGTCCTATTTGGTTTTCCAAATTATGGATAGATGCCTCTTGATTTCTCAAGGATGTTTCCACCGACTAGAATCGAATATTTGTTGATTGCACAAACTTTGTTATGAGTTCTTCCAAGTTAGGCTTACCTTGATTTGGCCGAACTCCGGGAGACGTGTGTAGATTAGGATTGGGGTTAGGTCGTGGTTGACCTTGATTTCCCCAACCGAAATTTAGATGTTGTCGCCACCCAGGATTGTATGTGTTGCTGTAGGATTATTTGGGTAATTTCTGGCTTGATTCCCAACGTAATTGGCTTGTTCAGCTTGCGGTATTGTGTGTGGGCATTCCTGATGATTATGCGATCCTCCGCAAGTTTCACAAGATAAAACGTGCAATGGTGGTGGTTTAGGAGCCGCTAGATCGCCGATCTTTTGGGTCAAAGCTTTGACTGTGCGCTAGTGTAAACCGCGATCCGCATTATAAACACCCACTATTCTATTAGGTTTACCTCGACGGATTGCCATTGATAGCCATTCATGTCCATTCCCTCTATCGGTCTTGGCGGCTTTTGGTGTTTTATTGTTCAATGTTCCCATTCTTGCATCAATCATTTGCCTTGTTGATTGAGAGAGTAGCCCATCAGAAATGTTTGGACTTGCATCCAAATAGGGAGGCCATGATGTGGGCATTTCCGCAATAGTTCTTTGAATCTCTCCCAAGTATCGTACAAGGTCTCATCATCTTCTTGAGTGAATGAAAAGATTTCATTCCTCAGTCGTGCGATTTTTAGTAGGTGGAAAATACTTCAAAAGGAACTTTTCGGCCATGATGCTCCATGTTGTGATTGTTCCCTTTGGTAAAGTATTTAGCCATTGTTTAGCCCGTCCTCGAAGAGTAAATGGGAATAGCGCAAACGGATGGCATCATCGTGAGACTCCATTTATTTTGAATGTATCGCAAATTTCGAGGAAATTTGCGATATGGTTATTGGATCTTTGTCGGGTAGGCCATCGAATCGAAAAAAATTGTTGCACCATTTGAATGACATTTGGTTTGATCACAAAATTATTGGTCGCAACGGTAGGCATGACGATACTAGACGATGTCCCGTCCATGGATGATTTGGCATAGTCGTACATGGTTTTTTTGTTGTTCGTCTGCCATGGCGAAATCTTTTAATATCTTCTTCATGGTCCGTATTAGTACTTTCTCTCTGTCCTTGCAACCGGCGGTATCACGCTTCCAAATTTAACATCGAATAGGCTTGCATTGCGTTAAATAAAGAGGATAATCGTAATCAAGACTTACAAAGATAGATAAAAAGAGATATGGTAAAAAAACAAAATAAAAATGATTAAATTAACAAAAATAGAGCGTTTTTAATATTACAAGCCCGGCAATGGCGCCAAAAACTTGATGGCTCAAAAGCTAATCTAGAAAATCGTAGGCAAGTGCACCTATCGTTTTATAGAATAGATTATTGAGTACCGAGTGTCATTCCCACGAGGATTGTAAATACTAATAATTACCGTCCTTTTGTTATTTAATCTAATAATTTTCAGAGTTTTGTTTGTTAAAAAGGAAAATGAAAAAATAGAAAATTTAAAATAATTGCAACTTACAATAATAGATCAAATAAAAGTAGATTGTAGAATAAGAAATGAAGAGCTAGAAATGTGTTTGAATGTAAATCTCTCTAGAATGTTTTTGTGATTTAACAAGATAAAGATACAACCAAAAACCCTTAAGCAAAAACCAACCTTTTTTAATAGAATCTCATGTTTTATGGACCGTAGAAATTCCCGATTTAAGTTAAACTCTCTATCGAGCGTGAATAACTTCTAACCTCAAGTTGATTAACTGAAATCTCTTTCTAGTTAAAACCCCCAAGACATCATTATAACGATTTGTGAATTCCCATATTAGGTTTGACCCTAATCCAGAAGATTTATGTCGTCCTATATCTAGTATTGCATGCAACTCTTTTCACTTATATATGTTCTATTTCACCATGAATCTCTCGATTTCCCGGTGAAGAATAAACTTCAAATCAATATCGCGCTAATACCAATTTGAATGAATAAAGCATAATATAAGTGAATCACACAAATCATGAAGATTTTATTAAAAACATACAAGCCTTAATCACAAATTTATTCTAGAGTTCATTACGTTCAAACACTAGAAATTTAGCTACACATGGCTTTGACAAAAGAGTATACTACACAAGAAGATTTGAATAAAATGAACATGGTGTACTTAGCTCTTATTCAACACCAATTCAAGACTTCCTCCTTGGTTGATTGCAATGATGTCGAGCTCCAAGCTTTCTCCTCTATTGCTCTTCAACTTCCAACTCTACCTCTCTTTTATCCTCTCAATGTATTTTGCTTTGACACTTAGAATATACAATGAAAATCTCTATGAATGAATGAATATCCCAACTCCAATTCTTGGCTTTTATAGGCATCATCTTTGTAAAAGCATACATCAATAATGCCATCTTTTGCTAAACAAATGCTCCACTTCCATAGTTGGGTTGTTTGTATCATTATTTTTCATATGATAATTGAGGAATAATAGAGTTTTTTTGATGAAATGAAGTGTAAAAGTTGCTCAAAGGTTGTCAAAAAGCAAAAGTCTCCATAATTTCCGCCAAAAGAAGAAAAATTTTGAGCTGGAGGAAAAAACATTGCTTAGGAAATACGGTCGTGCTTAAAAGCACGGGCAGATCGTGTTCGTCAATTTTGACGAACACACGGCCGTTAGAAACACGGCCGTGCTTAGAAAGAGGAAGCGGCCTGGCCGTGTTTTCTTCGTTAATTGGGAAATTTTGGCAGGTGTGTTTTTAAACATGGTTTGGGCGTGTTCACTTTGGGCGTCATGTTGAACATGGCCGTGCTTGCAAAGCACGGCCACGGTGTGTTTTTCTCGCTTTTCTTGTTTTTGTTCCCTTTGAAGCGTGGCCATGTTTTCCAACACATGGGGCGTGTTTTGCACGAGATCGAGTCTTCTTGCCTTCTTTTTAATCAATGTTAGACTTCATTTTTGTTCGTCATTTCATACGAAATTCATGTGAATTTGCTTCAAGTCTTTACCTTCATCATTCAAAACAAGCCAATGTGATTTTTCTTAAATTTATTGATTATTAAGCTAAAAAGTTAAGGAAATTATCGAAAAAGAGTTATAAAAATATGAACAAAAATGCACTTATCAAACCGCCTCCAACTTGGAAATTTTGCTTGTCCTCAAGCAATTTTAAAAACAAAGAATGGAGTTTAAAACAAAAAAGTATCTATTTTCACAATTTCGATAAAATTGAAGTAAATCGCTAACCTTTCTATTCCCTAATTGAGCCCATCGATTCGTTCTTTCAAGTCAACCAATTTGTTAAAAAGAGGGTGACTTTAGTAATTGGAATCGTTTAATCATCACAGTTGTCATATCACAGAAATTGTTAATCATTCACTTAGACAAAATACAATAATGTAATGATAAATGAAGATGTCCAAAACTCGGGGTTTTTTTTTATATCATGCATATAGTTATAAATTAGGACATTTTTTAGGCAAACTTCCACTAGGTTTAAATTTTGAATGACTTTCCAAAAGCTCCTAGGGTGTGTCCCATACTCATATTTGTGCCGCCGTTTTACGTAAAGGACAAATATGGGGCTCATGAATGCTCCTAGTTACTAAGCAGCAACAAACAGAGGAGTTAGCAGTTTCAGGAGCAGAAGACGAGAAGATTTCTCCTTAGGAATAGGATAAGCTCAAAGACTTCCCTCTTGGGAAGAGGATTTTGGTCAACTCGGTTGACTTAGGTGATCTTCTCAAAAAAGTGTTCGCCTTATTTTTAGCTTCACCGCAAGTGTACAGTGTAGTTTATAGAATACGGTAAGCAATGTCGTATCCACGGAGACTAATAAATTATGCGCTAAGTATTGAACTAAAATAGCCTTATTTTTATTTAGACGATCAAAAATGGATGATTGTTTTGAGATTAAGACGAACTAGACTACAAAAACAAGGTAAAGATAAAAAAAATAATAAAAGTATCAAGAGAATAAAATAGATTCCCGAGTTATGGTTCGATTAATATCTCTCTTATTGTCCGGTTTAATTAAAGCCGAAGTTATTGTCAATATTCCTATATGACGACCACAAAGGTATTTTATCCCCCCTCTCGAGATGTATATAAAGTGTAGATTGAAATATCTATGCTAGCATCTCTACTCAACATAAGATATACAACTCTCAAAAGCACAAAAGATCAAATGTCCTCACAAACATTCACAAACCTCTCGATTATGCAAATATTTGTGTCAAGTACTCAAGATCTAATATTGAAACTCATCTCTTGAATTATGAATCAATATATCAAACAAGTTAAATCATTGGCCAAGTGATAAAACAAGAATAAGCATAAAGTACTCAAATAGGCTTCAAGACAATAACTTCAACTAAGATTAAAACATCCAACAAGAGTTCAATTAATCTACTTCCAAAACCCGGAAATCACAATAAAATTAGCCACACATGATGTTCAAACAACTCATAGACAAATTGTTCAATGTCATACTAAGCTCAAATGAAAGATTGAAATACAAAAGAAGTAAGAAAAACTTAGGATAGTCAATAATCTCTCTATATATCTTCAATCCTCAAGCTCCGATGCGACCGATTCTTCCCTTGATTTCTCCTTGAAAGAGTAGAGTTTTGTCTTGTATTCTATGTCCAAGAATGTCGAGAATATCCCCCGGTGTGCGCCCCAAAAGTCCTTTTATACCTTTTAGAAAGTTTAGGGAAAAGTCTTTGTCGGTTTGTGACATTTGAAGCCGAGACGCACGGGCTACCCGTAAGGCCATCCCATAGATATTTCCTTGCTTTTCACCAACCACACATGGGTCATGCATCACATGCATGGGTTACCCGTGTGTGATGCCGTAGTCATGATCAAAACCTTTAGGTGTGCACGGGTCGTGCGCTCACGCATGGGTTACCCGTGCACCATACCGTAGACTCAACCTTCTTTCCCAGGGACGCACGGGTCGCGTCTATGTGCGCGCCCTACCCGTGCGTGCCTTGTTTCTACCTATTTTGTCCAACTTCTTCTTATTTTAGCTTCCAATCCCGTATCTTCACTAGATTCTTGGTGTTTCTACTTCGCGATGCTTGTATTTGTCACCAAATTGCTTCAAATATCATTAAATTCCTACAAAACTAGCAAAGCGTAATATCTTTCCCACGAAGAGTGAATATAAACCATTTCATATGAGTTATTGCATGTCTAAACATAATTTTAGTCATAAATATGCCCCAAAATACATGCAAAACTCACACCTATCAAAAAGCAGCATTATTTTGGCGCCGTATATGGGAACAACCAAAGTACACGAAGAATGCAAACTCGATCGCAAGCACGTGATGGTGGATCTCAAGCTGCAGGCCGAGGAATCGGGGACCAGCGAGAAGAGCAACTGTTTGGAAGATGGGGAGCCAGCCCTCGTCCTCCTCTTAGAGGAATGTCGCCCCCTCCTTCTCCTGAGGGCCCGCCTATTGAAGAAATTCGTTTATCCTAAGAAACCCTCCAGGCTCTCCTGGATGAGGCTGTCCGGAATGGTTTAAGACATCAAGCCGCAGTGAGATCCGCAGGAGGACCACCACGGGCTCTGCTTGCTGCTGAAGACCCTACTCGATATGATTAGGAGAAAAGAGAAGAAGGTCGCAACGAGAATCATAATCGTGAAGAGCCGCCACTAGTTGAAGAATCTCAAGCTGTGCAGCCTAGCCTAGCCAACTCGTGGGCTACGTCGTTGATGTAGAGAGGAGCCTTTTGGCTCCGTAATGTTATTTGAACCTTTGCCATCGGGAATCAAGACCTCGAACCTCCCGAAGTATGATGGCAATCAAGACCCGTAAGAACACTTGGACAAATTCTATGCCAAGGCGGATCTCTATGACATGACAAATGTCTCTTACTGCAAGGTATTCTGCACTACTCTGACTAAGCGGGCGCTGACATGGTTCAATCAACTCCTGGTGGGGTCGATCTATGGGATGGACAAGCTCATGGAGTCGTTCATGCAGCAGTTCTCCATGAATAAAAAATGTCCCAAGACCATCGCTCACATTTTTAGGTGAAGCAAAAGGAAGGAGAGACACTACATGAGTTCATGAAGCGGTTCGTAGAAGCCGTCAACGAAGTGGCCAACGTCCAACATGAGACATTGGCGGGGATAATGCAGCAGAATCTGCACTAAGGGCTCCTGAAGAAATCTCTTGCCAGGAAGCCTCCATCCAGCATGGAAGAGCTGTTGAGCTGAGCGGAGAAGCACATTCGTATCGAGGAGTCTACCAAGCTTGAGCCTAGCTTCAAACATAAATCCCGGGAAGAGAAGAAGAGTTAAACGCAGAAGGTCTCGATGAAGGATAATGGACTAAGCTATACACATCTCAACGCTCCAATAGCGAAGGTGCTAATAGCCGCTCAGAAAAAGGGAATCGTTGATCCTCTACAGCCACTGAGGAACAACCCTGCCTTCGCGGGCGCGTTCCAATTTATACTGCAGATATCATGAAGATTGGGGGCACACCACCGAAGACTATTTGTTTTGAAGAAAGAGATAAATCGGCTTATCTAGAAAGGCCATCTCAAAGACTACATGGATCAGAGAAAGTTTCGATGTGATCCTAGACCGCAAGAAGAAGAATCTCCATAAGACCAGCGCCGCTTAGATGGCCATAGGGAGGAGAGGCATGACAATCACGTTGCCGAGTCATCAATGTGATCTTGAGGTCCAGAAGCATAGGATGCCTAGAGTGCCCTCTAGGAGTGTAGCAAAGATAGAAAGGGCGCCCCGAGGAAAACTCCGTCCCAACAAGACGAGTCGTGGAGCAACCTCAAGCCAAGGGCATGCCAATTACCTTTGCACTCAAGATTACATCCCAGAGACCCAAGTTCATCATGATGCCATCGTCATATCGGTTATGCTGGCTAACTTTGTGGTCAAAAGAGTCCTGGTCGACACGGGGAGCGTGGTGGACGTCATATTCCAGGAGCCTTCAATAAGATAAGAATTGATCTAGCGCAAGTTGTTCTGGTATCGGCACTGCTGATTGGCTTCACTAGAGAGGTGATCAAGTCCTCGGGTAAAATTAACCTGCCACTTACACTGGGCATGGAAGCCCTCACCAGGTCACGAAGATGGCCCACTTCCTCATAGTAGATATTTCATCTCCGTATAACTTGATTTTGGGAAGGCCAAACTTGAATCACTTTCGGGGATATCCCATCTAAGGTTCACTTGAAGCTAAAGTTCCCTAAAGAATTGGGGGTAGGAGAGACTGTTGGAGACATCAAGACAACTCGAGAGTGCTATGTGGTCACCTTAAAGATAAACAAGCTACCAAGATCAAATAATGAAAGCCCCTCGCAGCCATAAAGGAGTGCTCTCCCTGGACTCCTGGGGACTTTAGTATTTTCCATTTTCAGTTCATTTCCGCCCAAGAGGTGTTAAAAATTTGTTTACATTTCAGTTATATTTCCGCCCACAGGGCGTAAAGCTCTTTCGTTATAATGAATATGAATAAAAATGCTTTCACGTTTTCTACTTTGATGAAATGAATGCAATTAATAGCCACACACCGCGGGCGCAATTAATAGCCACATATGGCCAGGGTCAATGACCAGTTAGACACTCTTCTTAACAAACCCCATCTTTCCCGGACACCGAAGGGGGGCCTCCTCACATGGGTCCTCATAAATAAACTCCACTAGCTAAGACCCCAGAAGGGATGGTCTTGTTACGGCTAAGACCCCAGATGAGAGGGGCCTCCTCATAAGAGGTCCTAGTAATTTACCTCCGCCGGCTTAGACCCTGGAGGGGATGGCCTCACCCGGCTAAGACCTCGAGTAGGATGATCCCTTCCGACTAAGACCCCGGATGGAAGGGGCCTCCTCATAAGTGGTCCTAGTAATCAACCTCCTCCGGCTAAGACCCCGGAGGGGATGGCCTCACCCGGCTAAGACCCCGGGTGGGATGACCTGTTACGGTTAAGACCCCAGATGAGAGGGGCCTTCTCATAATAGGTCCTAGTAATTTACCTCCGCTAAGACCCGGGAGGAGGATGGCCTCACCCGACTAAGACCTCGAGTGGGATGATCACTTCCGACTAAGACCCCGGATGAAAGGGGCCTCCTCATAAGTAGTCCTAGTAATCAACCTCCTCCGGCTAAGACCCGGGGAGGGATGGCCTCACCCGCCGAGACGCCCGGTGGGATGACCCTTCCGGTTAAGACCGGATAGGAGGGGCCTCTTCATAAGGAGGTCTTAGTAAAAATCTTTTTTCCTCGGCTAAGACCGGAGGATAGGGCTCTTCACAAGAGTCCCTTTGAATTCTTCTCCACGATGAAAATATGCAAGAACAAGAAGGCGAAAAGTGCTAACACGTGTGGGGAAAGGTGTAGAAATAAAGCAATGACTTGGAAAAAATCCAAATGAGGCGCCCTCCTCCGAGCTCCTGAGGGGCGCCTCGTGGTGTTAAAATATGATATAAAATCTAATCTCCCCTGAAATTCATTCATATATATTATAAGTAAAACATGACAAAGAGAACTAATATGCATAAGGAAAATGGAGAAATCATCCAGCCTGGTGGGCGCAATATCAAACATCTCAAGGTAAAGGGGAAGGGAAAAATACCAAGCACATAGAAGGAACATCTGGAAGCGCAAAGCAAGCCCTAAGCATGTGGACATGAGGAAAAAACTATCACTGATCAAGAAGGAAGCACGCCATCTCTGGTAGCAGCAGTAGTCTCTGTAGGCTCAGCTCCATCGCCATCAGCGTCGTCAGGAAGATCCGTCGAAGCCTCAATCTCTCCCTCCTTCTCATTCGAAACACTAGAGTCCAAGACGTCAATCAACTCGCTGGAAGCCTTCCCACGCTGCCGTAGAAGTTTCCGGCAATGGCGAATGGCTCTATCAAAGTAGACTGAAGACTCCTGCAACAACTCGGCGCGATGCTCCGAAGAAGCTCTGTAAGCCTCAATCGAGCGGGACCTCTAGCTGAAGTACCACCTATCTTCGACTCGTGGTAATCGATCAACGTTTACTTTTCTTATAGATTCTTTGAAAATATAAATAATTTTGGCGAGTAATAATTCATATAATTTCTGAAAATCAAGAAAGTATAATTTAAATTAAGAAAATATGAAAAAAAAACCACATGAAATCACAATTACATAAACTAAAGAGTGACCATGGCAACACTGACTATTACAACATGCCTTTTTAAAACGATAAGCATTTATTTATTTTACAAAATATATTACTTTTTATAGTAATTGAAAATGGATAGAAATATTTTGAGCTA
This sequence comes from Rehmannia glutinosa, assembly GCA_016081115.2. Classification (NCBI taxonomy): domain Eukaryota; kingdom Viridiplantae; phylum Streptophyta; class Magnoliopsida; order Lamiales; family Orobanchaceae; genus Rehmannia; species Rehmannia glutinosa. The sequence continues at coordinate 326,005 of JABTTQ020000139.1, forward strand.
CTATTTTGAGAGACTTCTCATTATGAATTATGATTATTTTTTCAATCATCCCGAAGATGATATCATTATGTAGATAGATATATCTTGCAAGTATTATATTACAATATTAGTTGATTATCACATACTTTTGGAGAGTAGTAAGAGTTTTTCCAATAAATCACAGTTTTAAATGAAAGTTAGAGCTTGACTCAAATTTAAAATCGGTCACGTTGCTATTTTAATGTATAAATAACTTAAATTTGGATAGTATGTCAATGTATGATTCCTTTTTTAAACATTGTATCAATTTTAATCTAAACACCACGTTAAATGTTATTTGTATATTTAATCCCGATTTCTTTATTTAACGATGAGTTTTATGGTACCAATTATTTCATATATGGATATGGTGTCATTTAAAATAGAAAATTATGATATCGCATAATATATCGATTAATATATTGTTGTACTCAATATATTGATCTTCCATTATTATATATAGGATTCATTGAAATTATAAAGAATTTAAAACGTTCCCAACATTGAAATTACTCGTATCTTGCATGATATATAAATATACTAGTATTTCATTCATGTGACACACGGGATGGAATGAATTGTGTTGTTGAATGTAAATTGCATGTATATAAGAATTACAATATAAAATAATGTAGAATTGTACAATACAAACTGGAAACAAACAATCAAGCTAAATAACTACATTCAATAATTATAAATTTTGGAAAACTTCCTTGTACACAACATTATTCATCTCTTTGTTTTTCGATTTATTGTCTCCACAAACTAATATTTTCGATCATTACGATTGTAACTCGGGAAACATCAATGTATAATTGATTATGACTAAAAACTGGAATTTTCAAATACAACCCCACATTGGAGAGAGATTGTCTTTGGCTCTTGTTTATAGTCATTGCATACGAAACAATCAGAGAAAACTGTCTATGCTAAAACTTGAATGGTATTCTAAGGTCGGAAGGGGTGAGTGTCATTCGCGGGATCAACACCTTATGACCCGCATTGGCGCCAGTTTAAATTTTAGATTCAAGTACATGCTTCAAGTACATGCTTGTCAAGCCTCGTAATCACTAATCTTATACCGTTGCACAATCCAATCGAATGGTCTATGTTCCTCAATAGCATAACTGGAGTACCAACCTTCAAATGCAATTCATGATTTGGAACACCCAAGCATTTTATCCCATTTAGGAATTCCGACGTGTGTAGATCGTGCAAGAAATCAACATTGGAATCTAACTTACATGTGCTATTGGATCTAAAAAATGTATGGCCCTCGGAGGAGTTTAAAAACGTCATATATTGAGACATGATGACAACGTTAAGTCTTTACGCCACCGAAATAAAGATGTGTTAAATGAAAAATGGATGATGCTTACCGTCCACGAACTGTCTTCCGTTAGTGTGCTATTGTAATCATAATAGTGTTAATTCTTTGAAAATATTTGTCTACAATTGTTAATTAATTAATGTGTGCTGATCAGTTGTTTGCTATATGTTGCTATTGTAAATGAAAATGAAATTATATTACTACCTAAATTTTGAATAAATGACTTTCAGTTGTTATAGAAACTGGACTATCTGTTGGGTAATTCATTTATTTATGATCCAAAATGATTTTTCTTTTTAATCATTTGAAAGTTGTATTTCTACTAAATGAATGGAGTTACAATTAAAATTGTCTGAAATTATTCAAAACTGAAAACTGGCACTCGGCACCGCTTACACCCAATCACTGAGATTTTAGTTTCATGCCACCTTGTTTTTTTAAAGTATCTTTAGATTTTTCTTTTGAGATGAAAGTATCTTTAGAATTGAAACTGTAAATAATGGAGAAGCTGATGGAAGAGCATCGAACTAGGTCGTTGTGGCATAGGTTTGCTATTTTGACATGTTTATTTATTTATTTATGTTATTGAACTATATTTGTAATAGTGTCATAGGTATTCTCCGAACATACATTCCGATGCATTGAAATAAACTTAGTTAGTATTGAGATATGAATAAGATTTTATTTTAAATTGTAAGTTGTACTCCAAAGTTGTCGATTATTTAAATATTATATGTTTGGCCAAAGTTGTCTCGGGTTGATTTTATTATAGTCGTTCAATATATATTTATTAATGGACTCGATAACATCGAGTAGGTGACAAAATAGCTATTTCTTTCATGTATGTCGGATCATCAATATCATCTCTAAACATTGGATACGTATCTTCAACAATAGTTGCAATTGGATCATCATAGGCTTCGAGCAGAATATCATCTGGAATGTCAATAGCGGTGTAACCATCACTTTCTTCTCTGATTGTTCCGTCTCCAATGATTGCTATCCATTCAGAAAACTTAACTAAATCTGCATAATCATCAGTTTTACCAAGACTTTGAAGACGCATATTCTTAGTCAATCATAAAACTATAAAATCCACAAATAGGATGGATTTATCGTGGCATTCACAATATTCTGCCGCGTTCCCTTGGGTACAACATGTAATATTTGCCTGAAATCACCACCGAAAATGATTGTTTTACCTTAGAATGGGATATCGAGACTATCTGGGTTCTCGAGTTGCATAACACTCGTACAGTTTGGTCCACTGACTCAAAATAGTACTTGTTCATCATTGGGGCTTCGTTCCAAATAATAAGTTTACAATGAACGATCAATTCGGCAATATATCGCATGTTGAATCTTCATTTGGATTTAATGGAATAATAAATGGAGAATATGCGGTCCTTTCACCAGATAAGAGAAGAGATGCTATGCCACTCAATGCCATATTAAGTACAATTTGTCCATGAGATCTCAAGCAGATAAAGCCCTCCACACAAATATCTTAGTCGTACCTCCGTATCCATATACAAAGAACATGCCAACTTCATTGGATTGAACAACACGCATTATTTTGGAATACACTTGATGTTGTTCATCCGTCATCTTTGAAAGAAGGTTATTGTGTTCAACAAACAACATATTATGATCATATTTTAATTCGTATATCAATCTATTCTGATTAATCTCAATACTATCAAAATATGGGAATGACATTGAATCAAATTCATAGACTCCTACCGCATTCTCAATAATTTTTTAGTTTCTGCCAGGGCCAGATCCTTGATTTCATTCTCACTCAATATTAGCTCTATCCAAAAAAAGGAAAAACTTTTAGTAAAACAAATATGGATCCAGATAGTGAGTATTTACAAATACGTATAAATATAAATTATAATATTTTAATATTCATGTAATATCTTCATGCCGCAGAAGAGCTCGTCGTTTATATAGAATATCATCCAAAATATATTGCCAACATTTATCCCATACTATGTGTGGCATGCTCAAAGAATCCGATGACAACAATGATGCAAACAAACTCAATAGAGTCTCTGCAGACGCCTAGTGACTCGTTTAAGTGATGCCATCGACATACTCTCTATCGTCTTCCAACAAACCCAGAGCATAACAAGCTTCGCGATATGAGAGTGTTGGATACCTTTAAGTGACCTTCTTATAATCATCATGACACGTAGCACCACGGGCAACATTGATAAGGCACCTCAAATATTACATATCACCAGCACTGGGAGGGATGTAATAGACTCGTCCTATAGATTTTCCACATTTTCTTGGCGCCCACTTCCTGATTGTTTGTTTCCATGTAAACTTTTTGGGAGCTTCAACATAAGTTAACTCTCTTGCTTCAAGATATATCTTATGGTTTCCATCCATGCCAATAACATGCTTTCTTTAATAATATTCTTCTTTAGAACGTCATCTATTTGTTCAGAATCATGAAAATAATGCTCGCTTCGTTTTCAAGATTGAAACTAAGGCATTCTATGGAAGTGTATGTATATTGGAGTTCAAAGCCCAACAATCTCCATGTTGCCTCACGATGGAAACTAAGGCAAATTACAATCATCTTACTATCACAAAACTCATGAGCTATAATCACACACAAAAAAAAGGCGAAACATAAAAATGAGTAAAAAGGGTAATTAATATTAATTCGATCATTTAATAGTAATTAATATTAATTACCACACACACACACAAAAAATAGGAAAATACACTAAAAAATCCAAAATAGTAGATCAAAATAAAACTAGTTCATTCTTAATGGCACCACAAATCAAAAGGGGAATTGACATTATAGAATGTGTACACGTACCTAGGGTCGTTCCTGGGGTGGTCGAGGTGGTGCCCTGCACAGGCCCCCCCAACCAAGGCTACCCCCGATTCAACTTATCACTAGTTCAGCCTTCTTTAAATTGTGCTTTTTAACACAAAAGTCAAGTTAACCACTCCTCAGAAGCCCCCAAAAAATTAAAGTCATGTGTTTTAAGAATATATATATATATATATATATATATATAGAGAGAGAGAGAGAGAGAGAGAGAGAGAGAGAGAGAGAGTTGTGTTTTCAAATAAAGAAAAGGCTTCCATCTCCAAAAAAACCATCAACCAATATTATTTTTGGTAAGAATTATTCATCTTTAGTTGCTATATTTTCACCATAGCATGAATTGTATCAATATTTATTCTATTTTGCTAAGGGCTCTTTCTAAATTTTTGTTTTTTGAAATTTTAGGTATAATTACAAAAAACCTTTGTGTTTCGGGCTAGTTACAAAAAAATCCCACGCGTCTTTGAAAATTACAAAAAACTCCTTGAGGTTTGATTATGTCTTACATTTTTCCCTTCGTAAGCAAAAAATATTGTCAAAACTCACTTGAACTTTATAAAAATATTACAATTACACCCTTTAATTTAAGCCAAAATCAAACTTGAGGTTTCTTTTTGTAATTTTAAAATATCTCTTGGTTTTTTGAAATGAGTCCAAACCTCAGGGGTATTTTGTAATTATTCCTAAATTTTAAGATATATTTTGTTTTAGTTGTTTGATTTTCACCGCTAACAAATTTTTTATTAATATTTATTTTGTTATTCTTTCAGGTTTTATTTTTATATGAATAGAGGGGCCTTTTTTTTCATACACCAGGCCCTTAAAAACTATGGGTGAGCAAACGACAGGTTCGGTGCAAAATCGAACCGAACCACAAAAAAATGAATTTATATTTTCTCAAACCGAAACCGAACCGCAATGCTAGAAAACCGAACTGAACCGAACTATTTTGGTTTGGTTTAGTTTTTCGGTTGGGGCTTTATTTTGGGTCTTTATTTGTTTTTGCTAAAAATATATATATTCAATATTTATTTGACAATTTAAGAATAAAATAAGTTAAAAAAATAAAATAATATAAAATATATATATATAATAGAAATTAATATATTTGATTCGGTGCAAAATGACATATTATGCACAAAAACTGAACCAAACCGAAAATTAATTTGGTTTATTAGATTCAAAACCAAACCAAACCGTTTAACCAAGAAAACGAACCAAACCATCAGTTCGGTTTGATTTTTCGGTTCTGGTTTGGTTTTGCTCACCTCTATTAAAAACATAAGAACGGCCCTGCACGTACCAAAAACAACTAGGGGCAAAAGGCATATATACACAAATTGAAGAAGCAAATAAATAGTTAGTTGTTTCCGCCACAAATTGAAGAAGCAAATAAATAAAAAAAACTAATTTTATCAATTTAATTAAAAAACAGAGATAAATACATTTTACTCTCTAAACTAAACTATACACGTTTTTTAAGGTTACCATCTAAACTTTCCCGAGTCGCACTTTACCCCTTGAACTCCGTGATTTGTGCATAGTGCCATATATTGGCCATCGCCGGCAGAAATCTCCAAGAATATTTCTGCACATGCCTTGCTCGTGAGGGCAAAATTGTCATTGTCTAAAAAATTTAAAAAAATTGTTACATTTTGCCACCGCAACTTTGGTTGACTTGCATTTTGTCCCCCCAAACTTTGCATTATTTCACTTTGCTACATAAAATATTTAAAAAAAATCATATATTTATACATTTATTTTATATTTTATTTTTTTTTTCTAATTTTTTATCCACAAAAAATAAAAACATTTGGTTAAGTATATTATTAATAAAATTATACTATAAATTCTTCATTTTAAACTTTCTTGTAAACCTTAGTTTATTTGTCTTAATTAGTTTTTACATTATAATTTAAAATATAAAATATCCTTTTCAATTTCTAGGTGAATAAAATTATAAATTTTTACCAAAGTCAATTTGAACATAATACGATGCATTTAACTTTCTTTTGTAAGTAAAATTACTAAAAGATACAAGTATTACAAATTTAATGAATTTGATAATTTTTACATTTAAGTAGCGTATAAGATTTGTAGTAAAGTAAATTAATTTTCATAATTTTTAATTATAAAATTATAAAATTAAATTGATGACATAAATATTTCTTCTAGAAATTTAAATATAATACATTATAAAACAATATCATTGATAATAAATTTATTTATTACAAATATTATACCTTACTTATATATAAGAACTATCAAATGCATTAAATTCGTAATACTTTTATCTTTTAATAATTTTACTTTCAAAAGAAAGTTAAATACATTGTATTATGTTCAAATTACCTTTGGTGAATAATTTATAATTCTATTCACCTAGAAAATGAAAAGGATAATGATATATTTTTAATTATAATGTAAAAATTAACTCAGTAAATGGAAAATAAACTATGATTTTTTCAAGAAATTTTAAAATGAAGAATTTATAGTAATTTTGTTGATAATATATTTAACCAAAGTAATTATTTATTTTTGTGGATAAAGAATTAGAAAAATAAAAATATAAAATACATGTAAAAATATATAACTTTTTTGAATTTTTTTAAATTTTATGTGGCAAAGCGAAATAATGCAAAGTTTTAGAGGGGTAGTGCAAGTCAAATATAGTTTAGGTGGCAAAATGTAACAATTTTTTTAAAAAAATTGAGGCAATGACAATTTTTTTGCTCTCATGTGACGGAATATTCGGGAATATTCGACTGCGATGTGGCCAATATATGGCACTGTGCCAAAAATCTTGGAGTTTAGGGGGTAAAGTATGACCCGGGAAAGTTTAGGTGATAAACTCCAAAAACGCATATAGTTTGGGGGTAAAATATAATTATCTCTAAAAAAATATCCAACTGGAACTATTAGAAAAATAATTAAAATTAGAGGAAAAAATACTAAATCCCCCAAACTATGCGATTTTTTGCACTTTACCATATGAACTAATTTCTTTTACACTTTACCATATAAAACTATACAAGTTTTGCACTTTCAGTCATCGCCGGTGGAATATTCTCCGAATATTCCGACACGTGCCCTCCATGTAAGGGCAAAACCATCTTTGCCTAAAATTCAAACTGAAGTAGTTGCATTTACCATCTGAACTTTGTTAAGAGTTTCACTTTGCCATATGAAGTTTGCGCAATTTTCACTTTGCCATATCAATTAAAGAAAATTAAAACCATATTGTGAGCGAATCGAAATAAAAAATTTAGCATATACCAAATTACGTTTATATTATATATATTATAATATATTATTTATTTTTGTAATTTATTCTTAGCATACTAAATAGATATTATAATTATGATTACATTATTTATTTTCTTTCCTTTTTTTTTTGCAAAATTTAGATTTACCGAAGTACCAAACGAAATACCGAGAAAAAGTATGATAAAAGTGTGAATCGAACTGATTATTTTGGTACAATATTCAGCACACGATGCGTGCCGAATTTTCTATTCAATTATGATTTTTGTTCATTTGTTAAATACCTATTAAGTTTAACTTGTACTTGTAAGAGTACGAGTGCAATGTAGTGTGGTAATCGACCAAAGGTTTCTCACAAGAAAATTTAGCCAAGCATGTAATTATTTGAATTCATGGAAAAACAAAAATAGTTCGTTAACACAATAATTAAGTTTTGAATATGCAATCATGAATTGAACTAAAAATTAAAAATACATATCTAAAGCAACATAACATTATAAAATTGGGATGAAATCAATATAAAAAATATCTAAACCTTATAACAATTCAAAGATGTCTAAACCATCAAAAATAAATCGATATCAGTGATATCTGTACCCACATTAATCATAAACCTAAATCCTAAAATAATACAATTGATAGTATATTTTACTAAGGTATATATTAATTAAAATTTTCTTTTACGAAATAAAAATTCAAAATAAAAGACAAATAAATGTATATACACATCATTTTTTTAATTTTCATAAATTGATATGGCAAAGTGAAAAATTGCGCAAAGTTCAGATGGCAAAGTGAAATTCTTAACAAAGTTCAGATGATAAAGTGTAACTATTTCTATTTGAATTTTAGGTAAAGACGATTTTACTCTCACGTGGAGGGCACGTGCCAGAATATTCGGAGAATATTCCACTGACGATGACTACTATAGAACAAAGTGCAAAATTTGTATAATTTGTATGGTAAAATATAAAGAAAATTAGTTTATATGATAAAGTGCAAAAAAACCGCATAGTTTTGGGGATTGAATGTTTTTTTTCTCTTAAAATTAACCTGGGTAAGAATTAAAAATAATTATAATTAACCTGGGCAGAAATTAAAATAAAATAAAAATATCTCTCACACAGTTTCTCACAAAGTCACACTTTCTTCTCCCGCGCTCTCTGTTCTCTTTCTCTCTCTTTGTCTCTGTTTTCTTTCGTCTTTCTCTTTCGCACATGGCGCCCGAAATTTTGTATTCTTCTCTAAGCCCTAATTTTTAGACTTTATTTGAATTTTGAAGAGGTGAAAAAGTGGTGTGGCAGCTGAAAGAGAGAGAACGGTGGAAAAGGTGAAATCCAAATTCAAGGTGAACATATTCCCATTCAGTAATGAATTATCTATGTGTGCATGCATGAAGTTAATCTCAGGGGCTAATATTAATCTATGTGAATTATAGCATTTATGTGAATAGTGATATTTGGGAATTGATGATTTTCCATTGGAAATGAAGTAACACATACATAATCTCAATTTTCTTTTTCTTTTTTTTTTTGAGGAAAAACTTAATTTCGAACTAATAAAAGTTAGTTTACATCCGAATGACAACGAACTGGTAGAATCTGGTTTATAGCAAAGTGTTTTTGAAGTATATTGCTAGAAATTGGGAAATCTGAGGATTTCTGCCCCTTTTTACTTGAAAGATGTAAATCAAATTGTTCATTTTCAGTTGAGTGTTTGATTCTGGGTTAAAAAAGCTTATGTTGCTTCGTATAACATATTAGCACCCCAAAACTCTTATCATTTGCAATTTGCATCCCTGAGGTTTTCAACTCTTTCATGATAGTAGTAAATTCAATGGTGTATGATAGTAAAAAAGAGCACAATGAGCAACATGCTTACAACGTCTAAATAAATCGAACAGTACTTATGTGCCCCAACAAACTATTGGAAAATTGTATTCATATCTTCTAAGATAGGAAAGATTGTGCCAAATCAAAGGGATCCTTAATTGATTAGCATGTATCTTGGGATTGCATCTAATATGGTAGGATTTGATTATGGGATTTTGTTTATGGCAGAGATTGAGATATCTTACAATTATAAGATGATCTCTCCCTCATTCCTAAACACAAATTAATTCTGACAAGACAAATATCTCATACATAGAAATTTTCTCTCTACGTTTCTTCTTGGAGAATCACCACTCAAGGTCTCCAGGGTTTAAAGTGTGCACTGTGATTGTGGGTGCTCTATTAGTATTCACATCAAGTGGAGCAACACACGGAGTGAAGGACGACCTATATTCAAGTGCAGTTCAATAGGGGCTTGTAGACGAGCTATAGAGATCAAGGGCTAACAAAACGCGAATCGGTGAATTTATTCCGCTACCAAATTAAAAGGTATCATCGATTCCTTATTATGTGACTATGTGCGCTACCAAATTAAAAGGTATCATCGATTCCTTATTATGTGACTATGTGCAAATATGTGCTTATTTGCTTACAGTGGTATCAGAACACATTAGGGCTCGTTCTCACCTAATTGATATATTTGATACTTATGAGATTCAATTTTTTTTGTTTTTAATAAAAAATTCGAATCTGGAATTTTATGTTTTTATATGCAATATTGGTGTCAAATGATAGATCTTGCTGAGAGGATTAATTTGGTATATTTTGCATATTAATCGGATAAGAAACGAGATAGTTATTGTCGTTTCAAATTTTCAGAGAAAAAGCAATTTCTGCATAAAAATCCGTGCTACTATTTGATTTTGTTTTTTAACATATTATTTGATTTGTTGATGAAGGCAGAATATTGATTTTCTGAAGTTGGGTTTGGTTTTGTTTCAACAACCCGTAAATTGTAATTATAAGGCTGGAAAACAGTTTTCATTAAAAAAAAATTAAGGAAAAATTGCATGGGGCTGGCCGCTGCGGCTGTTGTTGCTTATCGCTCCCTGTCCGATTATTTTCGTGTTTTTTTCCGAACATGCCCTACATATTGTTGTACATGTATGGTCTACGGTTAATTTATTCCGCTACCCAATTAAAAAGTATCATTGATTCCCTATTATGTGACTATGTGCAAACATGTGCTTATTTGCTTACACAAACAAATCAATACAATCAACCAATTCATTTGACAAACTTCACTTAATTGCTTTGTGATGGAATTAAGCTTCAGCAGCACCTCTATTGAGAGCTCTATCCAACCTTGTCTCAAAAGGAGTAGAATGCCAATTAACTCTCTTATCCTGCGCTACGATTGCAAAAAACATTAAACACTTTCCCATTTCATAAATACCTATCTATACTTGCTGGTTGTATTTGGTATGCCCTTAAAAGAAGATGTTGAATCAGACTGCTTTTTTGAACTCGAATGATTCCAATAAGTCCCAACAGTGCCTATAATGTGATTATATCTTTTAGCCTATAACTCGAATGATTACAAAAAAACCTCAAAATTAGTGTATGTGTCCCTTTTGACTTTGCAGCTTTCCATTTAGAAATATTCTCTACAGGGTTGAGCACCTAAATTGTCTCCAAGAGATTTCTTGACTCTATTAATTTATGTTCCCTGCATACATGAGCTACATAATATTAGGAAAAGGGATGTAGTCATGTAGATTATAGTAACACATCAATGTACAAATATATGCAAATGGTGTATATTGGCGGCTCAATATTCTAATGAATGATCAAACAGCTTGAGCTGAATCATAAGGCCACAGATGTCAAAAACATGTGATAATATGGTCTACTCCATATTTTCATAAAGATTTTGAATGCACAATTAGGAAATTTTGTACTTAAATATTCATAAGAGAACTAGAGGCTTAACATCAGAGAAGCAAGAACCTGCCTCCATTAACGAATTGTCATCTCTAGACTTAAAAAAGTGAGTTTGACTGCTCTATGTTAAATTCTTGTCACTGATATATTATTATTTCTTTTGTTAAACGCAGAGCTTGAGCTTGATATATTTATGTCTACTGTTGTTTAGCTGATTTTTATGCTCCAAAACATCAAAATCACCGAAAATTTTCACAATCTCCGATTTTCGAACTGAGCATGGGAGGCCACACAGCTTTATGTTTGAGGTTTAGATTTTTGGTATTGCAACATGTGTGAACTTTTTAAAATGCGTACAATCTTGAGAAAGCGCACAGCTTGCTTGATATATTTATGTCTCCTCCTGTTGTTCTGTTGTTTAGCTGATTTTTATGCCATATGTTCTTTTTTTGCTGATTGTTATGCATCTCTGGTTTTATGGTGAATTTCATTTGCAACAATTCAGTAATGAAATACTTGTACCATTCAAGTCACCGGTTTCGTGAGCTTGGGGGCAGAGGAGAAACAGGAAATCGTGAATTTCGGTAACGCTCTCGTGAGCGATATGGGATATAATAAGCATATTAGTAAGTTAATTTTAATTTTAAGTGTGTAATTAATGGGACCTGTTAACTCTTAATTTTAATTTTTTTTTTGATTGTCTAGCTTTGCGGGATGGTATATTTACTACATTCCATAGGCCAAGAAATTTGGCCTTGCCCCATGTCACCCATAGGCGAAGAAATTTGGCCTTGCCCCATGTGAACAACATCTATGCAAATAGGCCAGAAGGGGAGAAAGAAAGATACCTATTCTTCGGGAATGACTTCATGCGACTCATGAACTTCAAAAGAAATTTAGGTACTAAAATTAGTTTCAGTTAATCAATTACGTATGAATATCCAGTTACATTAACATTATTTGTCTAAACTGCAGTTTTAGTTGACGGGCGGTTTTGTGTAAGAAGCCGGGTTATTGAGGGTGTACAGGACGGCATGCTAGCCGCACCCGTTCAAGCAGCTCCTGCACCCGTTCAAGCAGCTCCTGCACCGGTTCAAGCTGCTCAGTTCATGCCAGCTGCTCAGTTCATGCCTTTCCCATCTGAAGGCGCATTGGAAATGACGTTGCTAAGTTGCATAATGGAAGTGTTGGTTCGTCAGTGGCCAACAGCTGAGAATCCCATGAGTAGACAGCAACTCGAACAAGCGGCCATAGAGATCATGGTTCCACGATTTGCTATTAATGCAAATATCATCACCGGTCGACTCACGCGGCAACTTCTAATTAGATATTCAATGGAGACAAATGTAATCGCCAATATAGGCAACATGGGTAATCAAGTGCCGGCGACACAATTACTTGTAGATGAAGATGGAGATCGTTGCTATATGGTAGTTATATAACCATTGAGTCTTCACTGTGAACTTGGATGCTTGGATTCATTGTGAATTTATTTTATAGGTTCTGTGTTACATTTACTGTGAAATTTTGGATTCGGTTTAGATGAAGATGGAGATAGTTTGCTATATGGTAGTTCTGTAACTACTGAGTTTTCTTCACTGTAGACATATTCTGAGTTTTCTTCATTGTGCTTCACTAGTAAATTTGGATTTTTTTATATGTTCTCTGTAACTCTGGTAACTAGTGAATTTGGATTCTTTTTAGGGATAATTACAAAAACACCCTTGAGGTTTGGGCTAATTACAAAAAAAACCTAGAGTTTTTTTGAAAATTACAAAAAAAACCCCTTGGGGTTTGATTCCATCTTACATTTTTCCTGGTGATATTCAAAAAATATTTCAAAAGCCCCCCGGACATTTACAAAAACATCAATTACCCCCCTTAAATTTAAGACAAAACGAAACTTGAAGGATTTTTTTGTAATTTTGAAACATCTCTAGTTTTTTTTTAATGCAATTAACCCAAACCTCAGGGGTGTTTTTTTAATTATCCCTTCTTTTTTATATGTTATATGTAACTCTTGTAAGTTGTAACCACTCACTGAATCTTTTGGATTCATTTTATATGTTTTCTTGGAACCTACTCACTCTATATCGATGATAATGTTTTCTTGGAACTTGGTAAAATTCAGGAAGAACATAGCAAGTAGGTATTACCAGATTCTATAAACTGAAACATTATCTTTTTTAATTATCTTTTTTCTTTTTGGATTTATTACCCCCGGATGGAGTGTATCTTTTTTTCTTTTTGGATGTTTAAAATTGAAGTAAATCAATAATTATCTTTTTTTTTTCTTTTGGATTTATTATTACCTCTGATAGAGTGTAACTTTTTTTCTTTTTGGATGTTTAAAAATTAAAGTAAAAATACGATTAGATTTATTATTACCCCTCTGATAGAGTGTATCTACTTGTATATTTAAAACCTTGTATATTTAAAACTGAAGTAAAGATTTGATGTGAGTTGTGCAAGTTAATTGTAAATTCTTCAAATGCGTTGTCAGACAACAATGCTTATTTCCTTGCAAATGTTCTTCCACAGTAAATGTGCCAGAAGTGCTATATTTCAGTCCCAGCGCATGAGTACATAACCTAAATATGGCTTAGTAAATAATACAACTCCTTCAAAAACTGAATATCTCTGCCACATATTTTAAACCCATCAAAGAAAGTTACAAAAATAACATAAATTAGATATCACTCGACCATACAAGGCTGTTCTTATGGACTACAACTTTGTGTAAATCAGTAAAATTAGGTATGTCAATCAAGTCAATTTCCTGTGTAACATTACCCATATCTATTTATTCAATTTGAAAGATTCGCAAAATATTAAGCTTTCGAAATTGGCGCCTATTTCCACTCTGGTCAGCTCGGTTCAAACTCAAGTTTCAACAATCAAGAGGAGATTTGGGGGCTAGGGTTTGACAAAGTAACGAGACGAAAGCTTTGGCTGCTACTGACGGAGAAGGAGGCCGGCCCTGACGGCGGAATGGGCTGAGAACGGAAATCCCCTGCCTTTTTCTTTCTTCTAGCTTAAGAGTTTGGACGGGCTTTTTAATTAAAAAGGGGAAACCCTTTTCAGTCTTTAAGCTATATTTAATTAAAAAAATAGAATATATATAAAAATTTGGGTTTTCGGTTTAGTTCGGTCAACCAACCCCCAACACATAAACCGAAACCAAAAATCAAAATTTTCAAAATAATAACCGAACACCGAATTGAATTTTTTTGTTCGGTTTCGATTTGGACCGAACTTTCAGTTTCGATTTGGTGTGGTCGGTTAATCCAAACTATGCTCACCCCTAGTCCCTAGACATTAGAGCATCTCCAATCGTCTTTCAAAATAGGGATAGACGCTAATTTGAAGAGAAAAACCTTATTCAACCCTACGTTATTTCCCATTCCAAAATAGGGTGAGTGAACAGTAGACCTCTTAATGTAGAGGGTCACTGTTCACACCTCTACTTTTTTTTATTATATTTTTTAAATGTCATGTTTTATTATTTTCTCTTAAATTATGTAAAAACATTTTGTATCTCCATCAATTTGTTAAAATAAATTTAAAGTCAATGTATAATTATCATGTTTTTTTGTTCATTAAGATTTTACTATGAATTGTTATATTTATAATCAATTTCTATACATATATATATATATATCATAAATTACAAAAGGATTTATAAAGTAATATTATTTAAAATACAAGTTACATTAAAATACATATTCATACAAATATATTATATATTATTATATTAAACATAAATATATATATTAAATTACAATTTGAAAAAAGTATTTAATTTCAATATAACAAAGAATCAAAGTGGAATATTCCAATTTGGGGTAAACTTTAGAGTGGACCGTTGGAAATTAATGTTGAGTTCCTCCAAATTTTCCTCTAAAATAATATAAAACTCACAATATTTTAGATAAAACCCTTGGAGATGCTCTTAGATATTGGATTCTCGGGATTTTCTTATGTTAAAAAGAAAAAAAAAGTACACATTAAATTCAGAGAAATAATGTTATATCAGAGTGTGGTGAGCCTTAAGAATGGGCTTTAATTATTAGCGGTCCATTTATAGTATAAACTAACATTTCAACTTTATATTGCACACAAGCCCAAAATATGTTTGAAAGTTGCACCCATCTTTGATTTTGCTCTGTTGGAATTGCTCTCGAGCCTTACGATATTTTTATGTTTTATCATTGTACATTGGCTTCTCATAAAGCTCATAGCTCATTGTGTTTTTGTCATTCTCAAGTCTTTGATTATGGTCAACATGTGTGAGGTTTTTTTTTTCCGGAGTTTGAAAGTTAATTGCTCGTAAGATAATTTTTAATATACAAATAAATTGTGTAAGAATGAATATGAGCAATGTCAACACACACGCGTACGTATATATAGCACAACCATTGAGAATATTTAAGAAAAATAATTTTATAAATCAATTGAATGCTTTTAATTTATTTTATATTTTGAAGATTATGTATTTTAATTTTAATTTTTTTTTCATATTTGACCACTATTATTATTGCATTGGTTTTTATATTAATTAATTATTATTCATTATTAATTTATATTTAACCAAAAAGCTTAAAATATTTTTCCGATAATTTTTTAATTATGTTTTTTATATATTTTAATTTATTATGTTTTTATTATTTATTTATATATGCAATATGGGTGTCAAACTGAATATCATAAAAAATGATTAGTTTGATTAATGTAGTACACACATATTTTGAAACATAATTTTACATAGATCTATTTTTATATCATTTTAAAAGTGATTATTTAAAGAAAATTGCCTAACAAAAATAATGAAATACCAAATATTTACCATTTCTTATTTTTACACATATTTTTATTATTTTATATATTATAGTACAATATATAAAACAGTGGTAAATTTGGAAAAACCAACCCTCGAGTCTTTATCAAGGCAAAAAGAAGCTTACTTCTGAGATTTCGTTTTCTGCATCGCCGGCCACTAGCGAGCGGTGGCGGCGGGAAGGCGCCGACGGCTAGCGAAGGACTGACGGTGGAACATTACCCATATCTATTTACTCAATCTGAAAGATTCACTAAAAGAACATTACCCATATCTATTCCACTCTGTTCAAAAAGTTTTATAGACATTAGATATTGGATTCCCGAGATTTTCTGATGTTAAAAAAAAAAAAAAAGGTACACATTGAATTCAGAGAAATAATATGATGTTAATATGGTCACTGACCCCATCAAAAAAAAAAAACATATGGTCACTGACTCACCCCCCCAAACTTTTCCTTTTTACCTTGTATACATGTATGTGTGTGTTAATATTAATTAATTAAACTAGTTATAAATATATAAAAATTTCATGAATCATATTCTTGAATTATGCACAAGATTGGCCCAACATCCAAGGTGGCGAGAATTATTTTTTCCTTTTTACCTTATATATGTGTGTGTGCAGTATTTTAATATTTTTATCCCCAACTCAAATTGTTGATCAATAAAATTTATTGTGAACCACACAAGCCATGACTAATACATTTCAGTTTGAAGAAACAATTGTGTGGGTCTTGATATGTGCATACTCCCTCCGTCCCACAAACATAGGCAAGCAGATCTAATTCACACAAATTAATAAAATATAATAAATGTAATTGAGATTATATTGTTTTTCCATATTCTTCCTATTTTGTCCTTACATTAAATGGTGGTATATCATTCAAAGTGAATTAAATTATGGAGTATACTTATTTATTAGGATAATTTAGTGATATACTTTGAAATATTTAACTATGGATATTGTTATAATTTTTTGATACAAATATAACATATTTAAATATAATTATCATATATATATATATATATTTAATCGTTAACGCTAGGGTATCTACTAAAATCGTATGATATTATAACTACTCGCACTCATCTCAAACCCAAGTAAGAAATTATATATATTACTCATAATCATCCCAAATCCGCAAAAAAATCACCTATACCGTGCTATTAGGGTTCAAATAGGTGTAGGTACCATGTCTAATCATCCCCTATCACCTGTAGTTGGCCTCTCTCAACTACAAATCCTGAGTCCGCCCCTGCATACTCGCCACGTCTCATCTTAGACCCATATCCGCCCCAACCCATACCCTTGTCTTGCGGATAAGATCCATTAAACCAGAAGATTTCATATATTTAGCCAAATTTATACAATATTATTTATATAATTTTGTATATTATATGAATCATTATGAAATTAACACCAACATATATAAATCAAGAGTTATCATTCTATATATAAAATAAAAAAAATATATGGGTCGGGTCCTGCCATACTCGTTACCCTACTCATACCCACCCAAGTCAAAAAATCAATACCCGTTAATGAGACGTGTCTGGTTCAGGTTCAGGTTCAGGTCTTACCCAGACTCGTTGCCATCTCTAGTCCAAATAGTCCTAACACCCACTCTGCATAAAATTGGGCATACCAGCATTCTAGCCCGTTTTAGTGGAGAGGCGTGTTATTTGTTTACATAAATTAGTTTGTAGGACATTCAATGTATATTTTGATGGGGATCAAATGGTTGTTCATATTTTATCTTTGGAGTCTCTGAGGAGCAAACGCCCGGACCAAACTATGTTATTGCTATAGAAGCGCCCCTTCAATTACAGTTCAGTATCGATTCTATAGTATCGGGGAGTCGATAAATCAAATATATAGATCGCTCAAGCTTCAGTGGTACATATGCTTCAATCAGCAATCAACATGAGAGATGAAATTCGACCATCTAGACCCCATAAAATGCCTTTATGGACATTCTTGAGATCTATGCGCGCGTAAAATTTCAACTTCTTGGAAATGATAGTTTCTATGATATTTTCTACGATATTCTAAGGACCTATTTCATTTCTGATTTTCGGTATCAAAATAAACTAAAATTATTTTAGAAACCAATTTCTGGCTTGTTTTGACAAGTGGATGCCTTTGGAAATCGCAGGACTGGAAATCATATTCTAAAACTATTTCAGAAGATAGCATACAACATTGTATACCATTGAATGTGTATACTACGACAGTACGATTCATAAAGTGAAATTCTAAGACAGACGACAGTGCGCGTGCCTGTTCACAGATTTCCTCTTTCCGGACAAAATTTTGGATGAAAGTATGATTGCTTATAAAACTTTCAAAAAAAGCACAGTTAACTTATTATCACTTATCAAATCCACAATCACATCTAGTTATAATTTAAAGCAAAAAAATACCACATCAACTATCATTATATACAATCATATCATAAATACGTTATTCACTCTCTTATTTTCGAAAACACTAATAACTATTATACTAAAAAAAACCATCACATCAACTATCATCATTACATTTTAATATTATATTCGATCACACTCTCAAAATTCATTCTTATTTTTCCAAATAATTTTATCATACTATTTTTTCCAGAAAAAGTAAAGAGCAGGACAAACTGTCAAACAATCACTCCCTAATATTACCACATTTAACATCCCCACTTGAAGTCTTGCATATCCCATAGTATCTAGGGATATTTACCCCCCCCCATCCCCCCCCCCAAAAAAAAAAAAATCCTTCATATTTGAGCTAATTACAAATATATATATATATATATATATATTTACAAAAGCCCTTATGAGGTTTAACTCCATATTACAGTCTTCCTTCATAAGAAAAAAATATTTCAAAACTCCCTTGAATTTTATAGAAATATTACATTAATCCCCTTAACAAATCAAACCGCACGAGATATTTGGTAATTTTAAGAAACCTCTGGGTTTTATTGTAATCAGCGGAAACATCATTTTTTTCTATTTTTCGTAATGATCCCTAGTATTTATAATGCAAAGTGGAAAATAGAATTGCTCCAGAAATTCCCATAAAGATAACGGTTTCATTAGAAATACTAGCCACGGTTAAGATATTTTAAAGTGCTCTAACCATATTCTGCCATTCATGGCTCATGAGGTACACATCATACAACACGAAGAACCAAAAAGCCTGGAAATTATCACTTCAGCCGAGCCACTGGAAATTGTAGCTTCATGAACTTTTTAGTTAATCAGGGCAAGGCTGAAAGTAGAGAACAATAGCTCTATATATATTTATATTCATCTCCTAGAAGCTCTCGATCCTACAACACATAAAAATGATGGTTAGGAGCATCAAAAGAATCTAAATAAAGATGCGGCCGATGATGTAATCATACTTACTAGAACGTTTTATGTTGCGGCAGAACTTGCTGGCACATTGACAACGGAACGCCTTAATGGGGTGTTCGTGGTCATCAAAATCAATGCCATAATCCTGCAAGCAATGAAACTTCTAAGCAACTAAAAGAATACTGATGGGGTGTTTGACTAAGCTTATTTAAAAGAACTCAAATGCGAGCTAATAAGTTCTTTTTAAAATAAGTTGTTGAAGTGTTTGGATAAAATAAGATGATAGAGCTTATAAGAAGCTAGTAATGACATTTTTGCAATTAAAAACAAACATATAAGCTTCTCACATCTTATTTTAAAATTGGGAGCTTATAAGATCTTTTTATATTGAAAAATTATTGCACTTTTGAAAAAAATATAAGCTCTCAAACATCTTATAAGATGTTTTGAAAAGCTTATAAGCTCAGCCAAACACCCTCTGAATACAACAATAAGCTTCAATGCACAACCAATGCTTAATATAAGGAATGTAATGTGAGAGATAACACGTGGACTTTCAGCGGGTACACAATATGATGACATTTTAAATTTTGGAGGTTGGATTGAACTAACAATTAACTAACGAACATTATACTCCGAAAACTGAACTTTTTGAAAAAGAAAAACCGAACAAAAATTTTCAGTTAGGTTTCGGTTCAAACCGAATTTTGGTTCCGGATCGGCTTGGTCGGTTAACTGAATTGTGAACACCCCTAATATTATTCGTGTTTTTCGGGTCGACCTAAAATGGACCTGTGTATGGGTTGTATTGTATGAATCAATTTTTATCCAAAAATTATATTTAAATACATTTCATAATTATTTAAGATTTATTCATTATACTAACAACATATTCGATCAATCAAAAATATTGCAAAAGGCAACATAATAACAGCACAATCGCGACAAACGGGTTAATCGTGTTATTTCAAGTGAACCCTAATCCGATCTCTTTTATTGGGGTTTGGCCCGATTCTGACCCTAACCCGCCAAGCCTCAACCCTAGCTCACTTATAGCGTGTTAGGTTCGTGTCGTGCTTTCATTTTGTGTCAGAAATTGTCACCCTAACTTAAACTAGAATAAATGCATCTAGCAAAACTATTCCATGTTCAGGAGACTTTCAGAAAAACTTTCTTATACTCCTCATGATCAATCGTCAAAGTGCTTCGTAGTCCCACACAAAATTTCTCATCAATAGCATACGACAATTTCAAGATATACATCTGACATTTCTACAACTGGAGTAAGCAGATTAGTACATAAAGCGGAAACAAAGAATTTAATCCACTTACCCAAGTGAGTTCTTCCATGGCTTTCACTTTTCTTGTGGTGAAGAAGGCAAGCTGGAAGACAAGATCCAATTAGACTGTGCGCAAAAACTTGAACTGAACCCCACTTAGAAGTTGAGACAAGGTAAAAAATGTGGAAAAGGTGCATGTGATTCGTACATGATAATAGTGGTGATCAGGAGTCTCCACTTCCACTGGTATCTCCACTAAATTTGAGTCATAACATCTAGCACGGTTGCAGAAAAAGGGAAAAAAAAACATATCAAGAACATCTGCAATTAAAGTCACAACAAGAGTCTGAAACTCTGAAAAGAGAATCTTCCTGGATTGGTTGAGAGGAACAAGACTTATTATATTTATAAGGTAAGTACATGTCACTTCATCAACAAAGAAATGCACAAGAGCACCAGTAATAGACAAGGCCAGAGGAAGGAAGCATGCGGCTCAGTTATAACAGTTTTAATTGAAAAAGGAAAGCATCTTCCTGTGAATTGAGTTTTAGGATGCTAAGGGTGTGATTGGATATCCTTTCATTTTGAAAAAAAATTCTAATACAGAATAGTGATTAAATTTTTCTTTAAACAAGATTAATTTTGCGAGCGTATGAGAATGTAAGGATATAAGTTGATGTGAATTGTGATATAGTAATAGTAAATAATGATTGGATATGATTGGTGATTGAAAATGTGAGTGAATAGTGGAATTTGTAAGAAAATGTGTAAGTAGTTGATTTGATGGTTTTTTAAGAATGATCGGATGCAATTGGTGATTAAAAAAAAAAGTAAAAATGAGTAAATAGTGTATTTTATGAAAAATTCCATAAGCAACCGCAAGTCGGGGCCAAAAAAAAATTCTCCAACAAAAAGAAAGTGAAATTTTTTGGTAGGCTAAATTAGTAAACCAGAAAGTAATTACCATATTGTATCTCACAAGATAGGGATGACCCAATTATCAATTTCAAGAAAAACAATAAAGTAATGCACTCTCAATATAAATGAACTTACCTGTGATTAATAAACCTTGCTACATTTCCATAATATGTAGCATCCAAACATAGAGCTTCTTCATCTTTCAGCACTCCTTCTGCACACCAATCAGCATCAAGAAGCACGGGATATGAATGCTTCTCTCCTTTAGGAGTCCATGAAACACGTTCAAATAGCTCTGCATTAGTTAAAACTTCTCCAACGTACTCACAGACAAACGTGCCTTTTGGCAGGTCCTCCAGAGTACGTAGGCCCCAACCTTTTCCTCCCGGAGTCATAAACACCTAATGACACACGATAAGAAAAACAAAGAATGAATGTTACTAATTCCATGAAAAATTAAGTGCTAGCGATTGAAGGTAACATGGTGCAGAACTCAACTAGGGATAATTACTTAAAAAAACCTGAGGTTCGGGCTAATTACAAAAAAAAAAAATAGAGGTTTCTGAAAATTGCAAAAGACCCCTTGAGGCTTGACACTGTCTTACAATTCCTCCTCCATTAAAAGACAAAAAACATTTCAAAAAAAACCTGATAGTTATTGTGATAGTTATTGAAATATTACAGTTACCCCCTTAAGTTTAAGACAGAAGCAAAACCAGGGGCTTTTTGCAATTTGAAACATCTCCAAGTTTTTTGTAATTAGCCAAACCTCAGGGTCTTTTTTTTTTCTTGTAATTATCCCACTCAACTATGAAATACTACCTGTAAATTGCGACTTATTCCTCTCTGTACCACTCGATTGCCACACTGATTATTACAGCCACATTTCCACCAACATTCTTTTATAAACTTTCTTACCAGATGCCCTTTGCAAGGTTCAATAATATCGTCACCTTTAGATCTTTCCAGAGGACATTCCTTACAGAAAAACTGACAATGTTTCTTCGGATCACGATTCATGGAAATAGCTTCTTTAAGGAGTTCCTCCTTAACAAGGCCATCTGTGGTGTATGCAAACTCTCCTCCAGTTTCATGTCCACACACACAAGGCACAGATAACGACAGACAATCACCAAAACAAGTAGCACAGCAATTTTTATCTCCAATACGAGCCAGAGAAAAATTCACGTATGCATTTTGGAATGCTGCATTTTGGGGTATGTAGTAGAAAGAAGGGGGACATTCATCATTGACCTCATTCACCAGTGTAATTACAACTTTTTCTTGTCCCTTGGCAATATCAATAACAGGAGTAAGTGACCTGATATTTTCAGGAGTCACCTCGGGCTGCTGAACAACCTCCAAACTTTGACTATTTGTTTCTTCATCACAATTCTCTTGATTTTCTCTATCTGTCACAATCTGATCTCCAGCATCTATCTCGTTCGGCTGCTGCGCATCATTTATGTCACTGCATGGTGGATGAAGTAGCGGTTTTTGGCCTTGGCACGAGATCAGTATATACCGATCCATTTAAAGAAGATTTACTTGCTGTATGAATGGTCGGCGTCACATCCATAGCTTTTGGTGACTGGCTATTGGAATCAGTTCCAAAATTCAGAAAGCACTGACACATTTCCTTCATGAGATCCATCATTGAAATGTCTTGGTCCGAAGTTCTGGGTGATTTGAGATATTTATCCTCAACTGCTTTTAGAACTGCCTCAACACTAGGCATGCAGAAGTCGGGCCTTCTAGAAGCCAAGTCACAGCTCAAATAGATTTTCACCTCTCCAAAAGGCGAGGAAGCAATCTCTTGGTTAGAAGAGCATTCAGCTGAGATCATTGCCAGACCACCGCTATTTCTTGATTCATCTAGAGCGGCAGTACCATCAGCTGTTTCTTTTTCACTCACAGATAATGCTAAGGATTCAGGTGCACAATTTTCTTTAACCATACCACGCCTACTCGGTGACTCTCCTCCATTTGATGTACCTGTAATTTTGAACTAGGATTGTGAGAATAAGTATTGCAATACAAAACTGCAACAGAAAATAGAGAAACCTTGTAGGAGATTATTAAATGGAATCATCAATGTGTCATCCTTATAAATTGATTACTACAGCTTTTACAAATATAACTAAACAACTCAAGTAAGATGCAATGTAGGACATCAATGGCATGAATTAGGAGTAACACAGTACACAAACCCCAACATTCAACTAATAAAAATTAAAAATAAATTATGCAACTCGCACATTATAATCAGCATACTTTCCTTAATAACTAATTTGTATTTCCACTTCATTGAGATCAGAAATAATTAATGATTCATCATGAATCAGGAATAAATAGTGATTAACAGACACATCAATCCATAGACTTCAGGCATTAAAAAAAAAACGAAAATTCTGGGGGAAAAGATGAGGTTTCAGCATTCCAAGGTGTTGTGTGAGAGGGACCAACTACATAAATAAATTGTTAAATAAATACACCTATGTATAAATACTTAAATATCAGATAAGACAATTGATGACATTTGATTCGAAGAACAGATAAGTAGACATCCTAACAGTGGTGCACCAGAAAGAGAAAAGGAAGGCATACCTGGATGAATGATCGCTCCAGGAACCTCCAAACGCGGCATGTCATCAGTGAGAGGCTCATCTTTAGGCACAATTAAAGCACGACTTGCAGTATTTTCCTTTTCTGGTAACAAAGGGATGCCAGGCTCAATCTTAGGCTCTTTAAGACTTACAGGATGGGATGAACTCTCAGGAGCTGGCCTCTTCTTCCGGGATGTGATTGGAGGAGAGACAACTCCGGTCCCTCTGTCTCTGAGCCTCATTGGATGAGCTTGTGATTTGGGAGAAATAGGTTGCTTCCTTTATTTTTACCAACTGATTGACACGTGGCATCCTGTGGCTTGATCGTTATGTTTCCTGAATTGGGCTGAGGTGACTCCACTATGCCTAGTGACCCATTTATCTTTGGAAGATGTGTTTCAGGCATTTCATTCGGTTCTTCTTTAGGCGTGACAAGTGGAGTTTTGGGCAAGCCACTATTATTCATATTTGAGGAAGTTTGACCATCTCGGTGTCTAAGTCGCAACCTTTTTAGTGGCTGCTCAGGCTCTTCAGCTACAAGAGCTTCTTCCTGCAAATAGTCATCCGTCTATTAGGAGAAATTAAGCCGTTATACATTATCAAATGATTGGAGAAAAACAGGAGTGGACAATGATACTAGCTATAAAATTAAATTTATCTTCTAAAAATTGCTATATTCCATAAAAACATTACTAATTTTAACAGATCACCTACTTGAGTATTCACCATCTTCTTTGACTGCTCTGCTGCCTGACAACAGGACATTAATCAAAATATTAGCACTTAAGTCATCTTTCCATGTAATTGGATGAGTATAGGGGAAAGAGAATATTGATTACAAAAACACAGCTAGCATTGAGAGATTGATTCACTAAATACAATTATGGAGCAGCAGGACACATACTTCATTATTCACAATCTTCTTTGAACGCTCTTCTGCCTGAAAGATAATACTGTATTGATCAAAATTACTTAAAAAATGTAAGAATGAACAACCAAAGCAGAGATATCAACTAGACAAAATAACTCAAATATGACAAATAAAAAGAGGGGGAGAAGGAAGCAGAAAAGATTGGAAACAAAAGAGAGGCAATCCATGTGTTCAGCCTGCACCACTTACTTCATTTTCATCTCTATCAAATATAGCATCAGCAAGGGCTCTATAATTTTCCTCTTCGATAAGCGCCCAGTTTTTATCATACAATTTCAGCAAGCTCTTCAACACTGGCTTCACCTTATCTTCGGAGATCCCTATAGCCTTCATAGCACGAAAGGCACTCGCAACTCTCGTTTTTGTTTCCTTGTTGCTCATCTCTATAGATTTTATGTGACAGACTCTGAAACTTCCAACAGACCTATAATTCTTAAACATTTTCAGCAAGTAAGATAGAGGTAACAATAAAAAGTACTTCTGCTGATAAAGTAAAAGAATCGTTGATTGGCCTAGTATCATGTACAGCACAATCAAATGATCACAAGCACGACAAATCAAATAATCATCTCTACTACAAGAAGGATGATAAAGCTAATCTATCCGCATAGTAATCACCACTTCAAGCCCGTAATAAGCTTGATAAATATACTCAGTTTGAGGTTAAACCTTATGTTAATACGACGGATGCTACACTATGTGATTGGCAAGAAATCAAGAATCACTATCAACTGAGCAAAATTATCGAGCAGATAATCTGAGCAGCATCGGTTCATCTCACTCTAATCAATAGTGGAAAACATAGACGTTGCGTATATATAAACATACATAAGTACATCAAAGGTGGAATAAACATGCATCTTTTATTAGGCTTAAAGAAACAAAAGTTAAAAATTCTATAGCTAAAGAAGAACCAGAAATTTCCGACATGAGATAAGTTCCATATTACTTAGGAGGCAAGAGTGGCATGGGCTCATTCCACGTGTTAAGCCACCCTCTTCCTCTAGGTTAACTTAGGTCCATGAATTGATATAAACTATAATTATTGTAAAATCGTTTCTCCTGTTAGTTGAAAATTGAACTTTAGCATTTAAATAATGAGTACATACCTCAGGGAAAATATAAGCTGATGTTGCCAATATGAATAAATCAAGACTTCAGTCTCTTGCCAAAGAGTACCTGGGAACTGCCACCCACCCCGTCACCTGCCCCAGAAAAACAACAAGATTAGATGGCCAAGAAAACAGCATCTTGAAAGATGTACCAGTCATTCAATGCACTGTGTATCTGTACTTCGTTATACTTAAATTTACAATGACTAACCAAAAAGGCGAAAGATTTTAACATGTGTCGTTGTCAATAAACAAATACAATATGCCGTTCCGATTAGAAGTATATAAAATTTACATAATCAGGCAGAAAACAGAAAATCTGCACAAAGTACTGTAATTATTAACACTCCGACTCCTCGCCACAAACAAGAAGGAACATTAAATTATTTGGATGCTTTTGACGCTGTGGAACAAATTATCTGGGAAATGCTCTATCTTAACCCTGTAAATTTCAAAAATTATGCCCATTTCAAATGAAATGATCTTTTGGCTATCAAGGTCACATTCCAGGATCCATAACTGAAATCAATTTATTGAAATGTAATCCAAAAACCATCAAAAATTGAGTTTTGTGATATTTTTAATTGTTATTATACATCAAAAGACAAATAAATAAAGGTTAAAGTGTGATCAGAACAGCCATAAAACGCACTTAATCACCTTAGTCAGCAACACGTAACAAAAGACTCAATCACAATTTTAGATCTTGACATGCAATGCTCATCAAGTTCAGGTAGACATGATGATAACAAGGTTGGCACATATCTGGAAGATCACTCTAGAGCAACCATCAAGAGTTAAGATGCATAGAACTACTAAATGGAAAATGATAAAGGCTGAAATCATCAGCTGATTCAAAGAATTAGATAGTACTTGATTCTGTAGTGATATCAGAATCCCCAATAACTTTTCTGACTTTCTACACTCAATCCCGAGGAAAGAAAACTAAACCCACAAGAGATCACGAAAGCAGAAATTCTCACCCGTAACAGCAGAAATGATTAAATAAAAACTCCAAAAAAAAAAAAAAAAGTAGAGCAAATTTGAACCTTTAGTGTTCATATATAGAGCATCTGAGCATGAAGAAACATGTTCTATTTTCTGTAGAACTTTCAAAATTAATTAGAGCACGATCGACGAAAGTGACATGTGAGACATATCCTCACCAGTTAACATGTATTAAGAATGCAAATCATACATATGGAGGGAGTAGGGAAGTCGCAAATCCCTTGTGCTCAGTACTAGTTTTTTGTTCCTGTGAAAATGTCAATTGATGCATTTTGCCATTTTCAAAACTCCAAATGAGAATCCTAAATTCTGCAAATAAGAATGGGATTATCGGCTGTAGTATTGCTAGTAAACATACTTTATCGAGGCAATTAACATGAAAACATAACCAAGCAAAAAGGAATAATTTACCCTTTACCCACCACCAACTGCAACTCAGATATTTCATTCATCAGAGTTAGGTTATATCTGTTAAGGCTTAGAAGGTAGTTCAAGAGATAAGGACGGGAACATATCATTTGCATATCAGAGCTTGCAGAAGTTAACACTATATGTGAAATTTGAGCTCAAATTACTAGACTATAGCATAACAAAACCAGGACTATTGATTTTTTTTTTTGGCGGGGGAGGGGGTGGGGGTGCTAAATCATATATTTTATCATGTTTTAATAATTTGATGTAGCATCGGTATAATTTACAAAAAAATTAACAAAAACACTGGGAAAAAGAGTGTTTCAAATAATTCAAAAAAAAAAAAAAAAACAATTATAAGTTCTAGTAAGATAAATAGGACAATAAAATCCAGGAATATGAGAGTTTACTAACATGATCAATTAGACAGAGATCTCTCAGCATAAAGTCCATTAGAACTTCAGTAAATAAATTAGTTAAATTATGTACAGCGAGACAGACTGGGCATAGTGGGATCCATGGTCTCCATTTTCTAATTATAGAAGCTCTCAACAGATTACAGAAATATAGGTCCTAGACGAACCAGAAATGATAGGTAGCATTATAGTTCCTTTAGAGACACTTTATTAATTAAAAGGATTGCAGAACCATATACTGATACGAGATAACAACTAATTTCGTAACATGATGATTGGAAAAAAACAAGCCACAATCAAAATGTAAAGTTACGCCTCCGAGTAAAGTGCAGAACCAAATTTTGACACTAATATTAGGCATCAAATCCTGAAATACTTATTATCAAAAAGACCATCAAAGCACATAATAGAAACTATGAAGTTGGTCTGTGGTTAATTCTCAGGTTAGCACCCAAAACCACTGTATGTTTATGTCTCACTACAACAGCATAAATAATATACATCCCCAGTGTCAAGAAAAATGAAACTCTTTGAGCTCCACAATTCTTTTAAGTAATTTTTCAAGCTCAAGAAGGATTAGCTTGACAAAACTTGATTGATAGAACACAAGGAGAGGGAGAAAAAAAAGGATGGCAAAGAAGCTTAGAAGTAGATCAAAAACTAGTTGTGGAGCGAAGTTTGAGAGCATAATGCTAACTCCACATATATCCGCGTTAAAAGAAGAAAACATTATTGTCAAGGCTTTTCCTTTATGGAGTTAAAGCTTTAAACTGCATTTTTCAAGTTCGATATCAACTTTTCAATTTCATGCTGTATAGCACAATATTTTCAACTGGGAAAAAAAAAACTGCACTATCCTTCTGTTTTATGATCATCTCTTAGGTAGTTATGTACAATTGGCTTCTATATCACTTTACATAATTATATATAAAAAAACTCAGAAATGTAGTTTACAAACTGCAAGTGCTCACTGGGTGCTGTCTGCTGCAAAAGAAAATCCCATACTTTTCCCAGAACCAAAATCTAACTTGACATTCTAAAAGATACAATAAAACCCACATTAAATGGTATATTTATTTACACTCCCCCTTTTTTAAAATTAAATTCAATGGATATTCCACTTATCAGCACAATGAAAAAGATATAGCTAATAGCGATTGAAATCAATTCACCGTTCAGAGATATTGGTTCCTTTAAGGGTTGCTTTAATTTAAACCGTGAATTAAACGAATGGCTCAAAGCATGCAACACAGAGTCAATCCATATTATCTCGTTTACCAAAAACGATTAAAAAAATGTTTTTAGAAATTTTCCTACTCAAATAAAGGTGGGCACGAAGTTAACGGATATCTGACCACAAAATGGCGGATAAAACAAGCGAATTCAGGATAATCTAGGATATCAATAAACCCTAAACCCCCAAAACAATTAAAAAAAAATTATTTTTGCGAAATGTACATCGGGGACATTTCAATTATGCTCACACCGGAGAATAAATTAGTAAACCCTTGAAACAATTGAAAAATTATGCAAAGGTGAAAAGAGGCAAGAAAATGTACTTTGAGAAACTGACGAAGAAATGCAAGAATTTATAACACATTATTACACAAAAGCAATACAAACATGGAGAAATAAAAAATAAAAAATTTACCAGCATTTAGAAGCCGCTTGCCCGCTTCTCTGTGTGTTAATACGTACGAGAGAAATAGGGCAATGGAGCTAGAGTTTGAGAACGGTGAAGTTTCTCACAGTGAATGTGTGAGTGTGGAATATATGAATGAAAGTGGAGATTATAGTCCACGTGCGGGAAGAAGCGTGGAGAAACTAGAAAGGAACCCTTATTGGGGCACATTTGAAGAGTCATAAATTTTTAAAAGATTAATAGTACTTCTAAATAATAATAATAATATTTCCCTCAAAAAATTAATAATAACAATATAATAAAATTGCTTACTCTATAACTTTATTTAGATTTCATATAAAAGAGTAAAAAATATTAAAATATAATGTATTAATTATCCCTTGAAATTCATTAGTTATTTTTGCAAAGACCATTTTACTCGTATAAATTGGAAAAAAATAATTTGGCATTAGTTTGTCAATTTGGAATAATAAAGCTTATGGGTTGTATAGTTTTCGTTCCAATGAAAAAATAATGTTTCATACTATTGAGATAAATTTTAAGTTTTTATTGAAATTGTGCAAAAGTGAAATTAAGTTTGGTTATAAAAAGAAAATGTAGGTTGGAAATTTCGAAATATGCTTTGGTTTAATATGTTTTTTTTGAATTTTTCATTGAAAAATGTGATAAGATGATAATTAATATATGAGATATGTAAGTGGTGGGACACACTTAATTGATGATCTGAATAAATAATAATATATTATTGAATGAAATTAATAGTGGTGGATCCACGTTGAAAAATTAATTTGGAAATGGTAGACTTTGATTACTTGTGTTTTCATCTCCATAATTTTCATCTTTAACATAAAAATTTGTGGAAAACATAATTTTTTTTTCTAAAGGAAATCATATCTTTCTACAAAAGTAGCTCATTTTTATCTTTTTTCTCTTACACTTCTCAATACTAAATCATAATATCTATTTATCTCTCCATGTGCTATCCAGATGCATAATTTCGGTCATTTCTTTAATATATTATCATTTTTATTATTTTTCTCTTAATCTCTATAACAAAAGGTATAAAATGAGATTCATATTATCTATTTTTTGTTTAATTTTTTTATTTAATTTTTTTAATATATTTGACACTATTATTTTCACAACAATCAATATGTATAAAAGATTTGTTATCACATCAACACAATCATTATTTTTTTCTACATATCCAATTTTTACTCATAAAAAAATCATTACTATTCACTCATGAAATGGAACTATGAAAGTGGAATGAATCCTAAAGAGAGATTATACCCCACAATATCTCTCTCTAAAACTTTTTCTCCCTTCTTTCTAAAACACAAACCTTTTTCCCCCTTTTCCCACCCTTCCCACTCCAACTTCCTCCTCCCCCCCCCCCCCAACTTCCTTTGGAGGAAAGCGGGCGATGTTCATCACCGTGCAATGTCCGGTCGCGGTCACAGACTCCCACTTCGTGAGGTTTTCTCCTATGACTCATATCTGGATTTTTAGAGTCACTTCGTTGAGGCGGGTAAGCCATTGGTGGCTAGAAACAGGTCATCGGCGGGTGGTAGTAGTGACTGCGGTAGTAGATCTGGGTGAGGGAAAGACTGATTTTTCTTCTCATTTGTTTTTTTTTGTGTGCACTGTATTTGGTTTTGTTGTAGTTTTCTTGGTTTCTTTTTTGTTGGTGTCTTTTGTTTTTCCAATTGATTTGTGAAACTCGTAGGCGGATCAGTTTTGTTTGTCCTGCAGTATGTGGTGGTTGCTTGTGCTCGGTCTTTATTGGTGTATTGTATTTGTTCGGCCAAGTCTCGCGTCGGAGTGGCTTAGTCTCCTCGGGTGGGAATGTCTGAGTTTCACACACACCATCCTTGACAATTGTTTGTGCAATGAGGCCTTTTGCTAGTAGGCAACGATGTAAGTTTTTTGGTTGAGTTATTAATGAAAAGTCTACCGTTCAGGGAAAAAAGTGGACGAAAATGAAAGCACAAATAATCACAACTGTGATTTTTGTGGATGGGAGTGATAGTATATAATGTTGAAATTAGGATTGTAAATGAACAGAGTGTTCGGTAAACAACTCATGAACAAGCTCGGATAGATGTTCACTTATTTAGTTAAACGAACATAAATAAACAACTTTTATGGCTCGTTTGATAAACGGATATGGCTTGAACAACTATATATACATTCACTAATAGCTCGTGAATGATTGTCTAATGTTCATATATAAATGTACATAAACAAGCTTGTATGGTGTTTGTTTAGAATTGTTCATGAACAAGCTTGTAAATGGCTCGATTAATAGCTCGATTATTTTTAGTTTTAAAAAATATAATTAGAAAAACCCTAAGAAATACGAAAGTTGATCACTCCTCAAACCATATATTTTTCGGCACAAAGACTAAGGCTACAAAGGTGTTCACAGTTTGGTTAACCGGGCTGAAACCGAACTAAAAATTCAACTCAATTTCAATTTGAATTTTATTTTAAATATTATTTTTGGTTCGGTTTCAGTTTAGCCGAAATCAAAACTCTTTTTTAGGGTAAATGACATGTCACTCCCCCTAATTTAACAACTTTTGGCACATAATCCCCCAGAACCAACATAACACCATTTCAACCTTAAAATTAAACTAATGAGAGCACTTTGCCTCCCATAAGCATTTCCGGGCCAAAAACATTAAGTGGAAAAATTGAACGGAACTTTCTAATGGGTATAAAAATCCAAAATTATCTAAAAATTTAAAAAAATATATAAAATCCTATAATTTGTTTAAAAAACTAAAAATAGTAATGTTATGGGATATTAAAATACTAAGAATCAAAGAAAATATTGAAATTTGTTTTAAAAAATTCCAAATTTTGTTTAAAGTCTTGAAATTATTCGGAAATTGGGATGCTAAAATCTTAAATTAGAAAATTTTCAGAATTTTTTACAACAATTTTCAAAAATTTAAAAAGAGTTTTTTTTATATTGAAATTTAAAATATTTTTAAATAAATGTCAATTTTTTAAGAAAATGATTTATAGTTTTTCAACAATTTTTATATTTAACTTTTCGATTTTTAAATAATTTTGATTTGTTTACAGTTTTTAGTTTTTTAAACAAATTATCGGATTTTATATTTTTTAATTTTTAGTTTTTTAATTAATTTTCTATTTTATACCAACTAAAGCCCATTCAATTTTTCCACTTAATGTTTTGGCTCGAAAGTACTTGGGGGGGGGGGCAAAGTGCTCGCATTAGTTTAAATTAGGGGGTGAAGTGGTGTTATGTTGGTTCTGGGGGGTTATGTGCCAAAAGTTGTTAAATTAGGGGATGATGTGTCATTTACCCTTTTTTATATATATTATAATCAACCTTATATAATAAAAGAAAAAACAGAAATGACACATGTCAACACCCCACTATTTCAAGACATGTGTCAACTCCCCAGTTTTCCAATTACACGTGGCAAAGTCACAGTCAATCATTTTGTCCATAGATATATTTGGAAGTACCGAATTTAAAGTGGGTAATGAGTTAAACTTTTTTTTGCATAGATCCAATATAATATAAAGTAATAAATTAAACTTTCTTCTTACGGACAGTTCTCAATTTGCTACAACTTGGAAGAATAAGAGGATTGGATAAGACAATTATAACCTAGCTATTTAATTCAAGAACATCTGGGCTAACAAAACAATATTCAGTTGACACTTGTAAACCCAACTACTGAGCAAATGAATTGTTTTGGTACTAAAAATTCAAGTGATCATATGTAGGTAAATCCCAAAAATCCGAACTCACCAATTCTATGTTCATATTTAACAAAATAATTGTAGAAAATTTTAGAGTTGTAAGAAAATTAATAACAATAACAATATTAGCATCGTGCCTAATAATCGAACATATATTATAAACAACATCAAGTACCTTTGCACATATGATTTGGATGAGTTGCTACGATTGGGTTGGGATAAAGACGATTTTACATGAGGATTCGTAAACTCAAAATTGCCCATTTTAGGGGATTGTGGAATCAAAATTGAATTTCTCTAAACCTGGTTTTGGCATTGTGTCTCGTGGAGCATTTTGGCAGAAAAGAAATAACAAAGTGTTTCAGGAAAAGAATGCAATTGTGGAAGAGGCTATCGAGCATATCAAACTGCATCTTTGGAGGTGGATAAAATCAAAATGCTTGAATGATTTTAGTTACAACATTCTAGATTGGTTCCAACTTGCTCTTGTTTGTTTAGAATGATAATTGTTTATCGTCATTGATATATGGGAAGGCATGTTCTTGGAACAATCATTCTTGTAATGAACACTATGATATATCTCTTGTACATTTTATAGTGAATT
This sequence comes from Rehmannia glutinosa, assembly GCA_016081115.2. Taxonomy (NCBI): domain Eukaryota; kingdom Viridiplantae; phylum Streptophyta; class Magnoliopsida; order Lamiales; family Orobanchaceae; genus Rehmannia; species Rehmannia glutinosa. Next base: position 360,115 of record JABTTQ020000139.1, read on the forward strand.
TAAATTTCTGATAAAAAAAGGTACATAAAGGTTTAATTATTCACTAACATGAAAATTAATCTAATAAATCGACTAAATAAAATTTCCTCTTTGCCAATAGACATCAGAACAAATTATAAAATTCTTCGCGCTGTGCTAAATATGACCAATATATATTCATTCCTCTAACTGATCTGTAGAATTAATCTTTACCACGGCAAAACATAAGTATGAATTTCTACAAAAATACCACAGTTGAATGATCATTCCCACTCTTAGCGCAAACCTGATTCCAACTAATTATCAATACGTACTGTGAATTCGACCTCCAATTTTTTAAACTTGTCTGGCATACTTCAAGTGAAGGTTCAATAAGAGCCATCCTATTTTCTCCAATCCAATCAAACTGATTTACAACATCATTTGATATTAAGAACTTATTCCTTAATTGGTCGTAGGGCACATATAATCTAATGTGATCTGTCTTTGAGATCATTTTGGACAAATTCTTCTCGATTACGAAAACAACGCTTTCTACATAAACCACAATATCAACAACGCGGTTCTTCAACGTTTAGAAAAATGGGTTCGGGTGCGGAAAATTCATGATCTGTGTTTCTTTCTTTTGCATATAGAACTAAGGTTTCTTTCACTCTCGGATGAATTTTCCGAGGCTTCAAGTGTGGGTTTCTTGAAGGTTATTTTCTTCAAACAGGTTCTTGTGTGCAAACAACGGTATGACATTTTTCAACACTGGTCTTGAAAGTTATTTCGATTACTCTTGATGGGTTTTCTTGAATCGATTAAATTAGCGAAAAAACTTTCAAAGATTTTATTCTTTCTTGTAATCGTTTGCATTTCTTCAAGAAAACATAATCGAGATGATTACGAGCCGACTTGTCCAAATCGACTAACAATTTCACCAAATGAAGCAAGTATTTCCATCGTCTGTCTTTGGTGATGAGAGCCAACACCATCATCGTCATTGATTCCCCACATTGTTTGAAGAACTTACTTTAGTAAACTCGCTAGCCTTGTGAGAGGATGAGAGAAAACTTGAATATATAGAAGTGAAGATAGATTAGAACTTAATTTTCCCATATGTTTTTGGAGATGACAAATATAAAAACCTTATGGAAAGTGGAGATCAATTTTATCCTAGATGCTCTAGAAGAAAGATAATATATGTAGCATCTATGTATAAATATTAAACCGTATTTATATAAATTGTAGTTGTAGAAATGTATATATATATTTCAAGTTTACATATTACATAAAATAGAATTTATATAGATCGATCAAGTATGGTCATGAGGTCGAGTTTTTGAAAATAATTTAAAATCTATTTTTTTATTTTTTCACGCCTCATTGAATACTGCCGAATACCTGCCGCTAATCACCGTCGGTATGGCTCGGTGGTTGTTGTGCATTTGGCGCTGCGACCACTGCTTTTGGGCGCCGCATCTTTCCTACTCTTGACCGTTGTACTAATTTCGACTCGCACTTTGGGGGTTTTTTACGAAAATAGTAGTATTTCTTCTAGTACAATTTATATGAATCGAAAAACTGAATCGACAAAATTTGCAAAGTAAATAAAATAAAAATTAGCTCGAATCGTGTGTTCAACACACTATCCTTAAAAAGCATTCGTCCCCTATTCTCGGATGTCTGTTTCCCAAGATAAGACGAGAAAACCGGATTACCTATTCCGAATGAAAATTATGCCCGAAAAATTATCACCAAAATTTAATTGCAAGAGTTGGAGATGTATGGAAACTTTGTAAGTTTTTGTGTGTTTTTCAAATGAAAATCAAGCCATATTTATAGGAAAAAACATGACCTTTCATCAAATAAAATATTTGATTTTTACTATTGAAAAGGTCAAATAAATTTGGCCTTTACTATTTAAAAGGTTAAAATACCCTTTACTATTAAAAGGTCAAATATGTAATTTTCCTTCAAATTTTCCAACAATCCCCACATGAAGAAAATTACGAAGATACTAATTTTTTGGTGATAAATTCAACAGTTGAACCATGCATAGGATAGGTAGGTGTTACCCTTTGTGAACCTTCCTTGTGAAAGTATATTTACTTTACTAGGCCGATCGATGAAGACGCGATGTCCTTGAACATTTCGCCTTTATGTGTAAACGATGATATACCTCACACAAGATTCTTCCTAACATACTTGATTCTCATGGTTATGTTCATTCATGGCCCCCGAACATATGTCCGGTTCTCAAGTAAAGAGGTTCTAAGAATGAGCCTCACACAATTCTCTTGAAGCGGCCCCACTTCTCTCTCACATAGGTGATTCTCATTTAAGATAGCCCGTACTACCCCTTTCGACTTACCGATGCACAAGAATCATTAAAAGCCAAATTGTTTATCCTCTTCTCCACGGGCATCACTTTGTTAAGGAATGGACAAGGGATAACTCCCCCACGGTGATCATAGAGTCTTTTTACAACTAGGTTGTCCCTTTGAACCTAGATCTTGGGATCTCAGTCAACTAGGTTGGGTTTCCATTGTATCAACTCATTTTTCTAGAGGTTTAAGTCCCATTCCTCTTAATGATTTCACAACTAACTCTCGATTCAACCTTTTGGTTAACGGATCCGCTAAATTATCCTTTGACTTCATGTAGTCAATAGAGATACCATCGATTGAAAGTAGTTGTCGATGGTATTGTGTCTCACGACGTATGTGTAGACTTACCATTGTACATATTGCTTTGTGCGCCGCCAATTGCGATTGACCGTCACAAAGTGTATACAAATTGTTGGCACGAGGTTTAGGTCATTTTGGAATATCTTCTAAGAAATTTCAAGCCATTCAGCCTTCTTCACCACACTTGTCTAGAGCAATAAAGTCGACTCCATTGTAGACCTTGCTATAACTATCTCGCTTAGAAGATTTCCATGATATTGATGCACCTCCCAAAGTGAATACAAATCCACTTGTAGACTTAGAATCTTTAATATCAGATATCCAATTGGCATCGTTATATCCTTCAATAACAACAGGATATCTTGTATAGTGCCCAAAATCACGAGTATATCTTAAATACCGTAGTATTCTCACTATCCATTTCAGTGGTCATGCCCTGGATTACTCGTGTATCTGCTCAATTTACTCTTTGCATAGGCAATGTCCTGGTCTTGTACAACTCATTAAGTACATTAAACTTCCTATGACTCGTGAGTATTCAACTTGAGACACAACATCACCTCTATTCTTCGATAAATGTTTGCTTGTGTCTATCGGAGTTCTCATTAATGACGTGTCATCCTTACTAAATTTTTCTAGAATCTTATCCACATAATGTGAGTGATCAAGTGTTAGTCCATTTGAAGTTCTAGAAATCTTTATTCCAAGGATCACGTCAGCTAAACCCATATCTTTCATGTCAAACCTCGAGTTCAACATATCTTTAGTGGATTTAATTATTTTATCATTATTTCCAATGATAAGCATGTCATCTACATAAAGACATAAAATGACATAGTCATTTCCAGTCTCTTTAACATAGACACATTTATCACATTCATTTATTCTAAATCCACGTTCTTTCATGACATTATCGAATTTTTCATGCCATTGTTTCGGTGCTTGTTTCAAGCCATATAATGACTTGACTAGTTTACAAACCTTGTTCTCTTGCCCAGGTGCAGAGAATCCCTCAGGTTGTTCCATGTAAATCTCCTCTTCTAAATCTCCATTGAGAAAAGCAGTTTTTACGTCCATTTGATGTACTTCAAGATTTTGCAATGCAAAGAATTGCAAGTACCAATCTAATGGAGGTTATTCTCGTGAATCGAGAATACGTATCAAAGTAATCAAGGCCCTCTTTTTGTCTCAGAACCTTTAATTACAAGTCTAACTTGTACTTATCAATTGTTCCATCCGCCTTCATTTTCTTCTTGAAAATCCATTTATAACCTAGTGGTTTACTTCCTTCAGGAAGATCCACTAGTTCCCAGGTATGGTTTTGCAAGATGGAATCAATTTCACTTTTTATGGCCTCTTTCCATAATGGTCCATCAAGAATTGATAGCTTCTTTATAGCTTTGAGGTTCACTTTCCAAAGATGTAGGTTAGAAAATCTGGACCAAATGATTTTTCTATCCTAGCTCGTTTCTTTGCATCTAAGTTCTATCTCTTCTTCTTTATTTCCTTGCTCTTGTTCTATTGAATCATGTATTCGTTTAGAAGAGCTTGCTTCTTCTCTTGATCTGCACGGAAATACATTTTCAAAGAACGAGGCATTTCTCGATTCAATTATCGTGTTCTTGTGTATATTTTCAACTTTAGATTCATACACAAGAAACCGATACGCAAAGATTATGTGCATATCCAATAAATATGCGATCAACGGTTTTGGGACCTACCTTCACCTTCTTTGGTGTAGGTATAGCAACCTTCGCAAAGACACCCCCACACTCGTAAGTATTTGTAGGATGGCATTCTTCCATGCCATAGCTCGTAAGGGCTTTTGTCTAATTTCTTACGGGTACCTTATTTAAAGGTAATTAGTTGTCAAGACGACTTCCCCCATATGTTCTAAAGTAATCCGTAACTTAATAACATGACATTCATCATTTCTTTAAGTGTACGGTTTTTCCGTTCTGCAATTCCATTCTGTTGAGGTGAATAAGGTGCTGTTGTTTCGTGTCTAATTCCGTGTTGGGCACAAAATTCAACAAATGGTGATTCATATTCACCTCCACGATCACTTCTTAACACCTTAATTTTCTTGTTGAGTTGATTCTCAACTTCATTTTTATAGAGAATGAATTTCTCTATTGCTTCATCTTTACTTTTAAGAAGATACACATAACAATATTTTGTGTTATCATCAATAAAAGTAATGAAGTACTTGTTGCCACCACGTGTTTGTGTCGATTTTAAATCACATACATCAGTGTGAATTAAATCAAGTGGTTCATTATTTCTTTCAATATTTTTAAATGATGTCCTTGTTAACTTTGCCTCAACACAAGTTTCACACTTGTGCTTGGAATCAATATGGAATGTTGGTATATAATTCAAGTTAATTAATCTACGTAAAGTATCATAATTAACATGTCCTAGTCTACCATGCCACAAATTGGAAGACTCAAGTAAGTAAATGTAAGCATTCTTCATTTTATTGCCTTTTGGTTTCACAACCATTACATCGAGCTTAAAAAACCCATCGTTGCATACCCTTTTTCCTACAAACATTCAATTTTTGAGTAAAGTTACAACATTAGACTCAAATACAACACGAAAACCATGCTTAATTAAAAGCGATCCAGACACCAAGTTTTTTTCGGACATCGGCACATATAACACATTCGTGAGAGTCACTCCTTTTAGGACGTCATTTTTAGAACCACATTCCCTTGACCTTTGATGTCGAAGTGGCGAGAATTTCCCATATACAACTTCTCGCCATTCTCAACAAGCCTCAAAGTCTCGAACATCTCCTTATTGGAGCACACATGCCTGGTAGCGCCAAGATCAATCCACCGGTTTGGTTAGGGTTTGAACCCACCAAATTCACCTCCGAAATCACATCAACAAGATTCAAATCGGACACCTCCTTAGAAATGTCATCAATCATGTTAGCCTCCCGATTCTTCTTCGCTTGCAATCGAAGCTTTGTGACCCTTGCCGCCACAATTGAAGCATTTTCCTTCGAACTTCTTCTTGAAATGCCTCCTTTGGGTCCCAAATTAACCCCTTTTCCCGCCGCCCAGATTTGTTCTTGCTTTGGAACTTTGCCCATGTTCAATAACATTGGATTTAGCCACCTCAGGATTGAACCACTTCTTATCGAGAACTTTTGTTGTCTTCTTCAATGCGAAGTCTAACAACAAGTTCTTCGACGCTCATTTCATTTCCTTTCGCTTATGTTTCAAATAGTTCTTGAAGTCTCTCCAAGTGGTGGCAATTTCTCAATGATTGCGACCACTTGGAAAGTCTCACTAAGAACCATTCCCGGCATGAATATCATGTATGATCACCTGAAGCTCTTGTACTTGATCGATGACCGTTTTTGAGTCCACCATTTTATAATCCAAGAAGCGGCCTACGATGAATTTCTTCGCACCCGCATCCTCGCCTTATACTTATGGTCCAAAGACTCCCACAGCCTTTGCGTTTTCTTAGAGCTATACACGTTGTAAAGCGAATCAAGGCCATTCATGACATAATTTCTACATAAGAAATCAAAGCATTATTCCAAGCATCTAAAGCGTTAACCGCTTGTGCATCAATCTCATCCTCACTAAGCCGTGGATGATCTCGTCAAGAACCGCGCCAAGTTCAAGGTGGTCAAGTAGAAGAGCATCTTCTGCCGCCACCGCTTAAAGTTCAAACCGTTAAACTTTTCGGGCTTTTTCGCCATGATTAACCAAGCACATTAAGCGTGGGGTTGGCTACTACCCGAGGCACAATCGGGTTCGCACAACGGGGTTAGACCCACCACTGTTTGATTCAGATGCCATTTCTACAACAAATAAAACAAGAAGTTTAGCACTTCTATCAATCAATCGGAACAAACGATAAGAACAAATTTATTAAAATTGTTCAAGTTTTTATTATAAGGCCTTTGCAATTTTCTTGCACTCTGAATTTGCACATGTATTAATCTATTAGTCCAAAGATTAGTCCAATCACCCAAACACCCAAAGTATAGTCCAATCGGTCAAAGATTAGTCCAAACAATTCAAATTGCAATTTTCTTTCCGAAATAGCAACGGATGATAATCACTTATTCATCAAGTTAAGCGAACATGATGGATCAAGCCAAATTTATTATAATAAAGTAGAATCATGAATCCTATAAACAATTTTTCCAAGATAAAATACTACCCAAATATGAATTCAAACATGAATTATCGCCATTCGCACAAGATAAAGAAGATTTAAAATATTGCAAATAAATATTGTTGTTGATTACAACAAAATCAAATTATATTGCAACATCAATCGGAAATTTTAAACTGTACTAGAAGTTAAAAGAAAATATGTTTTAAGTTTGTACGAAAATAGTAGTATTTCTTCTAGTACAATTTATATGAATCGAAAAACCTCGAATCGACAAAATTTGCAAAGTAAACAAAATAAAAATTAGCTCGAATCGTGTGTTCAACACACTATCCTTAAAACAGATTTGTCCTCTATTCTCGGACGTATGTTTCCCAGGATAAGACGAAAACCGGATTACCTATTCCGGCAAACCGAAAATTATGCCGAAAATTATCACCAAAATTTAATTGCAAGAGTTGGAGATGTATGGAAACTTTGTATGTTTTTGTGTGTTTTTCAAATGAAAATCAAGCCATATTTATAGGAAAAATATGACCTTTCATCAAATAAAATATTTGATTTTTACTATTGAAAAGGTCAAATAAATTTGGCCTTTACTATTTAAAAGGTTAAAATACCGTTTACTATTAAAAGGTCAAATATGTAATTTTCCTTCAAATTTTCCAATGATTTTAGCATCATGGCGCTCGTTCTCATTCGATATTTTCCCATTTTTCCGCTTCTAAAATGCGATCTTTACCGTCAAAACACGTTTTTCACCGTTTTTGCTTAATTTCGCTATCAAGATCAGTCCCGATTCTCGAACGACAACAAATGACACAAACTCGACTCAAACGACACTAAAATACCCAAAAACAACACAAAATCTTAGAAATCGCGAAATTCTTACCGCAAGCGTGCGGTGTCAAGTTTTAGTATATGTTTTGAAAGTAGGGTTATCGTCTCCACAGGGATTGTTATCGAATTTTATACTAAGTACTATAATTAAAATAGCTTGATTCTATCTAGAAATCGAAAAGAGATGAGAATTTATTAAACTAAAAATAAAACTAAAAATAAACAAATAAATGGTTCAGACAATTAATCAAACACGTAGAAGATGAATTCTAGAGGGTTGATTTCACCTAGTTATCCCCTATGTTTTCAATCCAGTTTATTAATCACAAGTTATTAATCTATAAGCTAATATTTCTACCGTTTATCACTTCCTCTCTCGAGTGCCAAGTGATTCTAGGTTCCAATTTTTGATTTCGATATCTCTATAAAAATCATAAATTAAACCTTAATTCGCTCAATGAATATTCTATCACGTAGGCTTCAAAAGATTCATAAACCTCTCGGTTCTATGAAACCCAGGTTGTGCTATTCTATGGCCAGGGCGTTCAATTACTCTCTCGGCGTCAAATCAAACATGCCAAACAATCTAAATTATTGATGAGATATCCAGATGCAATCAAATCATAAATCGACAAAGAAAAGCAAAGAAAAATTGAGAAGAAAAGAGAATGAATTCTCTCGTGTCCGGAGAAGTGCCTCCAATTGCCGTCCCCGAATCCTAGCTCGAGTCTCTTGCCTTGCGTTGTGCTCAAAATAATGTCCGACCCCTTGTTTGTACGTCACTTATCGTATTTATAGGCTAGAAACCCTCGAAAACCATTAAAACGGCCCAAAAAAAACAAAACAGCGCACATTCGGGCCCATTTCGGCCCGGACATCGCACAAGCTGCGTCTCTCTCCCCGCTGCTGCATGCGCATAAGTCGCCCGGATACTGCTCAAGTGGCTATGCAGCTCATTGCTTTTTACTGGCGCGCCCACTCAACGACACTTCACTCAAAGACACTTCTTGCCGCCGCCATTTGAATACTTTGCCAATCATCACTGCTATGGCCGCAGCCTCTTTCATAGGCGCTTTGCACGCTTCTTACTTACTCGAACGCTCGCTGGTTCTTTGTGTATTTGGGCGCTGCAGACTTCTTGCTTTTGGGCAATGCGGCGCCGATCATCTTTCCTCGCTCCCTTCTAATTTCGACCCCCTTGTTGGGCGCTGGGGTTTCAGCATGGCGCGCTCGTTCTCGATTGATATTTTCCCATTTTTTCGCTTCTAAAATGCGATCTTTACCATCCAAACACGTTTTTCACTGTTTTTTCTCAATTTCGGCTATCAAGATCAGTCCCAATTCTCGAACGACAACAAATGACACAAACTCGACTCAAACAACACTAAAATACCCGAAAACAACACAAAATCCTAGTCTAGAGCACTCAATACATTGGTATAAAAACCAAACTTAACATTTGCTTAAGTAGTTAGTTATGATTTTATGTAGACAAGGAAATTTTGGGAAATACCCACATTGGATAAGACAAACTCTTTTTGACCTACAAGATAACAAACTGTTTTTTCTACCTATTTTTGTTGGTCTTTTACCAATACACCCTTAAAAGTGGTGTCACTTTATTAAAGTGAGATCTAACTTTATCTTTCCTCACTCTATCTTGTTCCACCCACCCTACTTTATTCTCTCTTTAGTTCTTTTCTTCTCGATTCTCTTCCCACAAACCAGCCTAAGACTACAAATCAAGGTAATGTTGCTTATTTGTTAAATTGCTTATATTATTTCATGTTGTTGTTTATGCGGACATAAGATTTTCATTTCTCGTTTTGAAATTTCTTGTTTTCACGTTACACAGACTTGCAAGATGAAGATCTATATATCATGTTATATAGTATAAAGTGTTATATATATCACCTTAATAGTATATAACGTGATATATATAACACGTTATATATATCAAGTTAATTTAGTATAACGTGACATATGTATGTATATATATATATATATATAGAGAGAGAGAGAGAGAGAGAGAGGTTAAAATTAGACCACATATTATAGTGAGATAGTGTGGACTCATCTCAACCCTCCATTATCTACATCAATGGCTAAGATAAATAGGGGTTAAAATTACATTAAATATTTAATTAATGCAAAATAAGGGTATAATTGTCAAATTAACCAAGTGGGAGACCATCCAAATATGGAATCAGTTATTAGGAGAGAGAAAATCACGTGGGGAGAGAGAAAATCGCGCTGGAGAGAGAAAATCGCGCATGTGCTCTGCCATGCAGTATGTTGTACACTTATCATATATTTGTTGTATACTTAACACTATTTTACTGTATGTTTAGCATAATTTTACAGCATATTAAAATGGTCAAACAAAAATATGTGGGGACCGTGAATCAATGAATCAGTTATATATATAGAGAGAATCACGCTCATTAACATGTGGGGACCATGGATTAAGTAAATCAATTAGAGAGAGAGAGAGAGAGAAAATCACGCTAATTATTGTGTTGTATATTTAGCATATATTTGATGTACACTTAACACTATTTTGCTGTATGTTTAACATTATTTTACTGCATATTAAAATGGTCAAACAAAAATATGTGGGGAACGTGGATTAAGTAAATCAATTATAGAGAGAGAAAATCACGCTCATTATTGTGTTGTATATTTAACATATATTTGATGTATACATAACACTATTTTGCTGTATGTTTAACATAATTTTCTCGCATATTACAATTGTCAAACAAAAATATAAGTATACAACAAAACACATATAAATATACAACAAAAAAACATAAGTATACAACAACATAAACAATATACGTCAAAAATTAACTATTTATACAAAGAAACACATCTAAATATACATCAAAAACATCTAAGTATACAACAATCCTCTTTGTCTCTTTGTAGGCCCTCGTTTTCTCCATCAGCATCGTCTTCTTCACTAATCCATTACTGTTAATTTTTGCACATAGAAACAAAAAGATTTTCTGTAATTTATTTGTGGAGACCGGGAGATTCAGAAACTGGAAGTTTTTTATCTGCAATTAAACCATGAGGACTCAATTACATCTGATCCGAAATCTGAGGGCTCATTAGCAATTTTCAAGAACCACCATTGAAGGTGATGGGAAACCAGGCAAATCATCAATTGATCTTCTTCAAGCGGAAACCAGTCGAAGCATCAATTCAAGCTCAAAGCGAATAATCTTCTTCACCAATTTCTTATCCTTTCGCGCGAAGCATCAATTCAAGCGGAAACCAGGGCCTTGTCTTTGCTCGTCGGCGCGCTGGTCAGCGGACCTCACCACCACTTCGACGGCGCGCGAGAGACAGCTCAAGAATACATTTAATCTTCTCTTATTTGATTTTGTGGGAGGAATGAACGAGATTTGGGGAGTTACCAATTGGGGGTGAAAATACTAATAAGAAAATGACCAATCTGCCCTTTTCAGGTTTAAAATAAATTAAAAATGATTATTAAATTGGAAAGATCACAACCATCTAAAATTTGAGATGTGTGGCCAGGATTAGTCCACACTATATCACTCTAATTATGTGGTCTCGTTTAATCTTATTCATATATATATATCAAGTTAATTTAGTATAACGTGACATATGTATAATGTTATACTATATAACGTGATATATAATACAACATCAATGATATATAATGTGATATAGTATATCATTATACATGTCACGTTATATTATATATCAAGTTATATAGTATAACGTGATATACACCACGATAATTTATATAACGTGAATTTATATAATGTGATATCACCTTAATTTATATAACATTATGTTTTCCACATATCAATTTCAGGATATATTGTTGTTAGATTTGGGGGACATTAGGATAGTTTGGATTAGAAAAAATGGTGAGATGAGGTTATATGTATTGAACCGAGTAAAATTTATTATAATGATTTATTGAACGAGATTTATGGAGTTGTTGAAGTGATAGGACAATATATGACCGTGTGATGTACTCCTTTGTGGATATTGCGAAATAAGATTGGGAAGTTAAAATCGAAAAATGATCGTGACATTGATCGTGCTTTTGCAAACACCGATTTACCCGTTGTTTTTGTTACCGTGAAACGAAAAATATTGAGATAATCTCACCATGATGTGGTGGGTAGTTAGTCAGGTATAATCAAGTTGCGAATGAGCAAGGCAGGGGAGGTTTTATGCGGCTAATGTCTTCACAAAATATACTTTGTAGCCAAATATTTTAATTTGGACCTTCCAACATCATACAATACTCAATCATTGTCATGCAGAATAATCTTGGGTTCCAACCTTATTGTGTCCCTTCTGCGCATACACCTAATATTGACCAATCCGACCCATGCTCACCTACATTTACCGAACAACACAGAAAGAAGTCAGAACCTAATATTGATCAACCTGGAGAGGGTGTAGTCCCCAACGGTATAGATGATTGTTATCTTGATTTCGGTTGTGATTGGAGTGAAGATAGATCAAGATTTATAGAAATAGATTAGGAGGGCGATAATAATGTTACTACTGATAATGAAGGTAATAATCATCTTGCAAATGATAATGTTGCTACTGGTGACGATGGTTGTGGTGATAACCTGATGTCATGCTCTCCTATATGGAACCAACACTCGTCATCTATGGCCCCTAACTTATATATCTCATGGGGTAAAATGGCATGGAGGGCTGCATTATAACTGAATCCCGACCAATTGAAATCCTAAAAGTGTACAAAATAGGAGTTTTTGAACTCCGTATATACATCATACTCTCCCGAGCACATCTGTAACTCTGTGACGATTAATAGAATGATTTTAGCTCTCACATGTCCATTAATAGAAGCTCAGGTAGACTGATAAGCCTCCCTCCTTCACGAAGGTCCAGCCTAATAAATTTTCAACATAAATTCCATTAGTTGCAATACAAGATGGAAAAATAAGATTAAAAACTGCCCAGAAACATGTCATGTTATAATATATAACCCACATTATGAGGGTCACGTTATAATTTATAAAGTGGAACAACGCACATTTTGATATATATAACGTGAATATATATATATATATATATATATTCACGTTATAATATACATAATTATCATGCACGTTATAATATATATATAATGTGAATATATCTCTTAATAATGTTATATATATAGCGTGATATATATATATATGAACATATATCTCACGTTAGACAATATAATTATTCACGCTATAATATATATAATAATCATGTTATAATATATCTATTAATAACATCACAAATATATATATATATATACACATATGTAACGTGATCTGATATATATTCACGTTATATATAATAATCACGTTAAAATCTATATGATAATCACATTATAATATATATAATAATGCATTATATATATTAATAACGTATAAATATATATATATATATATATCGCGAATATATTATTCACGTTATAATACATATATTCACATTATATAAAATAATGTCACGTTGCAACATATGACGTGACATAAAAATATATGTTATAAGTATAACAACATGACACTATTGATCCCATTATATATATAACGTGACAACATATTATCACGTTATACGTGGAATAACGTGACAACATATTTTCACGTTATGAATATAATGTGACAACAATTATCACGTTACAATATAATGTGATATAAGTTTTCACGTTATAATTATAACATTTAATATTTTTTCACGTTATAATATTATAACGTGAATATTGTTAAATCTATCCTAAAACCCATCGCCTTCCCCAATCTACCCCATCAATACCAATCATCTAAAGCCCTAAATAAAAAACCAATCAACACAATCAACCCCTAAAAAATTAAAACCTAACCAATACCAGACACCTAAATTCCTAAATCGAACTCTAATATAAATCAAGTGTAAATCCCTAAATCGAAACCCAACCTAAGGCCCCTAAAATCTAACCTCTTCAGAATCGTAGATGGGCATACTAGTGGTGGCATCAATGGTTGCATCGGCGGCGGTGGAGGCGGGGGCATCATCGCAGCGGGGAGAACATGGGGGTCTTCGACATAGGGAGATCTTCTGGTGGCGGCGGCGGGGAGATCACTTGAAACTTTCATTGCTTCTCACGGTATGTTTGTTTTCTCTTTCTCACGTTTTGATGTTTTGTTTTTGTAAAATTTTGATGAAGTTAAAAAGATACAGTGAAAGTGAAATAAGAAAGATGAAAATTGACTTAATTTGAAATTAAGTGGCATTTCGGTCATTTTGGATAGAAAAGTAGTGTTTTTAAAAAAGTGGGTAAAAAAGATGTTTGGCTATCTAAATTGGCTACTTAAAATTTTTTCCCAGTATGTAGACTGGCTATGTAGGTCTAAAAATGGAAATGTAATTGTTTTATGGTAATTTCTATAAGAGACGTGGTATGCGACTGTGAAAAATTTAAAATAAAATTAATAGATATGTAATTTTAATAAATTTAAAAATGATTCTTTTTCCATAATTAAAATATTGGACACAAAAAAGAAAATCTGACAAGATTGGCAAACCTTTATTCAAACTATGCATTGTTGAGTAATATAAAAGGTTATTGATTTTTTAATACCTGACCTATAGGAACTTTTCTGGCTTGGTATAAGACATTTTCTAGTTACCAATTTAGTACACATACTTCACATTTTTTTATAAATTGGTACCTATTCACTTTCAAGGACGAAAATGTCTCCAAGAAACATAAGTATACTCAAAATAATGTTTTAAGTATACTTATTTAAATTATAAAATAAACTAAATTTTTATTTTTAATTAATAAAAAATAAAAAAAGTCTAAAAATATCAATGGATTATTAGGAAAATAAAATAATTACATTAAAGTAGTAAGTTAATAAAAATAAATTAAAATTTAATTAATCAAATAGAAAAATTAGTTTACTTAACTAATTTTAAAAATTAAATTGAAAATTAAATAATTTAAAAATGAAAATTAAGATAGTAAATAAGAAAATTATAGCAATTTTTTATTAATATATTAATTTTTCATTAGTTTTTTAATATATTTTTTCAAAAATAATTATTTTATTTTATTTTAGTTTTTACAATTAAAAATTTAATAATTATTTCTTAATTAAATTTATTTTTTAAATTTAATAATTCTAATTAAAACTCAACTTTTTAATAAAATTGAAAAAAGTCTTGGGGGCATTTTCATCCTTGAAAGTGAATAGGTACCAAATTATAAAAAAATGTGAAGTATGGGTACTAAATTGGTAACTCAAAAATGTCGTACCAAACCAATAAAATGTATATAGGTCATGTACTAAAAATCAATAACCCTACTATAAAATAGTAGATCAAACTTAATGGATCAATGTAAACGGTCCTTGGTGTTGGGCAGGAAATGAAATGTTATATGTATTTCATTATTACTCTTGGTATTAGTAAGGAACGAGAAAGGAATGAAAAAGTTATTTCTAACTTTGATTCTAATTTCATGGTTAATAAAACGATAAAGGGACGAGAAAGGAATGAAAAAGTTATATATATATATATATATATAGAGAGAGAGAGAGAGAGTTATATAGGACTCCCCCATTATATGAGTACATAGGACCAAATCCAGACCACAAATCTACCTATTTCAATGGCTATTATTAATTCTGATTAATATTAATAAAATATATGGTAAAGTCAAAATTGGGGTAAATTAGTCCACATAAAAAATAGGGGGTTGGCTAAATCTAGTAAATCTCATGAAAATAGGGGAGTTACCCACAATTGGTGGCATCTTCATTCAACGTTGCAATCACAATCTTGTAAGCAAAATCGAATCAGTCTTCTACTCTCCTTCTCCACCGAATTTGTTGCATAGAAAACCATCTCCCACAAAATACAAGTCGATAGTTTGAGAAAACAAGCAACAAACAAAAAATGGGTGACACCTACAAAGAATGTTTCAACACTCATGAACAACAAGGTAACCATTTTATTGCGTTTGATTGTTCGGACTATCAATTTTTACCTGAATCCATTAAAAGTTTGATTCGCAGTTTTTTAGACCAAGCATCGATTCATCATTCCAATTTTTTCTTTACCCAGAACTTTGATTCTAAATGATTAATATGTTGCTTATTTGTGCTTATGTACATGCTTGTAACTATGCACAAGCTTGCGAATATCGTAAACTGTCATGTTATGCGTAAATTCATTTCGTCTTTCCCAAAAATTGTTTGATATAGTCAGAATGTTGCTTATATGTGCTTAAATACTTGCTCTCATGTATGCAAAATGTTGCTTAGTTTTTCTTGTGTTTTAAACTCTCACATTAATAATAGTTTATTTGATAAGAACTATCATGTTATGCAAAAATCAAAAATATACTTATATGGACTCCCATTCATTCAATCGTTAACGATTTTTTCAACCCGTAAATTTACTTGGGGAATACTAAAATATTGCTTAGATATGCACGAATACTTGCTTGTACGTATTCAAAATTTTGATTACGTCCCATTTTTTTTAACCCAGTACTTTGCTTAGTTATGGTTAGAATTTTGCTTACATGTGCATAAATATATGTTTATGTATATTCTAAATATTGCTTAATTATTTATTTTGTTTGAATCAGGTGGGATTGCACACGTGCCGCATCAACATATTGAAATACATCGGATTCAACTCCGAACTGGATACCGGAATGTGACGAAAATATAACTCCAAAAGAAGGAATTAATTTTGACCAAAATTTTTACTGCTTAATGGCGTACTATGTACTGCTTATTTGTGACTGTCGTAATGCTTTTCGAGCAAATAATTCAACATTCGGGCAAAAATTGGTTATTGCAATCCCATATATTTAATTGCTTATTGGTGTGTAAAGAATTGCTTGTGTAATGATGTTATAGTGCTTATTGATCAAGTTTTTCGTGGGGAAAAAACAAGTAAAAAAATATAAGATATTCATGTACCCGTCTATCCCATAGCATATTTATACCAAACAAATTGCTTACAAAGCAATTGAATTTTGCTTATAGTATCCAAAAACCATGAAATAAATACAACACTAACTAGAAAATATTCCTATATCAACTACGCATGTACGTCAAAACCAAACCAGATTTAAAATGGTTATATAATACTATAATATTCAACAATTTGATCAAAGGTATGAACAACAACGTTTCGTTGTGATCCTAACTCGTTTTAGCATACTCCTTCGCTTGTCCCAAAATTTACTCACTAGATGCGGTCTTCCTTTTCCTACTCTCTTTTGCCATTTCCAACAGAAAATCTATCAAAAAAAAAGGATACTAGTCAGTTATATAAAGCATTAATTAAAAATTAATCATTTATAAGCATAAAAAACATTCAATCATAAGCATAATACAACACATATATAAGAAGAAAACAAACCATAGATAATCGTAATTATAAACAACAATAAGCAGTTGAAAAACATCAATAAGCAATTCCCCAAACTTAGAAAAAACATGGCAATAATAATTACCCCCTGTTTTTTTTTTCAAGCATAATATAAAACATACATAAGCATATTGCAAACCATACATAAGCAGAATTATCAACAACAATAAGTAGTTGAAATCCTCAATAAGCAATCCCCCCAAACTTAGAAAAAACATGGCAATCCTAATTATCCCTCTGTCTGCCAACTTTGTTTTTTCAACTAAAAATCTTATTCACTCATAAAAGACATTAGCAATATCCTAATAACGACAACAAAATATCAGCATCCTGATAACTACAACAATACACCTAAAAAATCCAGTAAAATCGAAAATAAAAAATAAAAAAAAACCCACAACAGATCCTAATTATGCATTCAGAAGAACATAAATAAGCAGTATTATGAAAATCAATAAGCATTTGTTCTGTTTTTTTCGGAAGTATATGTGAAAGCCATGGATGGGAGAATGTGGGATTTTTAAGTTTTTTTTTTCTGGATAACCTTGTTCTTTCAAATCTAAACCACTGAAAACAGAGGAATATAGAACTTCATAATCTTTGTTTTAATTTTTAGGGGGATGAAAATTTGGAAATCAAAATCCCCAAAAAAAAAATATGCAAAACCCAGGTTTTTTTTTGTTTTGTTTTCTTACCCGATTGAGAATCAACAGAGTCTAGGCTATTGGTGGAGACGACGGGCTAGAGACAACATGTTGCTTGGGCAAATGCTTGTGGAGATGGATTATCTTCTGATAGTTGGGAAAAACTCACGAGAGCTGTGGAGAAAGAGTTTGAAAAGATTTGGAAGAGAATCACGATGTGAAACCGTCCCTTAATTGTAGCAATGTGAAAAGCCACTACCAAATATAACTTTGCTCCTAAAAAGTAAAAACTGATATAACTTAAAATTACCAAAAAGTCATTTTCTCCAATAAATTTAACCATTAGAAAATGACAAAACCTGATTAATCTAGACCGTTTAAAAATTACATCAATGCTCCAGATTTGGTCTCACATACTCATATAACTTATGTGGACTCACCAGATCCAAATCATATATATATATATATATATATATATATATAAAGAGAGGCTATTATGAGAATAGTAACTGAATATTTTCCCGCATAAATCACATTACTAAAAGAAGTAATAAAATTATATTGAAAAATAAGAAATAATAAATGTTTGGAATTTGATTGTTTTTATAGTCATCTTCCTTTAAATATTTTTTCAAATTATATAAAAAAGATAGAATTATGTAAAATAAACCTTCCAAATTTGATTGTGTACTGCATTAATTATTATGTTTGTCATTTTTCTTATTTTGTTAGAAAACTTAATAACTTTTTCGTTTTTAACCGTTTGACGTATAATATATCTAATTCATTAATTTGTGTATTAATATTTTTGATTATTTATGATATATGAGTAGTTGTTATTTGGGCATAACTTATATCTTCATAATTATATTGAATTATACTTATGTAGATTAAATTTAATTAACAAATACTTATTTTAATTAAAGAAAATATCTCAAAATGTGTATCCAAATATTATATATATAACTTACATACATACATAGCATTATATATATGTAAGAAAAAAATATTTTTAAATATGAAATTATGTCATAATAGTTTTTATCTATAGAAAGTTATTTTTTATATTAACGTACTTTTCATGTAAATAGAAATTATTTTCATATTTGTCAACTTATTTTGATATTTAACTTTCAAAGTTGTACAATGACCATTAGATATAAATTTTTCTGTTTGCTATTTTTGTGATATGTGTATATATATAAAAATAGAATAGTTTTTTTTTTTGAAATGTTTCATTATTAGTAAAACTATATTGTAAAACATAAAATATATATTTTTTGATCCATTTAATAGTTATGATAATTGTTCAACTTTCTAAACCCTAAAAGTATTGGAATTCAAATGATTATATAATTAATTGTTTTGAAAATATAATGTATTAAATATTCAAAAACATTGGGCGCTTAAAACGTTTTTCAAATGCTTACTTTCTTATAGATAAACATATTCTATAAATATATACAATTCATACTTATAAAATTTGTTATCAACCAATTATCTGTATTTAAAGAGGTTTTTTCATAGTTTATAATAATTTATTTTTCTGTAGTTTAATCGGAATCAAATTAACTATCTTTATATTTTAATTATCTATTGAAATTTTAAACTTTTAGCAAATCACTAAAAAATATTTGTATAAAATTAAAGTTTATGCATTGCTCGATTTGAAACATACCAAATATGAGAACTTGAATAGAGAAAAATAATTAGAAAATTCAAATAATACAATACAAATCACCACAATAAAATTACAAAAAGATAAAAATAAAAATTGAAACAACATGAATAGATAAAATTATTGTACGTAGTTCTCGTATACATGTATTAATTTTTATTTATTGCACGACCAACTTTACAAAAATCTCTGCCTTCAATTTACACATGTGAACAACTTCCAAAAATAATTTTGCATCCGAATTAACTACTACAACCTTGAAAAAAAAGTACGGCACCAAATTTCACACTTATTAAGAATCTAAACATGACCAAAATGAAATATGTGAAGAAGTTGTGCCTTGTGCGATTTTATGAAAATTAGTTTTCGAAAATCAAAGACAAATACATAATTTTGAATGTATTTTTTTCATGATTCCCATATATGATATTTTTTCTTTTTGACTTCATCAATAAAAAATATTAAATAGTATTTATCACATAATGCTAATTATTATAATGCATGAGATAGAATTCATGGAACTATTAGGAAAATGTACATGTCACAGTGCAAAAAGAAGGTCACACATATACACACCCCATGCATCACACGAGTTAAAGACTAGTAATTACATAAAAAGATTGGATATTCTTAAAAAAGGGACAAAAAATATAATAATCAAGAGATTGGGCCGAGACAATTACAGGTTGCCCTTGTGTTTTGGTTTGCATAAGTATTGGTCTGTTGGCCCAGTGATGGAAAGCAACTCTAATCTATATGAAATTTCCGACCTTAAGTTTATTGTTCTATATTATTTCTTAATTAATGATAGTACCACCATAGTATTATGTATAGCAACTCAGGGCATCCACAATTTTATTTGAACTTAATTTTTTTTTTTACTGTCATTGTGGAGGATTCAAAAATTCAAATTCATAAAAATAGTTCAACATAACCAAGTTCAACTTTATTTTTGTTTCTTTCTTTTTCCTTTTTCTATTTATTTTATGTTGTGTTCACGTGCGTTTTGGCCAACAAACAAAATATATAAGAAATTTAACACGTGGAAATATATGTATGCGTAACACGTGTTTATTTATGGCTAATTCGCTTTTTTTGCGTAATGCCGAGCCGAATTATTGGGGTCGGTCTTTCTTACAATCTCGCGTTCTGGTCTTCTTTTCTCGTATTTTTCTCTCTCTCTTTTCCTCTTAAAATGAGGATTTTTATACCCCTCGAGTAAGTGGATTTTCAATGATCATCTTTGCACTAATCAATCACTAATCGGTAAAATAATTAAAAAAAGGACACATGTCCCTCTCTAATCGTGCATGTCAGCCAACTCTTGCCACTTGGTGACTCCTCTCTATAACTTTCTGACATGTGGCAGTTTCTGATACCAATAAAGTACTAAGCATGGGCAAATGGTTATTTTTATGAATCTGTCGCGCATGCGTTTCCCACCAAAATTTGGGCTTGGGGTCGGGGCTCGGCAATCATGCCGTGGTTGGGCTCTTGAGCGGGCGAGCCTAATTCATGATGTGTCACCGCGCACCACCATTGCGCGCCACCTGTAGGCCCTCCACTCGGATGTGTGCTAGGCCGATGGCGTGGATTAATTTCTTCCGGCTCGGCTCAAGGCGTCATCAAAGGCCCCAAGTTTAATTCCGAGAGAAGAATTTCAAGTCGGAGTTAAACTTTAATGCTAATGATAAACATTTAATGGGGAAACGGAATTCTCAAATGTTTTGTTCATTCCGACATATGTCGCGTAGTGATTAATGCCTGTAGGCGCATTAATTGTGGTGCCATAATGACAGACACGTGGCATCTTGTGGTTGGACCACGCTTGTGCGAGGAATTGAAAAGGCATATCGGTTTGTCGGCGGTCGTGGGGCGTGGCGTTTTCGACATTTTCGACGGCTTTTGAGGTTGAAAATGCACGGCTTTTCGAATAAACATTTCGTTTATCGGGAACTCCATCTATAAATACCCCTTTTTCCCTCCATTATTCACTTTCGCATCCATTATCCTTTGAGCTAGACTGATTAAAACCGAAGCAGAAATTTGGTCGGCTTCCAAAGTTCGAGACTTCAAACTTAGGTATTTTTCGAAATATTCTCCTTTTACCTATAAAATGTCTTCTTTTGAGGATAGTAGGAGTTGTAGTTATAGCGTAGAGGTTGAAATCGAAGATCCCCTCCGAACCTTCTCATTTTATTTCTCACCAAAGACGGCCATCTCCACCTTATAGTCCGAGCATCATTCAAATATCTTCTCCAGATTCTTCTCGAGGTGGAACGTCTTTGGAGCGGACGATACTATTTTTGATCGGCGCCAGTGACCGTTTTAGAGAAAGAACGGTGTATCAGCCCGGACGCACGAGAGAGTTCCGACGAAGGATCCCCGAGTGCCGATGTTAGCGAAGATCGCAGGAAGAAGAGAATATGGACCCATCGGCCGGAGCGTGATAACGTGGAGCGGGTAGACGAACCCTCCGGAGATTCGAGGCCGGGAGAGGCCTCAGTGCCCGGGGGCCATCGTAATGGCGACGGCCGGCAAGGAGGAGGCCTCGCCCGTCCGAGCCTCGAGTGGACGCCGTGTGATATAAACGATATCCCTAGTATCTTTGATGATCCAAGGGAGGTGGAAGAGCTCGGTGGAGGTATCGTATTCAAGTGGCATCAATTTTTGGGTACCGGATGGCACAGAGGTTTCTCAGACCCACCGAGTGGGTTGCTTGGCCATATTTGTCGCTTGACCTCCTATATGGGTTGCGATTTCCACGCCGCTTTCCTCACGCGGTGGTTTTGCAAGTGGGGTATGCATCCGTCCCAGTGCACCCTATTTCTTGGGGGTAGGATCATCGGCCTCTCGGTGATGTTCCACCTAGAAAATATCCTCGCCCCAAATTCAAAGAGATGAACGAGCTCTTTATCCGGCGAGCGACTCCTTCATCTCGGGGGTCACCGTCGGGTGGTATTACGCATGCACCCGACTGGGGTATCCAGACGGCCTAGTGGAAGGTCTCCTTCATCTTTGAAGGAGTGGAAAGATAAGTGGCTACGGGTGAGCGGCGAGTGGCAAGCTCGCGTGGAGGATGGAGCAAGGGAAAGCTGTTTCTTCATCCTCCATCAAATTTTGTTTTAGTTACTGATGAAGTCTATCTTTTCTCCTTTCTCGCTTTTTCTTTGTTTATTGTTTCCTTTTGTGATTGACTTTGCTTCTTTTTTCGTATTTTTACCTTTATAGAGAACTTAGGGCATCAAAGGGGCCTCTGCCGCCACCTTTATTCAAGGCCGGAAAACATCCAGGCCAGGGCATCAAGGACAGCGGATTGAGAGATTGGCCATCGATGCCAACTTCGCGCCCGGCTTAGGGCTGCTCGCCCGCCGACCTCGAGGCCGAGGGGGCGGCTCGGGACGAGGCGGCAGTGGGAGGGGAGGCGGGAGAGATCTCAAGAAATCCTCCCGAGAAATGAAGAAGCACGGCCCCACTCTCGGGAGCAGCGGCTGGCTCGAACAGAGCGAGCTGCGCGTCTCCGCGGCGGCCGATCTCGTGGGCGGATTAAATGCGTGCCCATTGGGCAAACGCGGACTCGCCGCGAGTCGCGAGTGCGCCGTTCGAGGTAAACATAGTATTTCTTACACTCTTCCTTTCAAATGTTTTTCATTTTCTTTTGACCTTTTAACGGTGGTTGCTTTTTATAGGGCGTGGCTTGGATTTGCGTGCACGCCTTCGCAGCGTGAGGAACACGGCCGCGCGTCGGACTCGGGCGATCGCCGACCAACCAACCGCAGATGCGGAGACGGCTCGGAGAGTAGATATTTGGGCCGGCAAACGAACCGCCGATGGAGTGCCCGAGGAATGGAACCTCCCTTCAAAGGAGAAGATGAGGATTGTGATCAAGAGCCCAGCGGATGAAGGAGTTGGTCGACGGCGCAAGCATATCTCGAACGGGCCCCAGGAAGGGGAGGTCCGCGAACTTTCTCGGACGACCTCGGCCGGGAGGGTCACTTTATCCCTCCAAGTCGAGTGAGGGACGAATCGTGAGGGAATGGTTGGAATACGCCTCAATGGTTTGTGGAGTTTGTTCGATGCGCCACGCCGACGGAGGAGCGATCGAGAGTTTTACCGGAGGTGGGTCGGGCCGCAATGAGTGTCCGGCTCGTGCCTGGACAAAAGGCATCGAGCAGTCGCCGGAGATCGGCTTTGAGGAACAAATTCAAGACGCCATGGGAATGTCCAGGCGAATCATTGGGCTCTATGGCATGCAATTGGGGGAACTCGCGAGTGGAGAAAAATACGCCCGATCCGGGAAAGGCGGCACGGCGACCTACTGGGAGGCCTATGCTACCCTTTAAGCGGGTACAAGAATCGTTAAAGACCCAGCAGATGAAGCTATGGCTCGGGCCAACTCGAGAAAAGAAGGCATTAGGCCGGAGGCAGAGCGAGATCGGGCCGCAGGGTGAAGAGGAGCTTAGGCTAAGGGTTGCCGAGCCGAACGCGTCTTTTGCCGTTGCCGGGGCCGAGGAAATGGAAAGGCGTCTAGCCGATGTGCGTAGAGAGGTCAAGAGGTTGCTCATCGGCAAGTTGAGGAAGCTCGACGCAGGCCGTTGAAGCTTATAAGGACTCGAGGAGTATGCATTTATGTTAACTGCTGCCACGCGACTAGCCTCAAAGAAATTCTTGATTCGGTTAAGTAAGGTCGATTTGTTGCTCACCTTGAAGAAGATTTGGCCCTTTTGGAGGCTGATCTCGATGCTCTGTCCGAACTTTACCGAGGCCCCCAATGTTCGGGGTTCACCTCCTCCGGCCGAGAAGAAGTTGCCTCCAGGTGGTGTTGTTGAAATTCCGCCTCCGTCTTAATCTTGGTCTTTGTTTGCCCCTTTTTCATAAACTTTTTCATGATTTTGTAGGTAGATTACTTGGCCGTGCCTTAGAATGTAATGGGCTCCGCCCTCCTGTGTAAATAATTTTGAAGTAGAAAATGAACTTTTCTTTCTCTCCCTGTGTATGTGTTTTAAGCTTTTTGTATATGCTTGGCTCTTCTCCTTTTTGTAAGATTGTTGCCTGTCTTCTTTTTCCTTTTATACTCCCAAGTATGGGGCTCGGTTCTCGGTGCTCTGAATAAGGGACTTTACCGCTTTAATTGACTCTCGTACTCGGTATATGAACCCGATCTTTATTTTGTATTTGTACTTGGTGTATAAACCAAGTCTTCATTTTGTGCTCGGTGTGTACACCGAGTCTTTGTTTTGTGCTTAGCTTGGCGCGTAACCAAGTCTTTATTTTGTGCTCGGTGTGTACATCGAGTCTTTGTTTTTTGTGCAGTGCGTAACCAAGTCTTTGTTTTGTGCTCGGTGTGTACATCGAGTCTTTGTTTTTGTGCTTGGTGCGTGACCAAATCTTTGTTTTGTGCTCGGTGTGTACATCGAGTCTTTGTTTTGTGCTCGGTGTGTACATCGAGTCTTTGTTTTGTGCTTGGTGCGTAACCAAGTCTTTGTTTTTGTGCTCGATGTGTACATCGAGTCTTTGTTTTGTGCTCGGTGCATGACCAAGTCTTTGTTTTGTGCTCGGTGCGTGACCAAGTCTTTGTTTTTAAGGATAGATCCGCCTTGCGAGCGAGTTGCCCCTTTTTTTTCAAATGCAAAGGGCGTGCAGGAGACGACTTGTCGGCATTGGCCTTCGGTGAGGTGATTTTTCTTGTCCTCGCACGTGGCCGAGGTGAGTAAGAATTTCGTCTCCTTTAGAGAGCTCACAAAATATTAGATGAAAGGATAATTCCTTGGAATCCTATCGGATCATAAACCGAAATCTTTATTGATAGTACCGTTTCGGGTATGCTACATTCCATGGATGCATGAATTTTCTCCACTCAAATATTCTAAAGTACGCCCACCGGATAAGACATGGCGACCCAAAATGGGCCCTCCCAGGTTGGCTTCAATGGGCGGGTTCAACACCGTTATTTTTTTCAACACAAGATCGCCGACTGAAATCTCATTTCCTTTACTTTCGAATTGTAGTACCTCTCGCTCCTTTGTTCATACACGGCGTTTTTCATCTCGACACTACACCTTTTTTTCTTCGAGCAGATCTAGCTCGGTCTGGTCGGAGCGCACCTCATTGCCGTCTTCGGAAAAATTTGCAATTATGAAGGTAGGGGCTCCAATCTCAACAGAATCACCGCCTCGGTTCCATAAGCCAAAGAAAAAGGTGTTTCTCTAGTGGCCGTTCGATGCGTCGTTCGTATGACCACGATACACGGGTAATTCCTCCGCCAATTACCTTTAGACTCATCCAATCTCGCCTTCAAGGTATACTTGAGTATTTTATTAACGGCCTCAACTTGTCCATTCGATTTGGGGATGGTATAGAGTCGAGAAGTGGTTTTTAATGTGGAAACCTTCACAAAAATTTGAAACCTCCGATTATCGAATTATTTCCCATTATCAGTAACAATCGAATGCGGTATCCGAATCTACGAGATAATGGACTTCCATACAAACTTCACAATCTTTTCCTCATCTATTTTCGCCAAAGGCTCCGCCTCGCCCATTTTGTGAAATAATCCACCGCCACAATGACATATTTGACGCCCCTTTGCCGTGGGGGAGTGGTCCGATAAGGTCCATTCCCCATTTGGCAAACGACCATGGGCTAAATCGAGGTAAGTTACTCAGGATGATATCTAACTGCTTGGGCGCGAATCTTTGGCACCTCTCACATCTTTTGACGAGATCGGTTGCATCCTTTCTTAGGGATGGCCAGTAGTATCCTTGCCGTATTAATTTATAGGCCAATGTCTCTCGGCCCCCCGCGTGGTTTCCGTGATATTCCCTCGTGAACCTCTCGAAGTGCATAATCCACATCTGTCTTAGAAAGGCATCGTAGGAGTGGGACGGAGTATCCTCATTTATATAGGATGCCGTCTACTAGTGTAAACCGAGCCGCTTGAGTTCGTAGTGTTCTCGGCTTGACTTTGTTTTCGTGTTGAACTCCTTTTTCTAAATCTTTGAATGATTGGGGTCATCCAGGCACTGGCCGGGCGATTTGATTGCATATATCTTATTTGCGCCAAGTGATGATGGGGCGAGGTTGTGCCAGTGACATCCGCGATGGTATCCGCCCCTGGCCGGAACCGAGCGAGCTAAGGCATCCGCTTGCATATTCTCGGCTCGGGCACATGTAAGACTTTTGTCTTAAAGTGTAACAATCTCTTCTTGACCAAGTCCAAATATTGTGCGATTTTTTGCTCTTTTCGCCGTACTCACCGTTGATTTGATGAGCGACCGGTGAGAATCACTTTGTGTACCAACAGATTGATTTTTAGGCCCATAGAAGCCGCCATATCTAGGCTGCGCGAGAAGTGCCTCGTATTGAACCGTTGTTCGTTATGGGAAGGCGAAATCGCACGCCGAGCGAAGAGCATTTCGATTTGGATCGATTATCACGATTCCGCCCCCGCCGGCTGCGGTGGAGGAGCCGTCAACGAACAATTTCCATTCTTGGTCTTCCATAACTTCCAATCGTATGGAAGATGTGAATTGCCACTGAAAGTCGGCTAAAGCCCGACCTTTTATTTTGACGTGGTTCATACATAATATCAAATTGATCGAGCTCGACGGCCCACTTTGATCACCCGACCGGAAGTATCGGGTCGGTGTAGTACTTGCTTGGTGGGTAGTTTCAAGACTATAATCTTGTGCTCTAGAAAATATGGACGGAGTTTCGCGCGCCCAGATGATTAATGAATAAGCCAACTTTTCCATTGGCGTATAGCGGAGCTCGGCGTCATGTAACGCTTTGGTGTAATAGACCGAATGTTGAATAGAACCATCTAGCTGATTAACACCGGCGATGGCGTATTCGGATACCGCAGTGTACAAATATAAGTCCTCCCTAGGTAGGTTTTTGTAATATAGGAATTGAAGAAAGGTGATGTTTGAGGGATTCAAAGCGACTGTGCTTGCTCGGTCCACTCAAAATTTTTGTTCTTTTTTTATAATTTCGAAGAAAGGTTTACACTTGTCTCGTAGATCGCGAAACAAATCGGTTAAGGGCAGCCAATCGGCTGTTAGGCTTTGTACTCTTTTTACAGAGTTCGGGGTTCTAGATCGATGATGGCTTTTATTTTGTCCAGGTTAGCTTGATTCCCCTTTGGCTGACCATATACCCCAAAAATTTACCCGAGCCGACCCCAAACGTACACTTTCTCGGGTTTAACATCATCTTGTACTCTCTCAAAACAAAGCAAACATTTTATTAAGATCGTTTAGATGATCGGATATATACTGATGATTTCACCAAAGATGTCATCTACGTAAACTTCCATAAGACGACCTATCATTTTCTCAAACATCTTATTTACTAACCTTTGGTAGGTCGCACAAAGATTCTTCAACCCGAAGGGCATCATCTTATGATAAACTCCACGAGCGAGAAAAAAAAATGATGTATTTTCTTCGTCATTTGGGTGCATTCGTATTTGGTTGTAACCCGAGTATGCATCCATGAAGCTCATCAGCTCGTGTCCCGCCGTGGCATCTACCATATAGTCAATGTTTGGTAATGGATAACTGTCCTTAGGGCATGCCTTATTCAGGTCGGTGAAATCCACGCATAGGCGCCACTGGCCATTGCTTTTCTTTACCAAAATAGGATTGGCAACCCATCGGGGATAGAGAGCTTCCCGGATAAATTGATTATCTATCAACTTGTTAACCTCGGCCTCGAGTGTTGCTTGTCTGTCAGGGCCTAGTTTGCGCCTTTTCTGGATAACTGGGCGGAACGTTAGATCAATATTAAGGCGGTGGCATGCATGCTTAGGGTCAATTCCAGGCATGTCTGCATGAGTCCATGCGAAGACGTCAAGATTATTTCCCAAAACTCAATCGGCTCGGTTCGATATGGTTCTCGGGAGGTCATGACCAATACGTAATTGGCGCCCGCTGGCCTTCCGACATTAATTGTATCAACTTTGTTCTCTTTGGTTCCGCCCGTTTATTTTCTTACTCTTCCCCTCTTTGATCCGTAGGGCAATTCATCTTGATGCCCGCTCGTTCTTGGTTCTTGGCTCGCCTTCTTCCATCATTGGTTCTTCCCGGTCGACGACCTGGATTATCCTCCTGAACAATCACCACTTTTCGCCGGGCTCTTCTTTTGGTGGGAATCGCTTGCGTGGTCCCACTGGTTTCTCCTCGTTCCATCACGTTAATCTCCACCGGTCGGAGTTTGAGAGAGCATTCTCGTGACTCCCTTTGATTCCCCTTATGTATGGCCTCGCCATCAGATGTTGGGAATTTTATACAAAAATGATATATTGAAACGGCCGCTTTTATATGATAAAGCAATGGCCTCCCATGATGATAGCATTGTACTCGAATCGGCGTTGATTATTTTAAATGTTGTCATGACGGTCCGCTTATGCAACCCTTGTCCCATTTGGATGGGCAAGTCAACTTCTCCGAGCGGGACTATTCTTCCTCCTCCAAACCCCAGAATGTTGTCGTTGCATGGACGGATATAGCTATCGTCCACGTTTAATCTTGAAAGGCTCGGACGTAAATGACCGATGAGTATTTTGCCGAGTCGATCAAAATTCTATGAACTGGAATACCCAAAATCGGTGCAAGAATGACCGGGGGTCGAGTGAGGTGGACCACCTGGTCGGCATCCACATCCGAGAACACAAAATGGCGGTGGGTTGGCCTTCCTTGATTTCCGCCACCGGACTTGCTTTCGGCGTGGGCGGCTGTCGACATCCGCCTTTCTTTTTTCTGTTGGAGCGGCTATCTTCTTGTGTTAGTGTTGATTCGATTCACACTCGACATCATGAGGATCTCCCTACCCTGGTTCTCGGCGGTGGTGGCGCGGAGAGCTGGATTGGTTATGCGCTCCCGGGTTAACACTCGAGTCGGTGTCGGAGGGGCGGTAGTTCATAAACGTATCTTTTGAGACCGCTTTGCCGAACAATACGCATAATTTCTCACGATTAGATCTCGGCACTCATCGGTATCGTGACCTATTGATTTATGATAGGCACAATATCGACGTGAATATAATTTTGTCGGCTCGACCTTCAAAGGCCGAGGAGGTAACAAATTTAGACCTGTACTTCATTCCATATGGTGATGGAGTGTGGGTCAAAGTACTCCTCAATGCGGCAACTTCGCTCGCGCTTCTTGGCGAGCCCTAAATCCGGTGGTCGGGTTTTCCGAGAATGGTCTAAATCCCCCGGCCCAACTGGCCGATTCCTTCCTTCCGTCCTTTCTCACGCCCACTTTGGCGTGCTCGGGCGATTACTTCTTGCCATGGCTTCTTCCGCGCAAATATGGCGTTCCGCGCAGACCAGAAATTCTTGAGTGCACGGAGGTCGCCCCGATTCATGGATGGAGTAGTTAAACCAAGTTTCGGGGCAAGGCCCGGCCAGCCATGGCCTGCGATTAAAATGGCGTCATCCGACCAGGCTCCATCTCTCGAACTTGCTTATTGAACCGAGAGATATAGCTTTTCGAGGGGCTCGTCCTTCCCTTGTTTGATGTTCACGAGGGAGTCCTTAGGTGTGGCTCGGACTTTGGAAGTCAAGAAATGCGTCGTAAGGCGGAGGCCGATCCCCCATGCCCGAATGGACCCATGTGGTAGGGTCTAAACCAACGGTGGGCTCGGTCGCCCAGCGTCGATGGGAAGGCTCTGCAGAGGATGGCATCACTAGGATTATACAGTTCCATCCATGCTAAGTATTTGTGGACGTGAGTGGTCGGGTCGGTTTCCCATTGTAGAGACCGACTGGGGATTTTCAACTTTGGCGATAACGGGTCGCCAGGATTCCGGGGAAAATGGCGACATAACGGTGGTTGGTTTTATTGCTGAGGCGGCCTCCGAGATTGTTCGCATCCGGACCGCCTTCCAATTCATTCAAACAGCGTCGAAGGCGGTGTATTTCTACATCCGTTCTGCCATAGGCTAGGGCCTTGATCGATTGAGTTTAAGTGTCTCCCGCTCATCCGAAACCGAGTCGGGAACTTATCGTCGAGCCGGGCGAAAAGGATCAATCCCCGATCGCGGCGAACACCGAGTGGGCATGGCGATGTCGTGTTGGCTCCGGTAGTGACTCCGCTACATGACTTTGCCCCTCATCATCTTCTCGCGATCGCTTCTATCACGGCGGACACGCTGTTCATTACCCGAATCGGCAGGGGCTTCATCATGAGGAAGCCGGGAACTTGAGGATTGATATTAACATTTAGTTGTGGATTGAGTGGGTTAGTATTTACAAGGAGTGGAGGAGGTGCTTGAGAGTTTGTGGTAGCGAGAGTTTGTGATATGAGTTGGTTCATTTGTACAAAAGTTGGGTTGGCAATTAGGCGAGCGAAAGGAAATAAAGTGGTGTTCCCGTACATGCTGGAGCATATTTTGGCCATTAGTAGTCTGGTCGGTTTGGTTGTTAGGGTGTTGTTCTTGATCAAACGAGCATTTTCATTGTTGACTCATTTTGTCTATTACGAAAAGGATAAACGTCGAACTTTACCTGGTTTTCACTTAACTTGCTTTTGCGTGGAACTCGTTCGACCAATACGGGCCCTCCTTCTAGCGCCAATTTGTTGGCGTGCGTTTTGGTCAACAAATAAAATATATAAGAAATTTAACACGTGGAAATATAAGTATCGTAATACGGCGTTTATTTATGGCTAATTGCGCTTTTTGCGTAATGCCGAGCCGAATTATTGGGGTCGGTCTTTCTTACAATCTCGCGTTTACATGTCTTCTTTTTTACGTATTTTTCTCTCTCTTTTCCTCTTAAAATGAGGATTTTTATACCCCTCGAGTAAGTGGGTTTTCAATGATCATCTTTGCACTAATCAATCACTAATCAAGTAAAATAATTAAAAAGGACACATGTCCTCTCTAATCGTGCATGTCACCCAACTCTTGCCACTTGGTGACTCTCTCTATAACTTTTCGACATGTGGCAGTTTCGATACCAATAAAGCACTAAGCATGGGCAAGTATGGGCAAATGGTTATTTTTATGAATCATCGCGCGCATGCGTTTTCCCGAAATTTGGGCTTGGGGTCGGGGCTCGGCAATCATCTTTGTGGTTGGGCTCAGAATGGCGAGCCTGGTCATGATGTGTCACCGCGCACCATTGCGGCGTCACATGTAGGCCCTCCACTCGGATGTGTGCTAGGGCGATGGCGTGGATTAATTTATTCGGCTCGGCTCAAGGCGTCATCATGTTGAATGACAATCTTGTAAATATTTTGAATTGTTTTGTGACCGTTTCTTGCATTGTATCAACTTTTGTTTCTTTTTTTTAAAAAAAAAAACAAATGTAAGCATTGTATCCACTTAATAGCATTTTTTTTAATTGTTTGAACTTTATGATGTGACCCATTTTTGTTGATATTTTTTTTAATTAAAATTGTAAAATTGATATTTTTAAATAAATTTTATTAGTCTAATAGTTTTAATTATTCTAATATAATTATGAAAAATAAAAATCAAATATATATTACTTTATTAATGATTTTATTAAAAATTATATACAAAATCAACAATAAATATAGATTAAAAAAAACATTGACAGTACAACCTATTTTGAATCATGAACTTGATCTTACCATTGTGTATAATAGAAGAGGGTGAGTTCAAGTTTTATTGTCTATTGATGTGGCATTGTGGATAGAGATGACAATGGGGGGCGTGCGGGTCGGGTATCTAGATACCCAGACTTGCCCCGTCCCTAGAATGGGGCGCCACAGCCGGACATCTAGATACCCAGACTTGCCCCGTCCCTAGAATGGGGTGGGTTGGGCCGACCCATCCTGTCCCACATTAAATAAATATTGAAATAGAAAAAATTGAATAGAATTAATAAAATATTTATTTTGATATATTTATAAAATATTCTTAACAAAAAATATTATTTTTAATTTATAAATATTATACATAATATTAAAAGATAAAAATTATATTATAATAAATATTATATATGCAAAATGTATATTAAATATATTAAAATATATGGGGGCAAAACAGGACGGAAGCAATAATACCAGTCCGCCTCGCCCATTCTGGTACGGTCACGAGGCGGGGCAAGTAATCTGCATGGTGGATTAAATTGTCATCCCTAATTGTGGGGCCACAAAAACTTGGTCTTACAACCACCATTCAGGATGCCACAATAAGACATCTACATATTAATAATGTTGGGCCCATAATTTTTTATTAATTTAAAGAATTATTAATTAATCAATAAATTAAATAATTAATGTGGTATATCTTTTAAAAAAATATACTTATATGTAAATATATTCTAAAGTAAGAAAATATATTAAAATTTTAAAAAATCCAAACCCAAATTTTTGTTTTATAATTGTTCTAATTTTTTCCCCAATAAATTTTATTAGAATTTTACACTCATAAAATTGAAGTCATGTACCCATAGAGGGCACTATTGGCATGGGAGCATAAAATCTGTACGAGAAGAATAAAAAAAGGCCAACTGGACCATCCAGTTCTTGACAACCACCGCCACCGCCTGTACCAACATAAGTACTATTTTATTCAATATTACTACAACTCATAATTATAATTATATATTTCATTTACAGTATAAATTATAATAAAAAGTCAAATTAACTTCATACCTATTATGCACCGTTAAATATAAAATAATAATATTTTACTTTAGAATATTATAATGTAAAATACATTTAAAATGCACTTGAAATCACAATCAAATGGGCTACATGGGATTTATTGTGTAATTAAAACACGAAGCTTTAGGCTTTTTTTTCATTTCAATGGCATTATTTTCATTTTTATACTATTTCAAAATCTCAAGTAATGTTTGTTTAACTAATATTTTTCGCATATATAACTTCCACAATTTACAGAACTAATACATAATTATCACACCTAAATCCTGAAACCAAAACATATTCTATTTTGGATAGAAACCATTAAAGCTACGTCAAATATACTGAAATCTGAAAACGAATCTTGAAAAGAAAACTAAATCACCCATTCAATTTCAATACCACGATTCATCTTATGGGAGTGTTTCCAATCACTGAAAAAATAATTCTCATTTTTTGGCTTAAAAAACACTTCTTAGTGTTTGCAAGTATCAACTTCTACAACTGGTTATGTTTTATTTCAGAATCTAAAAATATGGAGATGAGTGCTTTAATTTTGCTTCTAGTTTAAATTTTACAAATAAATAAGTAATTTTATATCAAACACTCTCAACCTTTCATTTTAAACTTTTGATTCTATTTTACAAACACTCCCTATGTCTCATAAATAAACTACTTCCTTTAATAGATAATAGTATTAAATAGATGTACATTACATTACATACACATCTTTGATATAAGTATATAAAATAAAATTAAAATCTAAATCCAAATTTGACGATATTGTACAGATCCAAACACCAATACACAATCCCAAAAAAAGAAACAGTAAACACAATTAGCAATCTTCTTACTTTTTTTAATTAATTTTATAATTATAATTAGTACAATCTGCACACATTGCCAACTGTGAAGTTGCAGACTTAGAAAAGGTACCGCCACTCACAATTTTCACACACTGACACACACCCTCCCAACATTTCTTGTTCTTAGCCAAATGAATTTACAAAGCTCCAAAAAAAACTCTAGAAACCACAAACACTTCAAAACGACCCTACAAATTATTCTCCTTCATAAT
Source organism: Rehmannia glutinosa (assembly GCA_016081115.2). Taxonomy (NCBI): domain Eukaryota; kingdom Viridiplantae; phylum Streptophyta; class Magnoliopsida; order Lamiales; family Orobanchaceae; genus Rehmannia; species Rehmannia glutinosa. The sequence continues at coordinate 394,209 of JABTTQ020000139.1, forward strand.
AATTTCATATAATTTCATCTTAGATTAATCAAAAATATTCCTGAAATGGGTCCATCTCAATCGCTGTTCTTCTTCCTCACTCTAGCTCTGTTCTCCCTTCTCTGCTCCTCCACCGACTACACAAACCTGGTGTTCAAAGGCTGCGCCGACCAAAACTTCCAGGATTCAAACGGTATCTACAAGCAAACACTCAAAAACCTCCTCGACACCTTGATTTCCCAATCATCCTCCTCGAAATTCCACAACGCGACTTCCGGCGACGGATCATCGTCCGCCATTAACGGACTCTTCCAATGCAGAGGCGATCTCTCGAACGACGACTGCAACAGCTGCGTGAAGCGAACACCAGGGTTAGCGCAGAAGCTCTGCGGGCAAGCGATTGCCGCGAGGGTTCAGCTGAACGGGTGCTATTTGAGGTATGAGATTTCTGGGTTTAGGCAGGTGAGTGGGACGGAGTTGCTGTACAAGGTTTGCGGGTCGACCCGGGCGAGTGGGGCCGGGTTTGGGGACAGGCTGGATTTGGCTTTAGGGGAAATAGTCAAAGGCGTGGGGAGTGGCAATAGTGGGTTTTATGCGGGTGCTTATGAGTCGGTTTACGTGTTGGGCCAGTGTGAAGGTGATTTAAGCAGTGGGGACTGTGTGAACTGTGTGAAAAATGCCATAGACAGGTCTAAGTCTGTATGTGGTAGCTCAATTTCAGCACAGATTTATCTTCAAGAATGCTATATCAGCTACACTTATTATCCCAGTGGTGTTCCAAGCAACCAGCAATCATTTTCACAGTCATCAGGTAAATAAAAAATATTGAAAAATCAAATAATTCCTCTGTTTTTTTTTTCTTTTATTTCTCACTGTCTTTTTGCTGACATTTAACTAATATTTTAGTTGTTTGTTTGAAATTAAGGTTTTAATTTTAATGATAATTGTTAGTGACTATTAGTTAAAAGATTTAATCAAACATGATATGTGGTTGAATGTCTCTTTCTGATTTAATCAAACATTAGTTACAAGATTTGATAATAAAAAAAATCCAATGTTTTTCCCTATTTTTCTCTATTTGTTTACTATTTTTTGTACTGTTTATGAAATTAAAACTAATTTAAATTTAATAATTATCTCCAACATAGGAATATATAATTTATTTACGACAAAAATATTATACCCTATTTCTTTCTTGTCGTACGTGACTTGTCTAGTGCAGTTTATGGTATGATTTGCAAATTATTGCGTGTTTGGTTATGGGTTCTGTTACAAGAAAATAAATCAAAGAACAAATATTAACTCTGTTTTCCCAAATTTTCTTGTTGATGACATGTAATTAATACTTTAGTGATTATTAGTTATAATATTTAATTAAACATGGGATGGTTGGATGTCTCTTTCTGAGTTTTCCCAATATGTGCATGGGATGAGGGGGGGCCTTGTTTTCCCTTAATGTGAATACTTATAATATTTATTGTGAAGATATTAATTTTGTGTGAGGGGTGTTTTGATTGGGTGTAGGGACAGGGAGGAATACACAGAAGACAGTTGCTCTTGTGCTGGGAGGACTAGTGGGCGTGGGCCTAGTAATGGCTTGTTTGTTGTTTGCAAAATCAGCTTTCAAGAAAAAGCCTCATGCTTACAAGTATAGTGGTTAGAGGTTAGTGACTTAGTGTAATCTTGAACCCAAACTATATATTAATGTGGTAATAGGCCAAATTGGCCATATTTTTCGAAAATTAAAAATAGCCATGTTTTTCAAAACCATGTTTTTTAGCCATTTTAACTAAAAATCGACGGTGGTACCATTCTTGTAATCTTTGGTGGGGTACTTGGGCACTTTTTTAAAAACAATTGGCCCTGAGAAATGTACCAATCCCAAGAATTGAGAAAAAAGCAAAGTCGGATGATTGAACTTAAAAATGGTTAAAAACATGTTTTTGGCAAAAAAATATTTTTGTTATGCATAATGGGCAGAAATTCTAAGGAATGTATATTTATTCAAGATTTCACAATGCTCACATAATGGTCAATGGATGCTGAATTTTTGCATATGATTGGGACTGAGTTAATTATCTTTGGCAGGTTCCAGAATCATTTCCAGGACAGGATTGAAGACATTTTGAGGTTGTCTTTAGATTAAAACTAATATAAATACAGACAAAATTGATTTGGGGGTTGTAAAGGGGGAAACATTTGCTTCACTTAAGTCATTAGATGTAAAGTTTTCTTCCTCTCCAAGTTTTGTTTATTGTAGCTCTTTTTCTTTTTTCATTTTTCCTCTTTTTGGGGGTTAAAATCTTGAGAGCTGTCTATTTCAGAAGAAAGATGGTAGGCATTAGTGTAAAAAAAGTTCCCATTATGTTAGTGACATGAATGTATATCCTCAATATAACAATATATATATGAATCAATGCATCTTTGTGTATTTGCTTTATCAAAGTACCGGACTTCACTTTACACCATGAAAAAAGCAGATCTTCTGGGGTCCAAGTTCATTATTTGAACTTGACCAGTCTAACTTTCCAAGCAGCTGCATTATATTTTTCCTTTACCCATTTTAGGTAAAAAGCAATGCATCCCTATATATACAATGAAACGGCAATTACACTTTCCTTTCAGGTGAAAAAACAAGTTAATAATCTGGGTATTGGATGTTGAAATATGGATTTTGGAAATTAGGGGATGTGTGGATGTAATTTCATGTCGAATTTCTAGTTTTCAGCTTTGGAAAATGAGTTTTGAGAAATTATTGATTTTAATGTGAAAAATAAAAATATATGTTATGCTATATGATCAAAATAAAAATAAAAAAGGATATGGTTATAGTTTTTGAAATATAGTTTTACATAAATTTGTATAATTGTGGTGAAAAAATATTTGGTTGTGTTTCCAAATAGCAGTAAAAGTGAATGACGCTTGAAAACATAACCATACATAGCTTCTTATATCTTTATACGCAATTTGGATGTTCAAAGAAAACTTGCCTCAAACACAACATCGTTCGAGGTGAGTTGCCTTAAGTATGCCACAAGAGGTAAATATGCAGGCTTTTTTAATAGAATATTGCATTTTTTTACCATGTTAAACAAATGAATCGGAAAAAATAGTTTAAAAATATAATCAAAAATGGCTTTGGAATCGCCGTTTTTCTTGAGAGTCGGAAAGCTTCAAACCGTTTTTTGTGGGATTTTTTTTTTTTTTTTTTTTGTTTTTTATAAAGAAAAACGGTCATGCAATGACCGATTTCTGCCAAAAAAAAATAAAAGCTGCAGATTTTTTAATATTTAAAACAAATTAATAAAGACTACTAGTTATTGGCCGATTTTTTCATGAAACGTGCCTTACAGACCATGCTGATTAACCTTTCCTCTTTTTCTTTTTTAAAAAAACTATGACCGTACTGATTAACTTGGAGTCATTTTATACAATAATCTGGTATATATGAAAGGCCATGCACATTAACCTGGGAGCAAGTCTCTTGTGAGACGGTCTCACGGATCGAATCGTGTGAGGCGGTCTCACTGATCCAACTCAAGTAAGACGGACCTCCAAAGAACATGAACCATGAAAATAAATTTAAAAATAATAATGAACCATGAAGAAACAAAAATAAACCCTAAAAACATGAACCATGAAGAATAGGCCAGAAAAACAAAAATAAACCCAAAAATAAAAAAATAAACCCTAAAAAAATAAAATCCTAAAAACCCAAATCAATTAAAAATAAACCCAAGAAACAAAATAAACCCTAAAAAAACAAATATAAACCCTAAGAAAAATAAAATCTAAAAAAAAAACATTTAAAATTTTGTGTAAGGGCTCTGTCTCACGGATCTAAATCCGTGAGACCGTCTCACGCAAGTTTTGCCTTAACTGGAGTAATTTTATACAATAATTTGGTATATATAATCATATTATATTATTATTATTATTATTATTATATATATATATATATATATATATATATATATAGTCGGTCTTAGATTTTGAGGGTTTGGAACAAAAAATAAATTAAAAAGTTCAACTTTTAATGTTTTAATTTGAATGTACAAAACTATATTTTGTAAAATATTAGGTGGTAGGTCTTATTAGATTTGTGATCACAATTTGATCAAACTCGCTCCGATCCACTTCAACCATGTGGGTACCCTCTTCCCGCTCTATCTAATATTTTTATTTTTAAAACATAGTGACGGGTCGGGCATAGGTCATCAAGTACCTACCATGCCCAATGGCGGAGCCATGATACTTTTAGTGGGGTGGTAGGATAGAAAATCCAAAGAAAAATAATATAAATTATAACTAATTTATTTTTTAAAATTCTCACTATATTATATTTTTTAAATTATATCTATCAAATATAGGGATGACGGGCAGGATGGATACTTGAAGACCTATGCCTTCCCCATTTATATATTTTAAGAAAATAAAATATTAGGTAGAGCGAGTATGGTACCCACAGAGCGGAAATGATCGGGAAAAATATATATATATATATATATATTAAGATTATTTAGCAATTTTTTAATTCTTTTATAATTATATTATGTTTACACTACTTATTAGTATAATCTTTTTAGTTTTTCTCTAAAACATTTACACAAAATAAGAATAGTTGAACATGACCGTAAATAGCATAAAAATTACTCACTGTAAAATTGCAAAAGACAGTCAAACAACTAGCCGTTTTTCTTTTATAAAAAAACAAAAAAACTCTGCAGTAAATATTAAAAAGAAACTCTGCATAAATCGGTCATTGCATGACCGTTTTCTTTATAAAAAAAAAAAGAAAATCCCACAAAAACGGTCTCAAGCTTTCCGACTCTCAAGAAAATCGGCGATTCCAAAGCCGTTTTTGATTATATTTTTAAGTTATTTTTTCCGGTTCATTTGTGTAACATGGTAAAAAAAAATAATATTCTGTTAAAAACCTACCCCTATTTCAATAGCTAACTTCTAGGTTCCATTTTGGATTGATGGATTTGAGCTATGGATTTCAAATACATGATAACAAAACAAGTGAAATTGTTTGGATGATATCATTTATGATTAATTTCAAATCCTTAGCTCCTATTTTTAGTTATTTTTGAGTCATTGTGATATATTTCAAATCCATCTTTTGGGTGGCATGGACAAGTGGGTGGCACCCAAGTGTGAGGATCCACCCTTGGATCCTCACATACACACACACACCCACATGAGTGTGTGAGTGATCCAAGGGTGGATCACTCACTTGGGTGGCTAAGAAATTCCCCTCATTTGGAGTAATTTGAAATCCTTTTAACAAACCATCCCTCAAATCCAAATCCATCTACCCATCAAAGTTTATGGCAGTTAAATGTACATAATCTGAAAATTTCTAGTCATATCAATCGATGTGGAGATCTAATTAAATTTAAAGTAGTTCTAAGAGTGAAGAAACTAGATTTGAAAAGGCATAGTATTCCCTCAAAAGTGATCACAACCCACCTCCTTCAGAAAACTATACACCCACCCCATATTCTGTTAGGGATAATGCCCTTAAAGCAATTGTAAATTATTATTTTTATTACTAATAAATGCGTCATTTATTTTTGAATTCGTGTACATATTGTATGTATTTTCTTGAACATCATGAAAATCTCTAGTTTATTTAATGAAACAATAATCTTAGTATATAAGTGTTATATACAAGAGGATTAATATTATAGGAAATAAACTAAAATTAAGTATGTGATGAAATTAATTAAAGCATGAGATCTTTAATTAAAACATCACTAATGCGCCCTGAGAATATTTTGAATATGATCTTATTTGGGACCGTCGATGTGGAGACATCTTAGTGGGGGCATTTATATATGAATTGATCATATAGGACTTGGACCGATTTGATTTGAATTTTTTCATACAAATTTCGTTATAGAAATGGAAAATCGAATTAAATCACTAGATGATCATATATGGATAAATCTTAATCCTGGATGATTATAGACTCTGTTTATTTTCGTGTGATTCTTAATTTGCTCGTTTAAGTTTGTCCTACGATATTCACAACACTTGCATTTTAGATTCACATCCGAATTAAATAGTGGGAATATAAATTCACGGATATGGAATTCATTCTTCTTGCGAGAAGTAGAAACACGATTATCTCATTTGTTAATTCCGAACTGAATGGTTTGAGATCCCTAATTTATAATTTGATTATAGATTAATCATTCGCTAGTGAATTAATGGTAAATGAGGATAAGAAGTAATTGAAGAGGTTTAACGGATACTACCTAGCTTCCGATTCTTAATTGTTTATGGAGAATTAATATATATGTAATGATTATATCAATGATTTGCTCAAATTAAGTAGAGTAAGATATTCTATAATTATAAGAGTGCAATTCCGATTTTATAGTGGAGTAATATCGAAATTAATAAGTCGGATAAATTAATTAAAGAGTTTAATTATTTATTCGATTTATTGGAGCTTATAATTATAGGGCTATGGTAGGTTGTCTTCCAGAGTAAACGTGTTAGAAATAATATTTTATATTCCTAAGGGTTTATGGAAAAGAGTTTTCCAAATTATTTGGCTACTTATATTAATATCGATTAATTAGGGAATATCCGATATTCTAAAGTTTTATTGTATTGAGAATTAAATAAATATAAGATATTTATGATATTAATATAATTATTAAGTTGATAATTATATTGAATAATTATCTAGTGTTGGTCTATCTAGAATTATGAATTTTAGATTAGGACGGGAAATTGAAATCAAGTGGAAAAGCGATTGAAGTAGGCGCATAAAAGTTGGACCACATCATCATATTTGAGTATGAGATTTTCGGCCCTCCCAAGCAGCAATTAGAATGATTGGCTGCCGCTCACCAGTCACCTCCACAATATTGAAAAGGATTATCTATGCAAAAATTTAAATCAAAATTTCGTCCACCACTTTTCCAATTGAGAACAATTTTCGGCAACCCAGGATTCACCAATTGCAAAGCTAGTTTTTGCAAACTTTGACTTTTGGCCAAGTCACTGATTCTTTGTAATTTGTTTTTGCCAATCAAATTTTTAAATCAATTTTTGGCTAAGTCTATTGATGGAGATCAATCTTTTGGCCAACACAACTATTTTATTAAGCGCTGATTGTTGTGTTTGTTTAAGTAGGTTCATGGTTAATTTGATTAAGCTAGTTGAATTCCTCTCCTATTGAGTTAACCTAATCCTACGATCTAAAGAGTTGAGACATCGTAGGAAAATTAAAGTTAGGAACTTAGAATTTTATTTGGTGCCCACACACTTTGTCCTTGAGATGAAGGATCGAATTAGAAGATCGTAGTGCCTACGAGCTTCAGGGGATTCGAAAGATTAACTAAGAAAAGCGAAGAACAAGAAAATCATCGAAAGAGGTAAATTTTCTTTTCTTCCTTTAGTTAGAATAAATTTAATATGAATGATCTTGTGTTCTTATACCTAAAATGCGATTGTTGAAATTCCTCGCTTCTTCTTTTGTTCAATTAGATTGAAAAGTCGGATCTTATTTGGCCCTGATTAGATCCAGGACCCGAATAATCTCCAACAATTTCAAATTCATCTTACATAGTTACATGGAGTCATTTGAAATCTATTTCTCAAATAATCTCCTCAAATCCAAATGCAACCTCGAGTTATTCCTGACTTGAACGTGGCCAATTTTCCTTTCCCTTTAACACCTATTAAAATTCCACTAGACTTCTACATAGGAGAGTTAGAAAAAAAGAAACAGAGAATTGGTAAGACTTGTGACTTAGGATTCGTTTAATACGTGAACAATCCTCGTGAATACAGTCTGCTATATTTTTGTGGGCAATGTAACTAAAATATTTCCTCAAAGTTTATAGCAGTTAAATGTACATGCTCTGAAAATTTTAGCCCTGTCAATTGATGTGGAGTCGAATGTGCTCTCGGGGGATCTAATTATACTTTGACTTATCATACAAGATAACCGTTTCTTACAGTATCCAAACACTAAATAGTATATCTACTTCCAATTTAAGTATTCAATTCCTTCTACCTAAAACAAGGTTATAATAAATGTATAGTAGTTCTGAGAGTGTGAAGAAACTAGAATTTGAAGAATCATTGTATTCCCTCAAAACTGATCACAATCCACTTCCTTCAGAAAACCAGAAAACTATACAACTCCCCACCCCCACCTCCTTCAAAAATTACCAATCAGCTTAGACTCAGAGTGTTTGCAAACAGTTAAAAAAAAAAAATATTAATTCTCAGCTTTTAACTCAAATCACTTTTCTTTTAAAAAAATCACTTTTTAGTGTTTGCAAATGCTAACTTTTGTTTCTCTGTCATTTCATTTAATCAAAATCTAAAAGTTTTAGGTGGAGTGCTTCTGATTGTGGAAAAGTGCTTTTGCTATTTTCGTAAATAAGAAGTTTGTCATCGACACTCTACCGTCAAATGCCCTTTCTCTTGCTAAATATCTGTGCCTTTCATATGTGGGTGTTTTTGCCAACTATCCAAAATATAATTTTGGAAGGCTTTTTTCCCAAAGACCTATAACTATAATTTTTCTCGTTTTTGATTCTATTTTGCAAATACTTCCAACTTCTAATTCTCAATTACTTCTTGTTTCTACTACAATAAACCACTTCTTAAGTGTCCTCAAACACTCCCTAAACCACCCACCCTGACACCTTTTTCCTTTTTTATTTAGCATCAAATCATCTGTATCCTATGGAAGGGGTCGTTGTTGACTTCATAAAACCAGCATTGCTACACGATACTTTATAGACACTGGAATATGAAGGAACTGATGGGTTACCTAATGAACTTAACACAATCAGAGAATGCATCCATTTTGCTAGCAGGTTTTTCCTTTATGTTAGAAATTACAACATATAAGTGCAAAGTGATTTAAGTTGTACCAAAGTGCAGCTGCTTAGGCTTCTAAATGAGCAAACACAAAGAATAAGCTTCACGTCGTCAAGATCGGTTGTCATACAGAAACCATGAAGTACAGACAGACAACAAAATCACTGAAATTTAATTTATATGGTAATTCTGCAGAGCAATGGAAAAGGTTTGTTGATAATCTTTAACAAGTTATACGTATTGTTCACAAATGTCAAGCCAGATTTTTCTAGGCATACTTATCGCTTCCATGATATTATGCATATTTTCTTGGATACAAATATTATTAAAAGAATTAAGAGGAAAGAGTAATCGATTCACCGGTTTCAAAATGTAATCAATGTCATGTATAATAAAAGAAGCATAAAAGCTTTTAAACATCAAGACACTTGTTTACGTTGACATGCAAATTGTTGCATACAGTGAGAGATTATTTAGTATTTACCTACTAAGCTCTAAAATTCAACAGTCAAACAATACCAGAAACCTATTGCCAAAGATATGTCCAGCAACTAAACACCCTCAACAACAATTAAAAAAGGGCTGCTGAATGATGACACCGATCAAGTAATATAAAGCTTGCCAATTGAAACTATAAAGAAAATTACCACACCCACCAATGAGAAAACATATCATACCCTTCCGTGTATAATTTAAGCTGAAATATGAAGGCCCATGGATGTGTACATTCTATCTCTTTGCTTTTAGTCAGAGATCTTAAAACGAAATCTTTCATATGGACAATGGCCTTTCCTGCTATATCCCATCTACCGACTGTGAAAGTATTGATTTCCACTCTAGTTTGAACTATGATTTATAATGTGGTTTCTAAGAACGAGCATGCAGAAGTAGAGACTCTATCTTGCCAAACCCAACTCATTTGAAGTGAAAAGAAATCATAATTATATGTGTGGATATTTTCTATGTAGGTGTTAGTTACCATTCAAGACTCTATAGGCTAATAATAGCTGCAAAAGAGCCGCTGGCAGAGTAATGAGTCAATCAACTACATAACCGGAAATTAATGCGTATGACTTGTTTGAGTTGAATAGGAATGATGATACTAGGTGTGAGGTGAATCAAGGAATGAATAGACCAGAACCACTTCATCATGCTGGCCCTATTCATGATCACCATTGATAGCCACAAAGAAACAGAAAAATAGGATATTGAAAGTGTTATAACGAAAGATAGTCGGAATCCTGATTATTCACATCTCAATAGATTTTATATAGCCATTGTAACATGTAGTCATTTATTGCGCAGATGAACTTTATTACTAACAAACACCCATGTATCAAAAATCCCTTGGGGAGTGGAAAAGAGAAAATTTAGCACCTCTTACAACCTTGCTGAAACCATTAAACAGCCGTAGGATATTCACCTTCCTCATTTCAACTCCGGACAGAAATACTTGAAAATTGTATTAATCGTTTGCGTTCGCATCGCAAATCAATTCAATAAAATTTAAATCCAGGAATTCGAATTCTAAGCAGTTCACAATCCACATAAAACCAATTTCTTGGGCAAAAGAGCTCAGGAGAAGGCAGCAAAACATTGTGAAGGAGACACTTAAAATTCACACACGCAAATGGCACCAAATTCAAAACCCAAATATAATCAATACATTACACCATAGTAATCAAAATTCTGTAAAGATTATTATGATTTTCCATAATACATCCATGGATAATTTGAACTAGAAACTTAAAAACCAGATTAAAGATTGTTTAAAAAAAGGAAGGCAATCGATTGCTGCATTCTAATCCATTTGACCTGAAAGAACAATACCAAATTATTTAGGATGTAGAATTACTTGGGTCCGCCGCCAAGCAAGCTAGCCTGCTGCAACTCGAGCTCGTTGAGCTGCTGCTCCCGGTCCATCTCGATAATCAGAGGCACGACGAGCACGAGGAAGGTGGTTCCGACAATCCAGGCGGCTTTTCCGGTGCTCTTCAGGAGTTTCTTGGTGACAAATGCGGTATCGGAGGCCGCTTTCTTGCCGCGGTACACGATTGGGGACTGGGAAACGGAAGATGAAACACGGGAAAGGATTCCTCCGTCGGACGCCGATGCTCCTCCTCTTCTGGAAGACATTCTGCAGAATAAATGTAGCACTGGAGAATAGGAGAGGGGGGATTTTAGGGTTCTTATACGTCGGTGATGTTTTTGTGGGTCTTTTGAGAAACAAATGGGATAATGAAAAGTTTGAAGGCTAGAACGTGGAAAATTCTACAAATATCGAGGTTGCGATTCGATATTGGAGGAATTCATTCATTTTTTACCAAACGTACAGTTATGTTAAGTGTGTAAATAGTGAAAGTGATAAAATAATATACTTTCTGACTATTTTATTACACATCTTAAAGTTACATTATCTTATTTTATCTAAATACTTTAATAACTTATTAAAATACGATCTAACATCTTATGCTCTCTAAAAATAATTTATAAAACACATGAGCTTAAAAGATCTTTTGTTGGGAAATCATTTTGTAGATTTTGATGAATGACACGTAAAACTTAGAATAAGCCAACGACCACAAATGACTTTAAAAAATAAGTCTATCTCTTCAACGGGCAGATTTTTGAAAGATCACTATAAAAAGTCACCGAGGAATGACTCGAGAGAGGGTTACTCCGAACCACGAACATTCAAGCAAACATTTGAATCAGAACCTAAGATATTCTCAAATCATTCAAGATCAATCCTCTGCCCTACATTACGAAGAAAATCAATCCAACACTCACTGTGAAGGAAAGATAGCTTCAATCAGTTGAAGAGGAAATTTTGAAGAATCGGGTCTACATTCCACGGAGGATTGTAGGAAGGTTCAAGGTCGAACCGTCTCAAGTTTTTGGAGGCTTCCGTGATCAAATCCAAGGAGCTTGAGCAAGTGGTCGGTTTGTAGCAAAGCGATTGCCTGTGAAGAAGAAGCCGAGTCGTCACGAGAAGCCACTGCGTGCGTGAAGCGTCTCCAGGCATCGAGTCCAAAAGGATCAAGTCGGTTGTGTGATCAAGACTTGTATCCGGATTACCACTCAGTATCTCGATCAAAACTTAGTGGATTCCTCCGGGAGTTGGAGAAGAGAGGAGTAGAAGAATTACCCCATCTTGAACCTCTATAAAAACTTATGGTGTCATTTACATTTCAAAGACTTTAATTCCTGCATTTTATTTGTTTAACTCTTTGATAAATTTGATATCCACTTGATAATCTCTAAGTCTTTAAAACCAAGTATTAAATCAAAACTAAACCAAATTTAAGGGTGTTAAGTCTTCCGCTAAAAACAAACCACAGTTGAGCTAAGTCTTTAGTCTTAATAGCTAAGTTATTCTATCACGGCTCGTCAGTCCATTTGAGTGACTAACTCTCCGATTAACTAAATTAGTTTGTCACCAGAGACACGGTGTGAAGTATCAACTCGAACATTTAAAAGGACTAAATCGAAAAGTTGGTAAGGTTTATTCAACCCCCTTCTAAACCTTACACTCACACCCCAGGACCAACAAGTGGTATCGTGAGCGGTTGGTTCATTGAGCCTTCCGCACTGTTCTCGAACTAGATCTCCAAATTTTTCAAAGTCTGTTTTAGTACTTAAGTTTTCAAAACTCTTTTTATCATCAAAAGTTATTATCATGGAAGCAAATTTGACACGCATCCCTATGTTCACAATTGAAGAATTTGATGATTGGAAAATTCGTATGCGGTGCTCATCTATCAAGTATTACATGATGAGATGTGGATAGTGATAGAGGATGGGCCACGCAAATTTTAAAAGTGAACACACGATTGTAAGAGAGCTCAATTTGAAGGTGAAGAGGATGTTGCTCCCGGACAGTCATGGTTGAAAACCAAGAGTTTGAATGGACAAATGACGACGAGAAAAAGATATAACCCGGACAATGTGGCCAAGGACATTCTTTACAAAACATTCGACAAAGCCATGTTCAATAAAGTCAAATCATGCAAAACGGCTAAAGAAATGGGACAAGCTACCATTTATTTGTGAAGGCTCGGAAGCAAATCAAGGAAAATAAATTATCGGTGGTTGTCTGAAATTTGAAAATTTCAAAATGATCGAGGAGAGACCCTGGATCAACTGGATGCTCGGTTCACGAAATTACCAACGAGCTATTCGCACTTGGAAAAGAATATACAGAGAAGAAATGTGTATGAAGATTATAAGAAGTCTCCCAACCGAGTGGGATATGAAAGTCATGGCCATGAGACACTCCATGGACCTATCCAAGACATCCAACCATGAGCTATTGTCGGATCTCAAAGCCAAAAATTTGAAAGTGAGAAGAAAAGACCAGGAAGAGACAGTGGTACCCAAAACAATTTGCTTAATTGTTAAGGATGGCAAGAGAGAGTCGAGGTCAAAGAAGTCATTGACCAAGAGGAAATATACGATGGTTAAAAGGTTTAACAAGTTCTTCAATAAGAACTACAAGAGAGGCAAGGGCGAATCCTCCAGGAGACGCTCGCTCTCCAAGTCAAGGGAAGATAGGCCAACCAAGAGAACAGAGCATCAAAAAGTGAATATCAAAGGGTGACAATCCAAGAATGGAAAGAGTGATCAAAAGGTTGAAAATCTATCTTTTGAACAGAGGCAACCAGTCACTATGCCATTGATTGCCCATATCTGTAGTCAACAAATACGGGGAATGAAGAAGAAAAAAATGTCTTTGAGAAGAGTTAAGACAAGAAAAGAAAAAGCGATGTTGGCCGCAGAGATGCCGAGACAACCAAGTCAAGAGACATGATTGATTCAAAGAGAAAGAAGAAGCGACTACTCAATTGACTCTGAAGAAGAAGCCTTGATCCGTTTGATGGCCAAGGAACAAGACCAACCCGACCAAGGAGATGAGGTACGCTCTAACTCATCACACTCGGATTCTAGTGATAGTGATCGTGACACACACACACACTTCATCACCCTCCGATCTTTATGATTCATTAGGCAAAATGATGAAAGATTTTGAACACATTAAATCCTCACACACACTACTAAATGAGGAAAACTGACTCTACTCAAAAGCCAAACTCACGGTGGTGAGGAGCCGAGTACTCTAAGTCAAATAGCTGATGGGAATGAAAGTTTAAAGACGAAAATGATAAGCTAATAGCGAGAAATAGTCGCTTTATAGAAAAGAGGGAAAATGACCTCAAAAATGTGATTGCCTCATTCACTAAGGCATCTAAATCATTGGATGATCTTATTATGAGTCAAAGAGAATGTGGAGACAAGACGGGCTTAGGATTTAATTCCTTTGTGCTATGTCAAGCTCAAAAGTGATTTTGGAAAAAGGATCTTCTAGCAATGAAGTATCTCAAAATCCAAAACTCCAAATGGTGCACACACATTTATCCCAAAGCACAATTACAAACAAACTGGCCTTGATTTATAAAGGAAAAGGAAAATTGACCGATTGAGCGTCTTTGAGAGGACAAGCGAGAAGAAACCCGGCCGAGTTCCTCGGCAAACTCCAAACAGAAATACTATGTAAAGAAAGCAGAGCTACCAAAAACCCAGGAAGTTCTATAAAAGAAATACATATGAAGGAATGGTAGAAAATACCAAGCCAAGCCGATTGGAATAATGTGAACTATCGAAAGACCATGGAATATAAGCCAAAATGGCAAAGGCACAGAACTCAAGAAAGGCCATTCCAAAGGTATAAGAGCTTTCATCAAAGACACACATATGCACTAGGCACTACACTCGGAGATATCACAACTACCCAAAGAATGCAATTGCTAAAACACATATACAAGGCATACAGACAAAAAGAGACGGTTGTATGAACCTAGAATCCCCAAGCAATTTGCCAAAATTAATTATGATTATGGCACTGATAGATGGCAACCCCTTAGAGTCAAACCATTTGGCTATAGGTTGGTTGGATCATCTTACAATATTAACCCCTCAGGACCCAGACAAGTATGGGTACCTAAAACTTAATTTCCTTGTTTGCAGGTTCAAGGAACAGCTGAGTGCCAAGGAACCTGGTACATGGATAGTGGTTGTTCCAGACACATGACAGGAAACAAGAAAAATCTGTCAAAATTCAAGGAAGTCAAAGGAGCAAAAGTCATATTTGGAGGAAATGAAGCTCCAGGAGAAATAAGAGGCATTGGATCCATCAAGAAAAATGGATTAGAAATCACAGATGTTGCATATGTTGAAGGACTCAAATTCAATCTGTTGAGTATTAGCCAACTCTGTGACAAAGGCTATAATGTTGGATTCAACATGGGAATATGCCAAATCAAGGACACTGAATCCAATGAGGTTGTGTTGCAAGGATGCGGACAAAAAAACATGTATGTGTTAGATAAATGTTTTTATCAAGATTTTGATGATTTTGTTTTAATAAAGATTTTATACCAAAACAATGTTTTTATATGTTGTCCAAATACTCCTAAATGATTTAAAATGTTTTTACTAATTTTGGAGTATTTCTTAGAGTTTTTAATTTGATAAAAATTGGACAACACTTTTGATGGTTTTGTTTTTACACCAAAATTATGTTTATAAATGTTGTCTAAATACTCCCAAATGATTTAAAATGTTTTTACTAATTTTTGGAGTATTTCTTTAAGTTTATTTTTGAAAAAATCGGACAACATTTCAAAGGTGGTCGACCGGTCGCCCAAAGTGGTCGACCAAGCACGAAGATTAGATAATCGAAAAGAACTTACTGTGTCTTGAAAAAAGAGGAGGGGACCGGTCAAGGGTGAGGTCGACCGGCCGCACCTACCTCGACCTGTCGCACCCCTCGCAACCCCTACCTGGATCGCACTATTTTTTCAAAACGGTCAAAATCTTCAACAGGCAACCTACGCTCTATGTTATTTTTGACAAAGAAAATTCCAACCGTTGTAACTGTGACAAGATTTGCTTTTCAATTTTGTACAATATTTTCTACATCTTGTGATCTTCTTTTTGTAGACAAAAGTGAAGATAGATGAGCCTATGTTGGTGAAGCTTCTCTATAAATAGAGGATGAATTGAAGACACAAGACACAACAACACAAGCAAATACACAACAAGAAATCCGCAAATTTCCAAGCTTTCATATTCAACACTCTTGTTGTATTTATACCTAAGTATTTCACTTTTACATCTTGAGGTCTGGCTTTATTTCTTGATTACACTTGCACTCAAATTGTAATATTCATTATTGAGTTGTAATCTTGACTTTTGGTTATCATTCAAACACAAGATATCCTTGTGAGTGTTAACGTGGTAAGAACACACTTAGATGATCTAGGTGATAGGTGCGAAAGAAGATTGTGGTGATCTTGTTATTGAGGTGTTGAAGAATTTGGTATTCTTCAAGGTTGAAGATTGTGGTAATCTTCAAAGGGAGATTGTGGTAATCTCAAAGGTGGTGTTGAAGAAGAGTGTGGTGCTCTTCAAGGTGTTGTAAGTTGAATTTGTATTAATTGTGGTAATTAATAAAATCTTTTTCTTTTTGAAATCCATCCCTGGATATACGGGGTGGTAGAGGATTAGGCCACAGGTGGGTTGAACCTCTTTAAATCGACGTGTGTTGTTTACATTCCGCACCTTTATTATTGTCTTTGAGCATTCGGTTCGAAAAAGAGGGTAAAATCGAAAAGATGGAGATAATCTATTCACCCCCTCTAGATTATCGTAGCGCTTGGACTTACAAGATGTAGTAGATTGGTCAACCGCAACACCAAGCACTTGTCTACTAGCAAAGAGCACAACCAATCAAGTTGGCGGGCACGAAGTTGAGTCACACGAATTTCAAGACAATTAAAAGCTTGCCGTAAGTAATCTTGTGGAAGGACTTCTAGACTCAAGATACAAGAAGGAAAGTGTATGTGATGCATGTCGATGGGAAAGCAAATCAAATCATCATTCAAAGAAAAGACATGTCCATTTTCAACAAGAATATTGCATCCGCTACATATGGATCTATTTGGTCCAATTGAACCAAAAGATAAGTGGGAAGAAATACACTTGATGGTAGTAGATGACTACTCAAGATATACATGGACAATATTCATGTGTAAGAAGAAAGAAACTCTACGTAAAACTACCACGGTGATGAAGAGGATTCAAAATGAGAAGAGCCAAACCATTATCAAAATAAGATCGACAGAGGAATCGAGTTTGTCAATGGTATAATAACTCAATATTGTATAGAAAATGGTATTGGTCATGAATTGTCTGCAGCAAGGACTCCACAAAGATAATGGAGTTGCGGAAAAGAAGGAATAGAACTCTCAAAGAAGAAAGCAAGGACCATGTTAGTCAAGCAGGCTACCTAAAAGATTTTGGGGTCAAGCAATAAACACAACATACTACACTCAAAATAGATGCATGATAAACAGACAATTGATTTAAGACTCCCTATGAGATTTGGACAGGGAGAAAACCAAATGTTGCATATTTTAGAATATTTGGATGTAAATGCTTCATCCATAACAATGGCAAAGATAATTTGAAGGCTTTTGATGCTAAAGTCGATGAAGGTATCTTCGATACTCGGTGAAAGCAAAGCCTACAGAGTACTCAACAAGAGGACTATGGTTACAGAGGAATCCATTCATGTGGTGTTTGATGAGCCAAATGTAAATGGAAGAAGACATTGAAGAGTCGGTGATAAGCTGAATCAACCAACCATGCGTAAGAGTCCCTATCTTTCAAGTCAAGTTGGAATTATAAACTCGAGATGTAGATGAGATAGTCGAGTCTCAAAAACACTGGAAAATCTGGTAAGTGATTTTGACGAGAGTCGATCAAAGCATCATAGCAAGACGATCAATCCAGCTAACTTACTCCAACTCCGATGTAAAATGGCCGAGAGACCATCCACGGAGTAACTAGTCATTGGAGATATAAGAGAAGGTGTCAAAACAAGATCCTTAACTCAACAAGAAGCTATGTTCACGTGCTTTATCTCACAAAAGAGAGCCTAAAGATGTGTCACAAGTATTGGATGACACACATTCGATTCAATCCATGCAAGAAGAGTCAATCGGGTTTGAAAGAAATAAAGTATGGGAATGGTTCAAAGACCCACCCATCAAAATGTTATTAGACTAAATGGGTGTTCAAAAACAAGATGAACGAGGAAGGTTCGTGGGTAAGAAACAAAGCAAGATTAGTGGCCAAAGGATATTGCCAAGAAGAAGGGATATATTTTGATGAAACATTTGCCCCTCGTAGCAAGATTGGAAGCTATAAGGATGTTTTTTGCCTAAGCGGCACTCACAAGAATTTTATTGCATATCAAATGGATGTAAAGAGTGCATTCCTTAATGGTTTATTGGAAGAAGAAGTATATGTTGAACAACCTCCAGGATTTGAGCAGAAGATTCTTGGAGATAAGGTATACAAACTCAAGAAAACTCTATATGGATTGAAAAGGCACCCAAAGAGCATGGTATGACACATTGTCACAATTCTTGATCGGGAACGGATTCACAAAAGGAAAGTGGATAGAACACTCTTCGTAATTCGAGAGGGAAGAGCATCGCTTGTTTAAATATATGTGGATGACATCATTTTTGGATCCACAAACAAAGAGCTGTGTGATAAATTTTCAAACCTCATGCAAAGCAAATTCGAAATGAGCATGATGGGAGAGTCGACATTCTTCCTTGACTCCAAGTGAAACAAGTCAAGGATGGAACCTTTATAAGTCAAACAAAATACACAAGAGATTTAATGAAGAAATTTGGTATGGAAGAGAAGTCTTCTCAGAAAATACCAATGAATACATCATCAAAATGGACATGTATGCGGATGGCAAGCTCCAGTAGATCAAACAAGATACAAAGCACTTATGGATCATTGCTTTATCTCACAAAAAGCAAGAGTTTTACATCACCTTTGTCAGTAGGTGTATGTGCAAGATTTCAATCTGCCCAAAAGAAAGCCATATGATTTGCGGCTAAGAGGATCTTGAGATATTTGAAAGGAAGCCAAGAAGTTGGCTTATGGTATCCAGGAAGGTGGATTCAAACTAGTTGGCTATTCAGACTCTAACTATCTTTGGATGTAGAGTTGACAAGAAGAAAGCACCTCGATCACATTTCAAATGCTTGAAATAGGCTAATTTCCTGGTTTAGCAAAAAACAAAATTCAATAGCCACCTCTACAGTGAAGGAGAATACATAGGCTGGCAACACAGCCCAAGTCCTATGGATGAGACAAAGATTTGAGAGACTATGAAGTTGAAGAAAATGAAATTCGATCATGTGTGATAACACAAGTGCAATTGCAATCACTCAAAATCGTGTTGCACTCAAGAACAAAGCATATCGATGTCGATATCACTTTATAAGAGATCATGTTGAAAAGAAGGACATTACTTTGAATATATTTCAACCGATAAAAAAGTTTATGACATATTCACAAACCATTATGTGAGTCAAGATTTGAAGAACTCAAGCATGAGTTAGGGTTAATTGAGCCGACTAAGACTCAAAGAAAAGAAATGAAACACCTAAGGGGAAAAAGAGTCTGAACTCTCAAATCAATAAGTGAATCACCAGATCGGAAAGACAATCAGACTAGGGAGTTAGTTAGC
The DNA here is from genome assembly GCA_016081115.2 of Rehmannia glutinosa. NCBI lineage: Eukaryota > Viridiplantae > Streptophyta > Magnoliopsida > Lamiales > Orobanchaceae > Rehmannia > Rehmannia glutinosa. The sequence goes on from JABTTQ020000139.1 coordinate 413,665, forward strand.
CGACAAAATGAGTCACTAGGATAACCGTGAGAAGAAGAGTTAAATCGGCTAAGGGATGTTCGAGTCATTTATGAGCAAAGTGACAAAACACGATGCGTTTTTACTAAGCGGGAAGGTTTTTAAGAATGACATCAAGATAATAATGATGTGTACAAAAAGCCGCACACCAAGCTTATGATTGATATAAATGCCGCCGCATTAAATACGAGACATTAAATGCTAATCGACGTGCAAAATCTAAGCCGTTGATTTCGATCACATTTCAAAACCACCCGCACGTCCTTTCATGAACCATATTTAAACTTTTTCGTCCGTTTCTCTCACACATTACCAAAAATCGTTCATTTCTCTCTCGTAATAAAGGCAAAAACTCTCTCAAAACCCTATCAATCTTCAAATCACCTTCTAAGTTTCATTCGGTGAAATCTTGAAAAATGGCATCTACTCATGATTTTGTCAAGCTAGGAAAGCAAATCCACACCGGCCCAATGTGGGATTTCGAGGTATGGTCAAACAGGGTCCGATGACGCCCTCATAAAGAAGAGACTGAAAAACTCAAACGACCGGGCTAAAACCATTTCGCACGATGGACTTTCCGATGACCTATGTGGAAGAGGTCGCATAGTTCACGTGAATGCCGAGATTCACGATAAGGGGATCAAATCCTCTCATTCACGGGAAGGAGTTCATCATCACCGCCAATGACGGCGTAACACGCGCCGTTACGGCGGAAGGAGCACCGTAAATCAATGAAGTCGATGTTGACTTGGTCACCGCCAAGGAAGTAGCCAAGACCGACTATGCTTTCGAAAAGATAGTCTACATGACTAATAAGAGGTCAGTGAAGGAGGACTACCATAAATTGTTGGACATCGTTGCCAAATGCATGACATCAAATTTGGCGACTTTGACCAATCCGTCTGTCAGCGAAATTGATCGTGAATGGCCGCGATCATTGAAGAAAAGAAAGTGAAGCTGGCTGAGTTTGTCTACAATGGGCTGCGAGAATGTAGGAACAAATCCTTCAAGGAGAATGGAGCATTTGGAGGATCTCTTGGGATACTGGGGTGATCGTGATTGGCACGATGGTAAAAGAGTCCTCTTCGACATGGAAAGGTGTTCCATGTAAACAAGAGGATGTTCAGATCAAACCTCTCGGCGCACGTAAGAGCCTACGCTAAGAGAGTCGACACGAGTGAGGGGAATCACCGCCTTGAAGATACAACCTGTCTCCTCTCCACCAAAGAAGGGCGTCGCTCATGCACTGCTAAGAAGATCGCCGCTCTCCCGCAAAGAAAGAAAAAGAAATCTGCTCCCGCCCGCAGCTCGAGTCACTGCCGCAGAAGGTGTCTCTCCGCCTCGCACGCGGGAGAGAAGGAATCTCAAATACCTTCTCCTGGTCGTCAAGAAAGAGAACGATAAGCCAAGACGGCTCACCTCGAGGAAGAAAAACAACAAAGACGCCCGCCAAGACTAAGAAACCTTGTCGGAATCCGTAAATCCCTCCGGTTCAAACAAGAAGAATGAGAAGAATTTTCAAGCATTCCGAGCTTGAGAAGCCGGCCGAGTCACCACTCACCGAAAAGATACCAGACATCGGCCAAGAAGATAGTCTCGAGATGTGATTGATGAAACAACAAGTCATGTTGGCCGATCACTGAGAGCAACTTCGATGACCCAGTATGAGATGTAACAATTTGAGGAACAAGGCACAACAGACAACCAAATCACCTATTAATGGTTGTCTCTCCACCCAGTGAACAAAGGTCAGTCTTTGAAGGTGTCGAAGAAATAAGTTCAAGCTACCCTTAATACCCGGAAACGAAGGCCGCAAAGAGAATGATGAAGACGATGTAATCATGCACTCTCCATTGTATCCGGACATCCAAAATCGCCCGCGAGAGTGGAGAAAATGGGTTTCGAGCCTATCCAGTGCGATTTGAAAATCCAGAGTTCATTCCGGAAGAATTAACTCTTGATTTCTTGAGTGGACACAAATCTTCGCAAGCCCTCGACAAGGATAATTGCATAAATATCTTGGACATTCGAAAAAGAAAATGAACGGGCTAAAGCAAATGAGACGCAGAGAGGCACGTAGAAGGCCAACATCCGCCTATAACCGCACCACGTAACATACACATCCTCACCTTGACGCCCTATCGAAAGTGATGAGGACTGACCTCTCCGCCCACGCACAAGAGTTGCAATGCACGGCAAAGCAATGGAAGAATCCGTAATCCTTCATGAGCAAAGAATGATGGAGGACTGGAGAGTCCTCCAAAACACGGTGGAGATAGACCCAATGGGAGGTGCAACATATCACACCGTGGTTGTCGCCACCACTTCCTGACTCACTCGGAAGAAGGAATTAAGGAACCGGCGATGAAACCGGGATAGTGGGGACCCCATTGATTGAGCCAACCCTTAATAAAGGTGTCTTACCACCGCCCTCAATGGCCGAATACTCAACGGAACAACCGAGAGTCGGAGATGAGTGACCCCATTCCAAGTCACTCGGTATGGTATGGGGGAAACTCCCTCCACCGGCAGAAGGTTTTCTGGGAGAATCTTTGTCAGAGTGACTCTACAATGAATCTGGGGAGGCGAAGTGGAGAAGGAACAAACATAAAGTACACTGGCAAGTTGTCATCAACGAGGCTCGAGACAAGTTGAGACTGTCTCACCGAAGGTGCCAATCGCTCAAGGTAACGACGACTGTTGATGCAATCGAGGCACGGGAAGAAATGCCCGGGAGTTAACACACTGTGCGATAAAGTGCAATCCATGGAGTTGAGACTCCAATGGATGCCACGTTAGAAGACCCTAAGACAATTGACATCGAAAGGGATGTCCTGCCTCGCCGCAGCTTGAGACCGCAGGAGGTAATGAAGGCCCACGGGAGGTTGAGACTTCCCGGAGGTAAAGAAAAGCTTCAAGCACGTTAACATCCCTCCCGCTATCATTGATCCATCGGAAAAGGAGATAAGTTCACTTCACGATTCCCAGGATAATCTGATGTAACCTTCCCGGGATCGGAAGGAGACGATGAAGCCGAAGTCATCCCCCGGATGGTGATCCAAAAGACTCACCGAGGATGTTCCAACCACGAGCAAGTCCACCTCAAGACTACTCGCCAAACTTTCAACTTTGATGATGAGCCACCCATGGAAATCTCATCATCGTCCGATGACGCTCGATAAGGCCAAGGACGGTCAACTCACTTGGAAAAACCAATGAGACCGACGAAGCTGTTGAGATACCGAGGCTCAAAGTCGGATCAACTTCACAATGCACCCAACAAATAGAGTCCATCGCGCAGCTCCCCCAAAGTCAAAGCAGTTCGACTCCACAAGGAACCTCACGAGCACCACTCATCATGAACAAATCCGTCGTTGCGTGATGATCCCTTTGTAGAATCTTTTCCTTCTCTCCGGAGGTACCCGACCTCCTCAAGAGTTAGAAAGAGATCTCGAGCGCTTCCACAGACTGCAGATCCGTCATTCCATCGACACCATCATTCCGTGATGACTATGATTTGACGTTGCTTGGCCGTCACCAAACAGAGGAACAATCAAGTTCGGGAGGTATTCAAAGCATTATTTTCGAAATTGAATGAACGGAGAGGCACGTGCCTCGATGGACATGAGGACCAGATAACAGGATGCCAACCTCACCGCCGACTCGAGAGGCATAATAGTCGAGAATCCGGGAGTGGTGGCAATAAAAGAAACAATGCGTGTGGAACAAGCTAGATATTTTAACATTGTTCAACAAGCTATTGGTCCGGCGAGCCGAGAATCGATGCAAAAGACAAAATTGAAAGAACACATTGAGCAAATGCATGAATCTCACACTTTTGAGATAAAGATCTTTGCGTGAGCAAAATAAGAATGAGCTCCGCATTATGGAAGAAAACATGGATCACAAATTCGATCTTTCTCATGGATGAGATGAAGTTGATTAAAGGCGAATCCAACGCTACTCGTTCGAGTTTAGTGCGGCATACTCCTTGACCAGGCTCAACCGGGCGAACCGGCTATCGATGGACTCGACTTCACGCTTTCGCTCGTTTGTTTCCGGGTTCCTCTCCTTTGATGATGCCAAAAGGAAGCGGAATACCTAAAGCGCTGAAGGATCCGAAGTTGAGAAGGATGGAGCAAGCTGTGAAGGGAAAGACAAGTGAAAGAGAGAAAAGAAGGGAAGTCTGTTGAGGAAGGCTCGAAAGATGTGACCTTGATGATTGCTAAAACCCCCAACGTATTTTGTCATCACGGAGATATTATCAGCCAAACTCCCAGTTGACTATGCCACTCCAACACTCTGCACCAATGCAATTGGAAAAAGAGGAAAATGATTGAAGCAGGGATGAGGAAGTGGAAAGGAAGGATGAATGCCCGAGTTATGGATATTCAAACAACATGGAGGCATTCCAAAGATTGCAGAGAGACACTTATGCCATCTCGGATGCCTAACTAAGCCAAGATCGATTGATGAATTTAAAACGTCGATCCGAAGGATACTTCGCAAACATGTCCACGGCTCGAGCCAGGACTCAGATCTTTGGAAAAGTGGTCTCACACTATGTGAAGAAGGTTCGATGAGCACAGACTACCGAGTCACTCCACCGGTCACTCTACTACCACTCACCGGGAAGAAAAGACCCCGTCACAATACACGCCCGCAGGTAGAGGAAGAAGCGATGGTGGTGCAAGAGGTTTTGACCTAGATCTCTCGCCTAAAAACATTAGTACATAGATCCAGGCAAGAAATGAGGGATCTACCTGGGTCAAGTTTGTAAGTGATAATGTAACTGTGGTAAGAACAATGTTGAGTATGTGAAAAGAATTGAAAGAAAGAAAATAAAAGACAAGCTCAATATGGGAGGAGAGACAAAGAAACTAAGAAGAGATGAAAGGAAGGGCATATGAAAAGAAAAGAAGAAGAAGCGGTGAAAGATGAGAAAAGAAGAAGATCAAGATGATGAGTCAAGAAGATGAAAGAAAGAGAATGAAGGAGATGAAGTGTTGTTGTCCACCCCTTCATGTATTTTACTATGTAAATACACATTATGTAAGTCTTAGACTTATACAAAAGCGTACAAATTCTATACTTGTGTAAATATAGAACAACATGGTTAGCTTAAGCCCGGTTAAACTCGATACATTTTTGTTGGTTTAAGCTCGATACACCTTGTAAACAACTATGTAAAGAACAAGAATGTTATGATCAATAAAAGATCGATTCTAACACACATTCTCGATTCTACATATGCCCTGTATGTATCTTTGATGTTTAAATTATTGATGTATGTTTCAAGTTTTGGCATCATCAAAAAGTGGGGAAATTGTTGGGAAATCATTTTGTAGATTTTGATTAATGCCATGTAAAAACTTAGAATAGAAGTTGGCACCCCATTTTGTTGTAAACCGCATTGTAATAGATAGGGCTAATCAATTTGAAATCAAGTCGCCTATGCCTAAACATGCAAGAAGATAACCGGAGACAGAAGGAAGACTCATTCAAGGCGGTGAAAGATGTATGGCGAAGAAGATAAGACGGAACTCGTGAAGGTGCGGTGAGTGAAGATCGGTCAAGTTAACTCAAGACAGCCAAGTCTCAAGGTTGAAGTGTGTAAGAGTCATCAAATGATTGGAAGCGACCAAAGTCACCTGGGGATGTTAAGAAAATGTAGTCAAGTCAAGACAACCGAAAAGAGATCCGTTCTTGATAAATCAAAGAATTACTTAAACAAGTAATATCTCCATACTACCTTTCTTGAAGTGCTCGGATTTAAGCATGCAAAAGGAATAAACCAACGGAAGCTCGCACCATGTCGAACTCAAAACACTAAAGAACAATTCATACGAGGAAGTGGCAATTCCAGAATTGCAACAAGATAAGCCAACCAATTAGTGACTTTCAAAAATAAGCCTATCTCTTCAACGGGCGGATTTTTGAAAGATCACTATAAAAGGCCGAGAATGACTGCGAGAGAGGTTACTCGAACCACGAACATTCAAGCAAACATTTGAAATTGTAACCTAAGATATTCTCAAATCATTCAAGATCAATCCTCGCCTACATTCACGAAGAAAATCAATCCAACGCTCACCGTGAAGGAAAGATAACTTCAATCAGTTGAAGAGGAAATTTTTGAAGATCGGGGTCTACATTCCACGAAGGATTGTAGGAAGGTTCAAGGTCGAACTGGAGTCTCAAGTTTTGGAGGCTTCGTGATCAAATCAAGGAGCTTGAGCAAGTGAAATTTTTTTGTAAGCCCGTTTGCCCAGCCAGAAGCTCCGAGTCGTACGAGAAGCCATTGCGTGACCAAGGCATCTCGCATCGAGTCCCAAAGGATCAAGTGGATGTGTGATCAAGACTTGTATCGGACCGGCACACTCGTATCTTGATCAAAACTTAGTGGATTCCTCCGGGGAGTTGGAGAAAGAAGAAAAGAAGAATTACCCCATCTTCGAACCTCTATAAAAACTTATGGTGTCATTTACATTTCAAGACTTTAATTCTCGCATTTTATTTGTTTAACTCTCACGATAAATTTGCTATCCACATGATAATCTCTAAGTGCTAAAACCAAGTATTAAATCAAAACTAAACCAAATTTAATGGTGTTAAGTCTTCCAATAAAACAAACCACGAGTTGAGCTGTCTTTAGTCTTAATAGCCTGAGTTATTCTATCAATGTTCGATCCGGAACTGTTGAGTGACTAACTCTCCCGATTAACCAAATTAGTTGTCCACC